>JANBXA010000641.1:28992500-29335000 GCA_030556225.1 Cricetiscus sungorus
CCCCCAAAGGGAGTGGAGCTATTAAGAGGTGTGGCCTTGTTGAAGGAAGTGTCACTGTGAGGGTGTGTACTGAGATACTCACCTTGTCCATGCCTGTGGCTTAGACGAAACCCATTGGGGGGGTGGAGACAAGGCAGGATGTGACCTGGGGGAAAAGGCTGATGGGGGTGTTGCAGACTAGCTCTCTTACTGGCAGATGCCAAGAGGAGAGGATCCTGTGGAACCTGCTGGTGTTCATCTGCCTATGTTGTGAGTTATTTCTCCCTGAATAAACATCTGTTCGGCCTAATTGTTTATTCTGACCCTTATTAAACTGGAACAAGTGTGGGCTTTGAGGCCCTTTGCTCAAACTTCCCTTGGTGTGATAGTCAACTTCCTATTGTCAGGGGGAGTAGGGGGGTCCAAGATGTAAGAATTCTCAGCTCCAGCACCATGTCTGCCTGCTCCCCATCATAATGGACCAAATCTCAAACTGCAAGCTGCCACCTCAATCAAATGCTTTCATTTATAAGAGTCGTGTGGTCATGGTGTAAAACCCTAGGACAAATGGTCACTAGCAAAGCATTGGTAGCATCTGTACCCTACCCTCACAGATGTGAATTGGGGAGGTCGAGTTTAATATGGTCTGCACATGGAAAACATAGCTACAGGCTTGAAGCTGTGATTGGTGGTGGGAAATCCAGAGAGGAGTCACAGGAATCCAGAAACAGGGAGCCCAGGCTTGTGTGGCCAATACTTGTCTTTTTGAGGGCACACTGGGATTGTTCCCCCCAAGGGAGAGAGGGGAGAAACATAGTGCATACCCCCTTCCTCTTCTCCTTCCCCTTCTCCTTCCCCTCCCCTTCCCCTTCTCCTTCCCCTTTCCTTTCCCCCTCTTTCCCCTTTCCCCCTCTTTCCCCTTTCCCCCTCTTTCCCCTTTCCCCCTCTTTCCCCTTTCCCCCTCTTTCCCCTTTCCCCCTCTTTCCCCTTTCCCCCTCTTTCCCCTTTCCCCCTCTTTCCCCTTTCCCCCTCTTTCCCCTTTCCCCCTCTTTCCCCTTTCCCCCTCTTTCCCCTTTCCCCTCGTTCCCCCTCTTTCCCCTTTCCCCTTTCCCCTCGTTCCCCCTCTTTCCCCTTTCCCCTTTCCCCCTCGTTCCCCCTCTTTCCCTTTCCCCTTTCCCCTCTTCCCCCTCTTTCCCCTTTCCCCCTCGTTCCCCCTCTTTCCCCTTTCCCCTCTTCCCCCTCTTTCCCCCTTTCCCCCTCTTTCCCCTTTCCCCCCCTCTCCCCCCCTCTCCTCCCCTCTACCCCCCTTTCCCCTCCCGCTTCCTCCTTCCTCTAATATCTAATCTCCTACCCCTCCCCCTAATTTGTGCTTCCCCCTCAGTCCCTGGAACGCTCCTCTGCACCCTTCCACCTTTTTTCCCCTTCCTCTTTGATCAACTTTTGCCTACTCAGGTCCTTTGATTAAAGACAAGGCATCTTGTATGCCAGGCTGGCCTCAAACTTGCTATGTAGCTGAGCATGACCTTGAATTTCTGATCCCCCTGCCTCCACCTTCTCTATGCTGGGAGTACAGGTATGAATGCCACACAGTTTTCTGTGTACAGGGGGTCAAACCAGGATTTCATGCATCATGCTAGGCAATCCCAGTTCCGCCTGCACCATGTCCTCTGATTTGGTCTTCATTGCTCCATGCAGGTTCTAGATACAGCTGTGCTTGTGGGAGTCAGCTGGGAGAAGCAGAGTCAGCAGCTCAGAGATGATGGGACAGTTCTGGCTGGGGAACATATGCCTCAGACTTGAGAATGCATTTAATTCATCACTGAAAGCGTCAGACCTCAGAAGCCTATAAAGGATTCAGAGTGAAGATAGATGTGTTTTGTGAACTGTAAAACACAAGAATGGAGCCAATATTCCCCCAGTTGTCCATGAGCAGCAGTCGGTAGGAAGCTGTTTTTCCCTGATCTTAACTCTTTCTGTTGTGTTCTGTTCCCACATCACCTTTTCAGCCCTGTGTCCCACAGGCCAAGCAGCATCTCCAAGAGGAAACTAAGCCTCCAGAAGAACATGGCTCTGTGGAAGGACAAGAATAATGTCCCCCAGACATGCCAGGCATAGCCCTACTTGTCCTCTTACCCACTCTTATGAAAGCATTTGCTGGAAGTGGTTCACTTACATTTCAGAGGTTCAGCCCATTATCATGGCAAGAGTATGGTGATGCCCAGGCAGATGTGGTGCTGGCTACATCTTGATCAGAATGAAATAGGAATTGAACTATATGTCCCATTCAGGGAAGATTGAGACCTCAAAGCCTTTCCACACAGTTGCATTTCTCTAACAAGACCTTACCTCTTAATAGTGCCACCCCCTTTTGGAGACATTTTCTTTCAAACCACCACAAAACCTCAGCATAGAAGAATCTCAGTATAAAACTCCAGAAAGTATATTTAACAGAATCATGAAAGAAAAATTCCCTAACCTAAAGGATATGTCTATAAAGGTACAAGATTTCAGAACATCAAATGAATTAGATCAAAAGTTCTAATTAACATAATAAAAATACCAAGTGCACAGAACATGAGCATAGATGTAGATATACTTAATTGAATACTTGCAAACCAAGTCCAACAACACATCAAAAAGGTCATCCACCATGCTCAAATGAGTTTTATCCCAGAGATGGAGGGATGGCTCAAAAAAGAACTATCAATGTAATCAACTATGTCAATAAACTGAAAGAAAGCTCACATGCACACGTACACATGTGGTGCTGAAAAAGCACCTAACAAAGTCCAGCAACCTTCATGCCAAAAATACTGGAAAGATAAGAAATAAAAGCAACATATAAAAGCCCATGGCCAATATCAAATTAAATGGAGAGAATCTTTAAGGATTTCAGTAAAATCAGGAACAAGATAAGGCTGTCAACTCTCTCAATATCAGTTCTTTATAGTACTTGAAGTTGTAGATAAAGCAATAAGACAAAAAGGAGAACAAGGGGATACAAAAGGGAAAGGAGGAAGTCAAAGTCTCACTATTTGCAAATGGTATGATATGAGATCCCCAAAAATTCTACCAGTGAACTTCTGAAGCTGATAAACACCTTCAGTATAGTGGCAGGATACAAGATTAACACAAAATAAGAAGCCCTCCTATATTCAAACAATAAATGCACTAAGAAAGAAATCAGAATCAACACCCTTTACAATAGCCTCAAATAATATAAAATATCTATTGCAACTCTAACCAAGCAAGTGAAAGACAAATATGACAAGAACTTTAAGTCTTTGAAAAAAGAAATTGGAGATGATATCAGAAGATGTAAAGAACTTCCATGTTCATAGATTTGACAGAATTAACATAGTAAAAGTGACCATTTCAACAAAAGCAATCTACAGATTCGATGCATTACCCATCAAAATTTCATCACTATTCTTTAGACCTTGAAAGGACAAGGTCCAACTTCATATGGAGAAACAAAAACAAAGGATAGCTAAAGCAATCCTGTACAATAAAAACTGGTGGAGGTATCACCATCCCTGATCTAAAGCTGTACTACAGAGAAATACTAATGAAGTTCACATGGTACTGGCATGAAAACAGACAGATTGATCAATGAAATTGAATCAAAGGATGGAAGTTAATTCACACATCTATGAACACTTGATTTTTTACAAAGAAACTAAAATTATGCAATAGAAAAGTGTCTTCAACAAATGGTGCTAGTCTAACTGGATTTTGGTATGTAGAAGAATGGAAACATATCCATATCTATCACCCTACACAAAACTCAAGTCCAAATGTATCAAAGACCACAACATAAATCCAGATATATTGAACCTTATAGAAGAGAAAGTGGGGTATAGCCTTGCATATGTTAGCATAGAATCCAGCTTCCTGAATAGAAAAGCAGGAACATAGACACTAAGATCAACAATTAACAAATGGGACCTCATGAAACTAAATAACTTTTGTAAGGCAAAGGACAACATCAATAGGACAAAATGCACCCCAACAGAAGGGGAAATATGTTCACCAAATCCACATCTGACAGGGCTAATTTCCAAAATACATAAAGAACTCAAACTAAACATCAACAAACCAAATAATCCAATTTAAAAATGGGTTACAGATCTAAACAGAATTCTCAACAGAGGAATCTCAAATGGCAAAGAAAAATTTAAATGTTAAACATCTTTAAGCACCAGAGAAATGAAAATCAATGAGATTCCATCTTACACCTGTCAAAATGGCTAAGGTCCATAACACAAGTGACAACTCATGATAGAGAGGATGTGGAGCAAGGGGAACATTTCTCCACTGCTGGTGGGAGTACAAACTTGTACAGCAACTTTGGAAATCAATATAGCAGTTTCTCAGAAAACTGGCAACTGATCTACCTCAAGACCCAGCTAGACCACTCTTGGGTCGTCTCCCAAAAAGAGTCTCCATCCTACTACAAGAACACTCTCTAAACCATGTTTATTGCAGCTTTATAATATTCAAAAACTAGAAACAAGCTAGATATCCCTCAGCTGAAAACTAGATACAGAAATGACGGTACATTTAAGTATTAGAGTATTACTCAGCTGTTAAAAACAATAACATTAGAAACTTCTGTCAAATGGATGAAACAAACATCATCTTGAATGATTGTCACCCAGAAAGACAAAAGAGGATATTAGCCATAAAGTAAAAGTGAAACAAGGAGGGCTCTGGCAGGGGAGGGGTCTGCAAGAATCTCACTGAGAAGGTAAAATAAAATGGGCTTTGCTAGTGGATGGGGGAGTGGTCTGAAAAGGGATGGGGTGTGAACAGGAGGGATCAGGTGGAGAGAATGAGGGAGAGAGCACTGGGAGAGACAACTGGAACCAGGGGCATCTCTGGGGTGAGCTAGGAACCTAAAGCAATGGAAAATCCCAGGTATCAATGAAAGTGGCCCCTACCTCATATTCCTAGCAATGTGGGATATGGAGTCTGAACTGGCCATCTCCTGTAATGAGGTAAGATTTCCAGTAGAGGGATTGGGATATCAACCCAGTCAAAAACCCTTCAACCTGCAATCTGTCCTACCTACAAGATGTGCTGGGTTAGAGATAGCACAGAAATTGTGGGAGTTATGGACTCATGGCTGGCATGGCTGGAGACACATGCCTTACAGGGAGCTCATCCCTGAGGACCAGGACCCAGAGGCAGGATACCCCAGACACCTATGAAAAACCAAAACAGGATTGGCGATATAAAGATTGGAAGACAGACAGGCAGATACAAAGAGACAGGCAGATAAATAAAGCAAATTATTCCTAATGATATTCTGTTGTTGGCACCAATCTGATCAGAGAGGCTTCACCCAGCAACTGAGAGATGCAGAGACCCTCAGTCCAACAATAGGAAAGTGGGTAGGAAGGATTGTTGGACAAAAGCAGTCAAGGGCACCACAAGAAATCCCACAGAAGAAACTAACCTGAGCTCACAGGGACTCACAGACTGAACCAACAACCAGGTAGCCTATGTGGAAACATAGATTAAAACTGAATACCAACAACAAGAGAAACAACAGAAAGCTTATAAACTCATGGTTCAATAATGAAAATCAATCATAATCTACCATATAAACAAACTGAAATAAAAGAAATCACATGAACATCTCATTAGATGCAGGAAAGTCTTTTGACAACATCCAACACCTCTTCATGGTAGAAGTCCTGGAGAGATTAGGGACACAAGGAATACAAGGGCACAAGGAATGTACCTAACATAATAAGGGCAGTTGACTGCAGCTTCATTAAAATCAGGAACAGGACAAATTTGATCACTCTCTCCATACCTATTCAGTATAGTGCTTGAAGTCTTTGCTAGAACAATAAGACAACTGAAGGAGGTCAAAGGGTTACAAATTAGGAAAGAAGTCAAAGTTACCTTTATTAGCAGATGATATGGTATGTATGAATACCCTAAAAATTCCACAAGGGGATTCCTGCAGTGATAAACAATTTTATAAAAGTAGCTGGAACATAAAATTAACTGACAAACATACAGATGGCAAATGGACAGAGAAAGAAATCAGGCAAACAACACTTTTCACAATAGCTTCAAATGATATAAATATCTTTGGGTGACTCTAACTCACCAAGTGAAAGATTTGTATGGATAAAAGTTTCAAGTCTTTGAAGAATGAAAGTGAAGACAGTAGAAGATGGAAAAAATCTCCCACACTCATGGGTCAGAGTAGGGTAAACACAGTTAAAGTGACCATCCTACCAAAAGTGATCTACAGATTCATCACAATCCCCAACAAAATTCCAACACAATTGTTCACAGATCTTGAATGGACAATTTTCAGCTACATTTAGAAACACAAAAACTCTGCTTAGATAATACAACACTGAATCAAACAAACAAGCAAACAAAACTGCTGGTGGTCTCACCATTTCCAATTTCAAGTTGTACTGTAGAGCTAGTGTACTGAAATCATCATGGTGTTGGCAAAAAAAGAGCAGGTTGATGAATGGAATAAAAGTGAAGATCCAGACATAAATCCATCACCAGTGGAAACCAATTTCTTTTAAAGCCAGAAATACTCACTAGAAAAAGGTAGCATCTCCAATGAATGGTGCTGGTAAAATTGGACAGCTGCATGTAAGTGAATCCAAACAGAGTCACACATATCACCCTGTAAAAAACACAATGCCAACTGGATCAAAGACTTCAACGTAAAACCAGATATACTGAACCAGATAGAAAAGAAAGCTTTTATGTTTGTTTGTTTTCATTTTTTAAGGCTGAACTCATTGGCACAGGAAAACACTTTCTGAACAGAACACTGTTAGCACAGGCACTAAGATCAACAATTAATAGGGCCTCATAAAACCTAAGAGTTTCTATAAGGCAAAGGACATTTCCATTTGGACAAAGTACCAGCCTACAGAATGGGAAAAGATATTTTTTATCGACATGCAATAGACTAAAACACAAAATATATAAAGAACTTAAGATGCTAGATAGCAGGAGAACAAATAACCCAATTAAAAATTGGTTGAAGATTTAAGCAGAGAATTACCAACAGAGAAAACTCAAATGGCTGAGGATCACTTAAAGAAATGTTCAACATCCTTAGCCATCAGGGAAATAAAAATCTAAACTACACAGATATTCCACCTTAAACCTGACAGAATGGGTGACAAGTGACAGCTCATGCTGGAGAGGATGTGGAGTAAGGAGAACACTCCTCCACTTCCGGTGGGAGTGCAAACTTGCACAGCCACTATGGAAATCAATATGGTGTTTCCTCAGAAAGCTGGGAATCTGTCTACTTCAAGACCCAGCTATACCACTCTTGGGTATATACCTAAAGGATGCTTCATTCTACTACAAGGACGCTTGCTCAACCAAGTTCATTGCTGTTGTGTTCATAATAGCCAGAAATTTGCTAAAACAATCTAGATGTCCCCTCACAAAAGAATAGATAAAGAAAATGAGGTACGTTTATACAATGCACATTATTCAAAATTATTATTAAAAATTATTTGTGCTCATTTTGAGTGGGGTAACCCAGACCCAAAGGATAAATATGGTATATATTTATTTTATGGGGATGTTAGCCATTAAATAAATAACTAAGCTGGGGTGAAGCACAGATCTTCATTGGATGGGGAAATAGAATGATTTTATGGGTGAAATCGAGCAGGGAATAAGAATGGGATCATCAGTTGGCAAGGGGAAGGGGAGATGGGGTCGAGGGAGTGAGGAGGGAGACAGCTAAAAGTAAGAGGCATTTGAAGGGTGATACAGAAAACTGTGCAGTGGAAACTCCCTAAAATATATGAGTATCAGGATCCTAGTGAAGTCTTCAAATAATGAAGCTTCCAGGACAAGGACTGGGTTACTTTCAATTGAAATGATAGTCAAGTTGGTCTCTTGGAAATCCCTAAATAACTCAGTCTGTTACAAAGACAACCCGTTAGTCTCAGCAAACTGATAGCAAGGCCCCATTGAACACCAACTCATTGAACATGGAGAGGTCAGTGGATCTGGTGCCTACACAGAGCCTTCACCTCAATGTTCCAGCGTCTTTGCTATGGGAAGGTTCTTTGCCAGCTACCAAAAAGAAAACACTAACCCAGACACAAAACTCACCTGCAATCTGTTCTGCCTGCACAGTATACTAGGGTGAAGGTGGAACAAAGCTCATGGGAGTGACCATCCAATGTCTGTTTTGATATAAGGTCTACTCCACAAGATGGAACACATACCTGGTAATCATTGGGTGACCAAGAACCGGAGAGTAGACAGGCCAGAGAGCTAGGGCTAAACCAATACTTATGATATAATAATAATAACAACTAGTGACTCTTAATGGCATTATGTTATACAAAGACACACAGCCAGACATTTCAGAAGCAGACAGACAGACCTTGGAACACACCAGTCTAAATGTGATGACTCCATGAAACCTTTTCACTCAGAGCTCATCATGGAACCCTACAGAAGAGGAGGCAGATGGAGTTTGGGAACCAGAGCGAAGGTGCATATGTACAGCGACCAGGTCTCCTATCACTTATCCCTGGGTGTGTGAACAGAGCAGAGGGGATTAGAGGGATAGATAAAGAGTTTTGGAAAATCATTATGCTCTCCTTTAACTGGCCCACGTGGAGCTTTCTGTTCCTTAAAGAGGAGCAAATAGATGCAAAGACACACACATTGAGTAAAATTACATTGTTCCTTATAGGTTCAATTAAACACTCTGAACATTTTTTATATTGTAATTTCAGGTGAGATACTTTGCACCAATGTCCTTGGCCTTTAATCATAGTTCTTTCTCTTGGAAATGCAGTTACCACCCCATTAATTATTAACAAAATGGTTAAACTGGAGTAGAAGTCATCAGGTGATGAGTCCCCTCCTGGGTCCTTTCCCTACATGTAAATGTGATCTTTTGATTTTCTTCCCCAGAGAAAACACATCTCAGAAGTGTGTGTGTGTGTGTGTGTGTGTGTGTGTGTGTGTGTGTGTGTTTGTGTGCTTGTGTAGAAAGGGGAAGGGATTACAACCCCTTCCTCTCAAGGGTCCAAGAGTGAAACGTAGGCAGAGTGGGCATCTAGTGAGCTGCGATCTGCCAGGTCTGGTCTTAGGATACTTGACTGTCCCTCTGGGTATTGGTAATTATCCTTTTAGGGACTATTATGATGGCTGTATGGGAAACATTTTTGTGGGAGCCCACAGTATTGACTCCATTCCAACTTAAGATCAGAGAGTTCAAATCTATTCTTGTTCTTCAAGGTCAAATAACAGAACGTTTGACCAAAGGTATGGTCACATGATGTCTGGTTAAGACCAATTAACAGGATGTTTTACTTAGGACAGGGTTACTAAATGTAGAGTTAAGGAGATAATTACAATTTTGCCCTTCCCCTTTGCTAGGGGTTAAGAGTAATAAGCTTGATGATGCTACAGTGTTCACTAAGAACCCTCCAGCCTCTATCATCTGTCCTTTGTCTCACTTTCCCTCAATCCTCACTCCCCTTTGCAGGCACATTTGAGCAAGTGAGCTGGTCCCAGTACTTTGCTAATCACTGTTTATTTTGGCACACTGTTTGAAGGAATCCAGTCCATCATGGTGGAGATGGCAACAGGAATATGAGGCTGCTTGCACACATCTCAGTGAATCATCAAGCAGTGAGAACCTGGCTTGGGAAGCAAGACTCAGCTATCACAATTGTTTTAATTACTTTTCCATTGCTATAATAAAACACTCTATGACCAAGGCAATTTAGAGAAAGGAGAGTTTATTCAGGCTTACAGTTCCAGGAAGATAGGAGTCCACAATATGTTACAACTAAAACATGCCAATGGGGCACCTGGTGGTGGGAATCATGCCAATCATCAAAGCACAGGGCCTTGCTAAAGTCAGCTTAGCCATCAATGCCTGCTCCCCATTCGTGGAGGCTCCCAGAATCTCAGCAGGCAGTAGGTGATGCAGCCACCCCCATTACCTGTCATATCTGAGCCCTCACACTGTCCTCCCTCAGCATGTAAACACTCATCCTTTCTCCCCTTTCGTTTATGGAGCTCTACTATGTGCCAGGGTTCACGGGAAGTGCTGCAGTAATTAATACAGATATTGATGCCTTTACCAAACACTATTAAATCCAGTAACTCACTGTGCAGTAATGGGTTAATAATTGCTACTTGTATAGAAGAGGGTCTAGGGGGGGTTGAGTGGAGATGCACCTGTGTGTCCATGGTAGGTACCATGGAGTACTTCCTGGAGGGTGACAGTCAAACGGTCTTTTGGGGTAAGTGGTTTTTGGTAATTAAGACATCGGCAGTACAGATTTTGATATATCATGGGAGAGGAACAGCCTCCTACCATTTCTCTAGGTCTTTGACTGACACATACTCACTGCCATCCCCACAAGGCTCACCTATAACCAGAGAGTTTATCCCCGATCTGTCAGCCTGTCCACCCAGCCTAGACCCTGACTTTCAAATGTGTCTTGACTTTAGCTACCATGATCTGCCCTCAGCATCTCAGGTCTCTGGATATGGATAGGACCACACAGAACTTCAGTGCTCCAACCAAAGTGCTCAGTAGCATCCCCAGTCCTGCTTCCTCACGCACCAGCCTCCTCTAGCCCCTGTCCCTCTGGCTCCAGCACATAGTGTGAGCTCCTGTGGGATTTCCCAGCGTCCAGTGACAGTTCATACCATGTCACAGTGCTTCTACACATAGGCCTGGGCTCTGAGTCTACCCAGGGCTAGCATCCCACACTCTGTAACCCTCCTATGAGGAGGCAGTGTGGTGTTTCCATGGGCAGCCCCCTCCCTTGCATAACTGACCAGACTCCCCAGGCACACCCCTCCCATGCAGAACTGACAGACTCCATGAACACACCCCTCCCCTGCAGAACTAACAGACTCCATGAACACAACCCTCCCCTGAAGAACTGACCAGACTCCACAGGCACAACCCTCCCCTGCAGAACTGACAGACTACTTGGGCACACCCCTACCCCCCTGCAGAACTGATCAGAATCCTTGGGTACACCCCTCCCCTACAAACTATTCAGACTCACAGAGAAAGCTTCTAGTTTCATTTAATACAAATTCAGAATTTTAAACTGAAGGACAGACTATTAATGGCTCAGACAACAGAGGAATCCATTTTTCTCTCATCTAGCATTCTCTGTAAGTATGGCAGGTGTCTCCATGTCCACCCAGACTCCTTTTATTCTGTGTTCTTCCAGCCTCCACATGACCCATATAGCGATCCTAAATCCTATCATGTTAACAAGGAAGATGAATCATCACAAAATACAAAAGGAGTGTGGAGGGAGGGACGTGGGCTTATTTTGTCTTCAGGCTGTGATGGATGGTGTGTGACCCTGAAGGGAATCAGAGGTTGGGGCAAAGAGGAGTGGAGCAGGGTGGAAGCGAAGCATTGAGGCAGAAGGAAGAAGGAGCATGGAGCCTGTGGAGGATGCATCACAAAAGACAGAGGGGAGGGAAATGGAACTCCTCTATAGGGTGGGGAGAAATTACCCAGCCAGGTACTCTGCTCCGTAGTCATTGGCTAGGAGCAGCCTGCAGAGTCAAATAGACAAAGTAAACTTTCTCATGGTCTCACAGGTAGATTCTCACAGCCAACGGACAGCCAGACCAGATGATCACACTCCTCCAGCTCTATGTGTATTCCTGGGTATATGAGATGTACCAGGCCACCGAGAGTGTTCACAAATACTCACAGAGGGGTCTCTGGAGTGGATGTACCTTGTACATGCATGGAGGGAATGAAGGCTGACCTGGAAAAGTTTGTGCAAATGGCGCTTCAGTTCCTGCCAAGGTGACAGAGGGAGCTAGGCTTCTTCTGAGCACCAGTACCCAGGGTCGGTGACAAGGCTAAGAGCCTCTCTGTGGAGAGCAGACATGTCTCTCATTCTTCTTGGTAGCAATGGAAATCACACAAATCAAGTCTGCTATCGGCTGGTCTTGAAATCTTAGACAAGGCAAGTGTCCCTCACTTAGACCCCTCCTTAAACCAGTATATTATAAGCCACCTGACACACTCCAGAAAACACTCCATTCCAAGGAGAAGTTCAAAACGTAATTGCTTATCATTTATTTAACACTTTAGCAAGCAGGCTCTGACAGGAATAGGGATGAGCACAAAGCAACACAGCTCAAAAGGGGTGGTTTTGGGATAAAAGTTGGATGTGCTTGGTGACAATGGTCACGCTTCCTACTTCCTGGCTGAGTCCTGACAGACAAAACACATGTCCATATCTAAGATGGTAGACTGCAAGGACCCTTTCCATTGGTGGACACACCTCATCAGAGGATGTAAGGACTTGGTGAGGTGAGTGAGCTAGGCCATGATGGCCAGGAAAAT
Source organism: Cricetiscus sungorus (assembly GCA_030556225.1). Classification (NCBI taxonomy): domain Eukaryota; kingdom Metazoa; phylum Chordata; class Mammalia; order Rodentia; family Cricetidae; genus Cricetiscus; species Cricetiscus sungorus. Next base: position 29,004,865 of record JANBXA010000641.1, read on the forward strand.
CTTGCAGCCTGACTGACCAGCTGCCAGAATGCTTCTTTATTTATACAGAGTCCAGTAAGTGGGGATACATTCATGTTCTTCCAAAATATACATCATATCACTTTTAGTTTTGGACATGTGTTTCACTTCCTCTTGCTCATCTTTTAGTCATAATTAATAAACTATGACAGAACAAAGTTATTGTTTCTAATCATTCTCCCCTCAAGTTTTGAAATCATTAATAAAATTATCTATGATAACCATATTTACTCAGCAACCCCATAACCCAATATTTAAGAATCTAGAGGCATATTATAGCCTGTTCTCAGACTGGTAGCTATTGTAGATATAAGAACACTAGATCAAAACAATCTTCAAGCCATCCCAAGCATACTACCATGTCCGAAGCAGGGTATTAGTAACTTTTAATGGTCACAGTTCCCAAGAAAAGTCCTCAGGCCAAAGATGTTGAGTTATTATTCAAATTCTGGCATATTACAAGTTTTATATTTTATATCTTTATAGAATTTGTCTAAATGTCTAATACTTGCATTCTGTTATACCTTGGCATATGACACCACAGTGGCTCTGCATGTGCTAAATTTTCTAAGAAATGGGAGGTCCTAACATCTCATCCTTTTATCATTTTACACATCACTCTTTACCCATCAATATGAGTCTCTCTGTAGGGCACAAGTAACCTTAGCTAGTCCAATTTTGTTGCTGTCTATGACACATAATATCATGAGTGTGGTATGAAGAGGCTGGCAATCTGAAATGTGGCAATCTCCTCTAGCCCACCACACCTTGTTGCCTTTTTTTCTTAGCTTATTTTGTTTCGATTATCTTGTTCCTGAGTAAGAAGAGGGACAGATGTTTCAAAAATGCCTTATAACCTCATGAAGTGACCTCTGGCATCTTTGTGTGTGTCACAATCTCCAAGGCAGAAGGAAGACCTTCCAGCAGACAAGGATGTCCCCCTAAATTGGGGTGGGTGTAGTGTAGACTATCCTGAGAAGCTTAGAAACAGCATTACTGGAGGAAGGCATGAACGGTTCATAAGAAATTTTCCATCAATCCAGGATCTCCAAAATGTACAAATATTAAAAGTCACCCAAATATGCAGCAGGTGGAGATGAAAACCAAAGGTGTCTCAGCAGCTTTCAAAGGACTCCGGTTTGCTGAATCTCTGTCAAATGGCTGTGCTGGCTTTATGTCTTCTGCCATTCCCATTAGATATAGCTGTGGCAGTAGCCCTCTCTGTGGATGCCCAATGTCGGTCTTGATTACTGACCGGTTTTCTGCCATCGTTTAAAATTTGCTTGGCTTCACCATAGTACCATATGAATCTACTCACTTGCCCTTGGCTCCCATCTATTCCCCTTATTTCTCATCGCCCTGCCTCTACTAGCCCCTTTTCTCCACACCGCTTGCTCATTGGCTGGCCTTCCCTGTCTCCCCCCCCCCAGTCTCTGTTCTATTTACCTTTATATAACACCTTCATTCTTTATCCCCAGTCTCACTACTGTCCTCCCCATCTTCTCTCTCCAGGGGGTTTCCATCTCACTGGCCATGCTCTTCAGGCACCTCATTAAAGGTAATTGTTGACCTGAATTCTGATTATGTAGTTATAACTATGCTCCACAGGAAACCCCAGGGGACTCAAAATAGTCTTAATCTATTCCACAGGAACCAAAACCATTGCCCAAATAGGAATTTAATAGTCACAATTAACTGAGGCTGCTTGGCCATCCACAGGAGAGGCCACCATGGCCCAGCACTGCCCATCTCCCAGCCATCCACATTCAAAGGCATCAGAGATCCTCTCCAACACCATAGACTTTAACACCTCTTTCCCATTTTTTTCAGCTGCCCTTTATTACAGAGAGCAATGGGCATATATACCCAAACCAGGGGATGAGGTAAGAATAGGAGAAAATCATGCACAACCCACACTTAAGGTCAAGGCACTAGCACTGCCCACCGGAAAGCTATGAGAAGAACCTTTTTTGATCAACGAGAAGAACCTTTTTTGATCCACCTTGAGAGCAAGGGAGTTCTACAGCTGGGTGGGGAGGAAGAGAGCTATAAGGGACAAGTACTTCCATTTCCCAACACATTTGTCTAACACCCCAGGGCAGAGGGCAGAGAATAGCTCTGGTCAGTAGCATGAGTCAGTGAAGTCTACACTGAGGAAATACCAGGATAAAAACTCAAGGCAGGAGCTGGTACAGAGTCAATGGAGGAGTGAGGACTACTTACTTGTTCACCCAGATTCCTTAGAGCACCCAGAACTATGAGCCCATGGGCAGCCCCTGCCATAGTGAACCGGGTTCCCAAGTATCAATCATCAGTCAGCAAAATGCACTATAGACTTCCCCATGGGCCAACCCATTGGGGACAATTTCTCAATTGAGGTTTTCTCTTCCAAAATGACTCTAGCTTGTGTCAAGTTGACATACAGTTTACCAAATGTCAGTAGTTACATTTTAGTGACTGTGTATTACCTAAGCAAGGACATTATATAACAAGTTAAGTCTTACCATCATTCATGTGCTTTGTGTGTGTCAGCTCATTGAGATGTCATGAGTTCAAAATCTCCACACTTTCCTATAGAGAAATCCAAGCACACTGAGGTCATGATATATCTAAGGTCTTATTGTCAAGTGACTACTGACACAGACAACCTACATATTTATACTGCTCTAACACCTCCCAAGTATTCAGAGTTGACTCATGGTAGTGATAGGCAAGGCTCAGGGCAGAAAACAGGTCTAGTTCTTGCCTCAAATCTGTTTCTTCCACCCTACAGCAAGATATTCCTGATCTTGTAAACTAGCTGGGCTGATCCTAGAGCTCAAATAATTCCACAACTTACTCCAATGTTATCAACACATGCAAAGACCGAAGAGTTGATTTTTAAAAATCAGCATTAACTAGGATTCTATAGAGGAATAGAATTTATAGAATGAAATCCATAATATATAGAAAGATTTATTAGAACCACTTTCTAGCTATGGTTCAGAGAGTTCAACAATGGGATGTCTACAATAGAAGTTCCAAGAATGCTGCGGTCAGTTCACAAGGCTGGGTGATGTCTCAGCTGGCGATCTGTATATGCCACAATCCCCAAGATGTGGGCTCTAATGCCAGAGGAGGAATGGACTTGCAGGCAAGAGTGCAAGCAAGCAGGTAGAGAGCAAGCTCCCTTCTCCCTTGTGCTCTATAGTGGCTGCCACCACAAAGTGTGGCCCAGGCTAAAGGTGGATCTTCCCACTTTGAAGACTCAGAAGTTGGTCTAAAATTTCAAATGATGCAATTAAGAAAAACTCCCTTGTGGGTGAGCCCAGCCATTTTGGGTTTTTGTTGATTTCAGATGTGACTGAGCAGACAACCAACAGCAGCCTTCACAATATCCACTCCTCTCCTGCATCTTATCTTTATACTCAGAAAACAGGCATCAGGGCCCAGAGGTTTGGTTTCCAACACACATATGGTGGCTCACAAGCATCTGTAACTCCAGTTGCAATGCCCTCTTCTGACTTCCTCAGGCACCAGGCACACACATAGTACACAGACTTACCTGCCTATGAAATAAGTAGAGCATACAAATCAAAAATTAAGTTTCTGGAAGGATACAAAGACCTATCATTCTAGAAACTAAAAACGACATGAACAAAAGTGACAGCAGCCATATAGAGTAGCTCTATTTGGAGGTGCACGCAGTACTGGCATGGAGCAGAATCGGGGGGCATGCAATGGGTGGAGCAAGATTGAGGATGTGCCCTTCCAAGGTCTCACATCACCCCCACCCCTGAAGGTGCTTGACAGACACTTGATGAAAATATGGAGTTGAGCTGTCTTCCTCAACATTCTCACATCTCAGCCACATAGGATGGCTTTAGTCTCATTTGAGGGGACGGACAAGCAGCATTGTTGATGGGGGGGTGAGAGGAGAAGGGGTTCAGGAGTCAGGAAAAGGAAGGGAGTTCAGAGAGTGATTGGCAGTTAATCTGAATCACAGACATTTTCAAGTGACAATCTGAACAACCCTGAGCATGTGGTGCTGAAGGTTCAGATTTGTGTCCTGGAGCACCTGATCCCAGGGTGAGGTGTTAGTGAAGCTCACATGCCACCAATAATGGTACACTTGATGCCACTAGTTTTCCAAGTCCTTTGGCCCTGTGGCCTGCCCTCCCAAGCTGACACTCCTGGAGAAGGTTACCCCACACTGTCATGCCCTCAGGGCCACAGAGCACATGGGACCCTAACCCTAACCCTAACCCTAAGTTGGTCCACGTGACAGCACTGCTGATGTCATGATTCCTGCATCTCTCTCTCTCTGGACCGTTCCATTGAGGAGGTGCTGAATGTCTTTGTCTCCTTGCCAGGAGATAATGTTTATTTGGAGCCAGAGAAACTCCCCCCACAAAAGGAGAAGCAGATATCCTGGGCTCAACACATCAAATTATAAGAAGCAGTGTCTTAGGGGGAAAAAAAACAAAAACCAAATGCAAAAATTCCAACTACATTTTTGTAGATGGCACAGCTCTTGCAGCTGCTTAAACTCTATCCTCTGAAACCCTCCCCCAAGGCCAGAGGCATAACATGGAGAAAAACTGTGATAAACTGGGCTTAGGGCACAGCACACCAGGTGATGTCTGACAGCACAAGCTGAAGGAAAGGATTCCTGGTTGGATGAGTACAGGCTGGCCTGCATTTCAATTAAGGGATGATTACATATGGGAAGCAGGTGTCTGCGTTGAAAGGCATGGTAGAGCTGGCCATCCAGCCTGTCTTTCCTGCTATTGGAGACTTGCAAGGTGGGATCTGACTGCTGACTGAGGGAGTGGAGAGCCTATGTGAAACGAGAGGCCAGGCCGCTCACCAAGAATGCTTTGGGAGTAGGGGTGGGCGTGAGTCTCCACACATTATAAAACATTGCTCTGCCTCTGCTCAGAACACTCCTTACTTGTCCTCTCCTTTCTCTCTCTCTCTGTGGGGTCATTATGTATGAAAAAAAATCCTAAAAGAAGAGAACTGGGAGAAGGGAACCTGAGGTGTGCTGGAAAGCTCTCTATAGCTCTAGAGCCCTGGAAAAGAGGCCTGGGGGAAGCACAAGATACTTTACAGCTAGAAAGCTTAAGTCCGTTATCTTGATAACTTCCAACTTGATGAATTTTAAAGTGGGGGCCACAATCTTCTCCCTGCCTCATGTCTGGCTAATAGTGCCAGCCTGCCTGCTTCTCATTCTTACCACACCTTACATGTTCTCTGAAAATCCTGCCTCTCCATTCCCTGATTTTCTGACTTACCCTCACTCAGAACAAGACTTTTCTTTTTGTAAAATTCCTTTCAATTGGGAAGGAAATGCATGCCTTCAACTCTTTAGCTAAAACAAAGCTGTATTCTACCCCATTTAGAGCACCAGCTTGTCTAAAACAATCCTTCTCTACATTGAGGAAGCTTGAATGACAACCTATTAAACTCACAGTAGCTTTGAGCTTCTCTATATAAAACTAAACCTGTTCAAATGGACTTAACTAATGGTGGTCCTGAGGGGGAGGTTAGTGAAAGTTCCTCCAAAAGCCAAATAACCAAATGTACCTGTGTTGTCCAGTGGTAGTAAAAGACCCTCAAAATGAGGAGTCTCCCTGTCTCCGTCAGTACTTCCAAGAATTCAGTGTCCAGTCCAGTTGATACAACAAAAAAGAGGCTTTAATGAACGGGCAACATTTCTGCAAACGGCCCCATCAGCACAAAGGCTAGAGAGAAGCAACATTCCCCAGGCACAGGTATTTTTATAGGAAAACCACAAGCTTAGGGAGGGGTTGTGACCCTCTGTCCCTTGAGTATATGACCAGAGACCTGGGTTCTTTTTAGGCTGGATGATCTCACTGTTCAGGTCAGCAGACCTCGGGGTGTGCTACACAAACAGGAATTGCAGCTATGTTTTTTAAGGACCCTATTTAACATCTGCTGACACACTGACCCGAGGGACAGTTTTAATTCTTAGTATGCAGCTATCTTAGTTCCTGTCGAGGGTAAGGTTTGGGTGGTTAGCAAATTCCAGGGAACTGATAGTGGCCTGGGTTAGCTTTCTGGGTGAGGATACCCTTCATTCCAAGTGAGGGGTTTCCTTAACTGGACTCTACTTTTTGTCTTTCATTAGGAAAGTCAACTTCCAAAACTTGGAAAAACAGGTAGTTTGGCCTCAGACACCAGGTCTTTAGAGAGAACACCTTTTCTCCTTAGGCTTCCTAGTGTTTCTCCTTGGAGTAAATTGGGATCAGCTGGGCTGGTAGGGAAGCCAAAGAAGCCCATGAGCCAGAAGGTGTTTTCACTAACTCTTCTGAAGAGAAACACTGTGCTGAACAGAGGCAAACAGGGGTATCTTATCTAGGGGACTGCTCAAGGAGCAGTTCTGACTGCTCCCCTGGGCTCATGGCAAAGCAGCTCCTTGGGAGTCCCAGCTCTGAGATGGGCAGACACCTCTGTTCACTTTAGGTGGGGAAAAATGTGTGTGGGGTGGAGTATGAGGATCCAACACGGCCTCTGGGAATATTGCATCTACCTCTTAGAGGCTTGATTTGCTCTTGAATATTTTAAAAGCTAGTATTCTCCTGGAGAAATGCAAACACCAACTCCTGTGTGCATATGCCATACAACCTGGCCAAAGTGGATCCAGGTTCAGGATAAACCAGGGAGCTTGTGTGGTCAGGAAGGGCCTTGTGTCTGGGTGAATTAAGGCTCCAGCATTCCCAGCTTCTCCTGGGTGACTTATGTGAGAAAGCCAGCTATATTCGAAAGTTTCCCCTTGCCTCAGATCTGTACCTAATGGCATTTACCTGTTCAATGGATCCCTGGCAAATTCAGCCCCTGGCTCTTAAGAAAAGCCTTAACAGAAGTGATGGCCAAAGTGAAGACTGGTATAGGCAGAACCAAATCCCATACTTCACACAAACACCCCTAAGTTACCCAAACAGGGAGCTCTTACAGGAAGATGGCAAGGCGCCAGAGGGTGCTGACCTGGGAAAATGAGACTGCAGAATGTTCAGCCTACAGGTCAGCTCAGAACCACATGTAAAGTTGCCATAAGCAAGTCACCCATGCCACTGTCGGTTCAGCCAGGTGTGGATGAGAGCTGAGTCTGGTGATGCAAAGCTTAGAGGAAATTCCAGTCTAGCATTCCAAAGAATGTCTGACCACACTGGAGGTAGACTGTGGTCTGCATGGTAAAGCGAGAAGGGATAACTCAGAGTGAGTTAATTACAGGGAGCATACAGGCTCATGTAGCTGCAGCAGGTGACATAACTCAAGGGCTGCAGCTTGGTTGCTGGGTCGGTTTTGATGAGCTTTGGTTAGAATACTCCTCACCTGGAACTGCTTGGTCTCAGATCTGGCATTAAACATGAGGCTGGAAGACAGCCATCATGTGAATGTGTGCTTAGTAAACTCAGTAAATGGGAATTTTGGGTCTTGAAGCCAACTGAGTTTTAGTTTGTTCCTGTTGTGATAAAACATGGCCAAAAGCCACTTAAAGGCTTATTTGTCTTAACGGCCCAGATGACAGACCACTGATGGGAAGCCAGTGTAGGAACCAAAGCAGAAGTTGGAGGGAAAGCCTTGTTTGTAGTGGCTTTCTCCTAAACTTGCTGCTTACTCCCTAGTGGCTTTTTCAGTTTCTTACATTACCCAGGACACCTGCCCTGGTGGCACAATCTCCAGTGAGGTGGGCCCTCCCTCAGCAATCATCAAGAAAATGCTACAGGCTTGCCTGCAAGTAAACTGATGGGAGACAAGTTTTCAATTGTTTCCCCTATCCAGTACTTCTAACTGTGACAAGCAACCAAAAAGGGAGAAAATAAAATCCCAAAACCCAGCTTCCACTAGAATCAGAATGTTTGTTGCAGAGCAATCAGTTCTAGAATACCATTGGCAGTTCTTTTTAAGGTTACTGATTGTGATGAAACTCCATGACCCAAAGCAAGTTGGAGGAAATGGTTTATTCACTCAGTTCCATGTAATTTTTGCCATCAAGACAAGGGGCAGAAACAGGACAGATAGCAATCTGGAGGCTGGAGTTCATGCAGAGGCCATTGAGGGCATGCTTACTGTCTGCTTCTTGTGGCTTGCCCAGCTTGCTAATGGAAGCCCCTGTGTGATACCATCCACATCACTGGGAGCTGGACCCTCCCTATCACTGAAACTGAAAATGCCTCATAGCTGGATCTTCTGGACTCACTTTCTTGACACTCCCTCCTTTCAGATGACTCTACAGTGTCAAAATTAACAAAATGAGCCAGCACACTCCCAGTTCTGTCTGTTTCTAGATTGCTAAAGGGAGGTTGCTGAAAATAATTATAGCACCACAATGGCCTCCACCTGAACTTTGGAGCCTGTGTGGAAGAGGGTGTGGCATCACATCTTTCCTCGCCGAGATAAATTCTGTCATACACAGGGAACAGGGATAACCAATGTGTTGGGAAGCATCTCAAGACTAGCATTTTCCCAAAAGCCTTGTCTCTGCCCCTGGTGCTCAGAACTCACTGTTGACCAGGGCAGCCCAGCATTTCCCCTTGCTGAGCTTCCAATACACTGAACATAATCCTAGAAATAAAAACAGGTAATTGTCTTTTCTAAGGACAAGAGTAGCTGGTTGACTAGAAAGGCAAGCCAAAAGAACAGGGCTTGTCTGGCTAATGCTCTCTGCATTTGAACATTTCTACTCATATTTGGAGAGGCCAAGAGGAGCTAACTCTGCCTCTATTTGCTAAGCAGACAGGCAATAACACATGGGTCCACTGGTGTCTATGTACCAAAGCTAGAGGGGCTGCCCAGGAAGGTGTGGTTGCTTCATGGAGAGCCAAAGTTAATCAGGATACTGGAGGACTAGGCAGAATCGCCTACCCACACTTGGGCTGGGTCCAGAAGTAGAGGTACCAATAGAGCCTACCAGTGGCTGTCTCTATTGAGCAGATCCAGACTTGAAGACTCGTGCAGGAAATCCAGTAGGTAGTGTCCTGTCTGAGATGAGTATGCTTTGGCAGAACATTCTTTATCTAGGCACACAAAAGCATTTTAAATTCCCTGGTATGGCCTGTTAGGATAAATAACCACATCTCCATACAAACATGCAATGCATCTTGACAAACCCAGCTTCTAGTCTCCACTCAAGACTTGTCCAGGACTCCCTCAACATGCCCTCTTAAAGACTTCTGACACTGAGCCCATCCAACAATTGCTGACTATTGCACACGGGTGTTGGGTTTTCATCCTTGGAGTGTGGCCAAACAACCCCACCAAAATGATAGTCACCCCTCCCCAGTCAACTGAAAGTTCTCTTCAGCTATCGTGGGGCTGTGTAAGACTGTCCAAGTCTGTTGGAAGTTTGCACCAGCTGACTGGACATTTTCAGGCAAACTTAGCTGTTATTCACGGATGCAACAAACATGTCTGTCCAGAAGAGGGACCTAACTGCATTGGCATTCTTCCTGATCTCACTGTCCTCAATGTTCTGGGCTTCGTGGATGGGGTGGTTGATGAGACATCTCTTTTAGCTGAGCCCTGCTGGTCAGTTCTGTGCAAACTGAAAGGTTGAGGGGTCACTACCCACTGCAATATATGACATTGACTTCAGTTGAAAGCAGCACTGATGAAAGATTTTCAGGGATAGGGGAACAGTCTAGACTTTACTCCACACTGACCTAAGGAACACATCCAGGCTTTCAGTGACTTGAAGTCCTCCGCATGAGACTGAAGGCAAGCTGTCAATGAGGTCTTCCACTCTTCCTGAAGACTATACCTGGTAGGATGTAGATTGTCATAGCACTGAACTGCTGCTTGCAGGTGACAAGCATAAGCATAATGCTGTATTCTTCTGAGGTGTATAATGTCCACCTAAGCTCATGGAGACAGACCTCATAGCAGCTATACCCTGAGGGCTGGACTCCTGGCTTCATGATAGGTCCTGCATGGATTCATTCTGCAAGTCCTAGTCCATTGGGTAATGGTGCTTTTTTTTCCTGACCACATACAAGCACTGATCTTGAATGAAACAGCCCTATTCACGATTCCCCTGCTTCCTTAAGCCAGCCTGGGCGGTTTAGGTGTCAGCATCTGTCAGGCCTAATAACATGACCTCCAGCCCTTGACCAGCTGCTGACTCATCAAAATCTGGGATTCTGAGCCCCAGAGTCCTGCACCAAAAGCCACTTGAAAAAGTACCATCTGAAGGAGGCCTGCGATGTGAGGGACACAGACCATTTCTTTCCCAGTCGCTCCCCAAGTAGAAGGCATTCCAAAATAGCATGTACGCATTCAGAAATAGTATGCAAGCACACGATCAATTCTGGCAAGGTCATTTGATCATGATTCAAGGAGTGTAGCTCAAACATCTTTCCAGGGCTTCAGTATGTTGGTCTGAGTTGTCCCTGGGGTGGAAATCACTTTGGAGTTCCCTGTCAACTGAGGGCAATGATCCTAGTAATCTTAGAGCCCTAACTCATGGCCTGCTGAAGAAAAGCCTATTCTACTTTTTAGAGTGCAGGGCCAAGCACTGGGTCAGGGCAGTGTCCATAGGGAGGGTGGATTTCCTACTCAGATATTCCTCCAGGATGCCTACAGGCTGTGTTCCAGCTGTTCTTAAACAATCAGTGTTATGCTGCAGAGCTTTGTATGTTACTTGTTCACAATAATTGGAAACTGAAGACTTCAGAAATCCTAGAGGCTGGATGGCACAGTGTTCATCCAGGAATTCAAATCTTAAAGGAATTGGCAGTTCCACACTGCCAATGGTACTTGATTCTGTGTGCTCTTATCAGGAGACTACCTCAGGACTGCTACTGGTGACTTACCTGAAGATCAGTAAGTGACTTTCAAGTCCCTGACTTTCAAGTCCTTGATGGTGGATTGAATAGCCAGAGTTCCTCCAGGAATGTGTTTACTGTTGACTCACCTTTCCTGGATATGACAACTCTAAAGCTCATTTAGTCTATCCAACCATAATAACCCTCACTGAACAGGTGAGGGAAGCAATGTGAGAATTCTGCCATCTTCTAATTATGTCTGGTTGACATGTGTCATTTTGCAGAACTGGGGCAATAACCATAGGATGAGGTACCATACCCAGTGGCCCTAATGTGAGTCAAGACTTACTAAAGTGCAGACCAACAGTGATTCAAGACTTCAGCCAGAATTCACTAATCACCTGGCCTCCAAACTCTGTGGCACTCCAGTTAAATAGGTGTTCTCTCTGGATCTCCCAGAACCAGTATCCAACATAACCTTGAAAGTGGGTGTTTCCTCACCTGTCCCCATGTACAGTCAAACCTTGTGAAAGGCAGTGGGTTCCTCTGGGGGTGTACTGGAAAGACTAACCATGAAATGTAGTTTCCAAGGTTCTTCTGGGCAGATCTGGCCACCCCTTCATTTAAGGGTTTCTTGGTCTGCAAACGTAAGTCTGGAAATTGACTTACAGGATCTGATTCTCTTTTCCATGAACAAAATGTAGCTCTTTTGAGAACTTGCTTGTACAGGTGAAGAAAACCTTAGTTGGTGATGTGGTTCATGATTAGCCAGTATGAAAGGTCCATTACAAGTGTGCCAGCCTAAAAATCACTTTGCCTAGGCTAAAGTTACAGGGTAGGCCATTCTGGGTGTTGCTTAGTCTGTGTTTCCCATTAACTGACTAGCTTGACTTTAGCAACCCAGTGCAGCCACCTTTTCCCTTTGATCTAATGGACCAAGTAAACTCACTGGATTTAGTTAAACTGAGCAGCAGCATCGCCAGCCACAAGGTCTGGCCCAATAAAAAGTGCAACAACCAAAGCTCTTCAAATGGAATGGTGCCCCTCACCATTATGACAAACGGTAGACTTGTCTTCTGGGACTTTGTGTGATGATTGGGTTTTAAGCAGTGAACCTACTCCAGCATTGTAACTTACCTGAGCTTTAAAATTGTCCATCTGTAAGCCAAGGGATATTGAGCACCTCCAGCTCCCTTTTAGTAGGACATATTTTGACAAATGGCTTCAGCCCACTGTTGAAACTGTTTTTGACATTATTTTAAACCACTTCCATATTAAACCTAGACGGTTCACTTAGTGGGCCCACACTTAACTTAACCTGCTCCAGTTTTATTGTGTTCCTTCCATTGAGATAAAGAAGAACCTCTTCCAAGGCATTGAAAGGAGCTAGTCATCTTTATGAAGGTTGTTTTTTTTTTCATTTTTGTACTCAAATATTAGAAGTTAACTTTACCATAAAGTCCTTGTCCATATCCTTCAACACTAGAAGTGCTAGAAACGCTAAGAACAACCATACAGCATTTTCCTGTTTTCCCCAAATAGTCATGTTACATATACACAATTGGGAATTCATGTGTTTCCCGAAGTGTACAACATAGCTCACATCATGGGCTTTGATTTCAGTACTGAGCTCCCACAAGAGGCTTCAATAACTGGAGATTTAGATAACTATAGACGTTGGGAAATTTGAAAGCCCATCTGAAAACTTTGACTCATCCTTACCTTGCTGTTATAAAACCACACTGGCACTAAAACTTGCATTAGTCAGGGGTCTATGGTCAAGCTAATCTGGAAAAAAAGGGGGGGGCTAACTGAATCCAGGAAAGCCAGATGTCTTATCTGGTCTTCAGTAGATGTGCTAATGTCAGTGTAACAATGGACTTGCTAGCAAGCCAAACACAAAGAGCAAAAGTTTGCTTCTCCATGTCTTACATAGGCTTCAGGCAGAGGTGTGGCTCAGAAGTGGGTTTTTTCAAGCCTATAATATAAGGAATGCCTTTAACTTGGGTCTTAATCTCAAAGAGCCAGATCAGAATTGAACCATCACACTTCAAGTAAAGCAAAAAAATATATCATAGATGTGCCCTCCATTTTTGGTATTTAGTTCCAGATGTAGACATGTTGACCAAGATCACATACGTAAATCACTCAGGAACTCCAGTACATCTATGACTGAACCTGAACCTTATAATGCAGAACCCAATGACATCAATGCCCTCTAGGCAGTGTGAGCTGATACTTGAGAGGAAAGCAGTGTAACATCTTCAGGACTGATGCTGATGCAGAGATATCACCTGGATCTGTTCTGTAGCTTAGAGTCTCCCAGGGATCTCCACCCATGAATGGAGACTACCATGAGAGGCTAGACTCCACCTTCAGCTAAGATACCTTCACACAACTGAGCAGCCATGGAGATAGGCTTAGGATTGTTAACTTGAGTGTGTGAACCCTCAGCAAAATAGAACTTTAGTTTACCAACTTAAAATTCTCAGCATCGTTTCCATCTCTCCTCTACTCTTTTCCAATATTTTGCTATGAGTTTTCCCACAACCCCCCTCTCCTGCTTTTTTTCTTCATCCCAGACAAAATAGCACCATGAAGACCCTCAAACTAGACAGCCAGCCACCAAGGGTTTCATTCATTTCATTCCAAAGTTGTAAAATTTTTCTTAGCTTACCCCCAAAATCCTGCGATATGAAAATCCACTTCCTATAAAATGCCTAACACAGCCTAGTCTCCCTTAATAAACATTATTCTGATGCTTTAGGATTTCAAACTGTTAAAACAAATTCCCAACTCAAGCAGGTAGCTGTTGGAGCAACATCATCCAGGTCAGGCTATTTGGGACCAAGGTCGCTGAGGAGCAGAACATCAATTAAGAGCTTTCAGATAGGTCCTCAGAGGGAACTCCTTCCACTCTGTCCATCCAGAGGCCCAGTTTCAATGACCAGTGACTAAAGCTAATCAATGGACTTGAGGTTCTTTTATTTCCTCTTGTAGCTGCCATTTAAAACTAAGATCCTCTTGCCTGGTGCTGGAATGACTGTCACTAAATGAGTCTGGTCCAGTTTCAGCCTGTATCCAGCTGCAATCATCTCCACAACTGTGGATCTGTCAATCACTCCCTCAGCCACACTGCCTTTCTTGTATTTCCAAGCATTTTGGTTGTCATTTCACAATGATTCTGGGCTGTAGCAAGAAATCTGCTCAAGAATTTCTTTATCCTTGATGTCTAATTCCCTCTGGTAGGTATGATGTCTTCAGTGCAGGGCTGGGCTCTGAAGATTATTTTCTCAGGGATGCTGTGCTCACCCATGTCCTCAGGGCACCTGTCCCTAACAGGCTGACCTGGATGATGGTGCTCCTGCTCCAGCAGAGCCCCCTGCCACTCTATTCTTACTGAATGTCACTTTCCATGGTGTCATCTAATTCCAAGAAACACACTCTTTGCTCTTTCCTAACCTTAACTTGTTCCTTAATGAATTGGACAATTTCTCTTCACTGCCAAGGTCTTGCTACTTTTCAACTTAAGCTGTGGGCAAATCGCTTGTGATCTATGCACTGGATGTACCAGCCTTTTGGCATTGTGTCCACTCGACACAGCCCTTTCTGCCAGGTCACTTGAAGTCTATCATCTCCCACCCACTGGCCTCCATGTGATTGTGCTCTGGGTGGCTGATGTGTACCTTATACACAATGTCATGGACATCATGCAGAAACCTTTCCTGGAAACTTCAAGGAAGTCCTTTTGGAATTTTCCAAAGCTAGTGAGTTGTCTCAGATTCAGACCTCCAGAGGCACATAAAGCCATTCTTACTCTGCCTGTGGCTCATCTGGCAGTACCAGCTATGCTTCTGGAGTCCTTTGGCCTTGATCTTGTTGGCCTTTGCACTCAGAAAATCCACCCTGTCTATTTTGACATTGATAGCAGCTGGAGGCAAAATAGAGTAGCAGAGAACTTTGCAGTATGAAGACTAAGGCTCACCCCAGCTTGCAAAGCATTGTGAGCAGCCTGGCCTCTTGAGTATCCACTGGCCCTTATCTATATCCAGCCCTCTGGAAAACACTTCATGTAAATCACCAGCAGCAGCAGTGGAAGCTGAGAATTTTATTTGCACAGCCATTGAGGTGGAGCCTGCTTTTAATCACAGAACTCTGGAGCACTTTGACATCACAGCCTGTAAGTCCTGACTTAAAAGATGCCCTAGTAGCTACATAGTAAGTTCCAAGATAGCCCTTGGGATTAGACTGGCTACTGCTACTAGTATGTGCTGCTACTGATTGTACCATGCTGTATTATATCCTGTAGTTAATCAAGGACACTCCACCTGTTTCCTGTAAGTAGGCAGTTACTTCACAAGAAGCTTCAGCATGTTCAAGACTCTGCAGATGAGCTTTGGTCTTCATAGGATCCTGTAAAATGTCACCCCCGTGGCAAAGGAATTTCCTTCATAACCATCAGTATTGACACTACTCCTAACTTAAACTGCTGATATTTCTGTTGCCATGCTATGGACCCTACCTAGTAGTGCTGAATTAAGAGTTCCTGAATGGTGTCCCACTTCTGTCCAGAAGGAGGTCCGGCACAAATACCATGGTCTATCCTCATTTTCAAGGTGTTCCCAATTGACTTGGCAGTGACCACTTCTGGGATGTATGCTCTGCAGGAGTGTAGCTGGGCCATGCCTATTAAGGTCCATGTTTTCAAATGAAGCACTGTAAGGATGGAATGGAGTAAGTCAACACTAAATTTGGGTTGTAATTGACACATCTCATATGAATACATACAGCATGTGTGGATGGTTTGTCCAGGGTCCTGTTGTTAATCTGGACTTCCAGTCTCCTGTCCTATGACATGGACTGTCTCCATGAATGAGGTAGGGAGATTGTCTTAATCTTGTCACCATTGTCCCTGCTGAGGGGTTCTGCTCTGCTGCATCTCTGCACTTGGTCTCACTTTTCATCCTACATGGGTGGCTTTGTACCAGACATGATCCTAGTACTTAACCACTGTAGCAGGGCTCAAACTCAAGTATATATATTTTAATGAACAGCTAGACTACTCCTGCCTACGTGACCAATGCTGTCCTGCTGAAACCCAACTTTACTAGGCTGTGTTGGCCTTACAGTCAGAGGTGACTGTCTGAATGAGTGCTGCCATTGCATGAATGCTCTGCACTGACCAGAGGAGAATAAAAAATGGTAGTAATCAATCTCTTGATCATTTAGAACACACTGACAATCTCTTGTGTCATTAGAACTCACTGACACAAGTCCAGGTGTGAATCCTACACCCATCCTCCTAAGAGATCTTAAACATGTTAGGCAGAAGGTATTTAGAATACTTTCTCAAAATACTTGCATATTTACCATATATTGCAAATCCCACATGGAAAATTGGGACAAATAGCTCCTAGAAGATATTTCTAACTGTGGCCGTAGCATTCTAGGGACAAAAGTGTAAATACAGACACAGCTATTCACTTGAACCAACTGCCTAGTTTAAATGACAAAAAAGCTTACATTAATTACAGAATGATGAGGTTACAGCTCAGGCTTATTGCTAACTAGACATAATGAGTTGCATTGTAAGAGCTATTGATCTCTATCTTGCCACATGTTTGCTTGTTTTACATGTCCTCTAGAATCTTGCTTCAAGGTGAATGCTTTCACCCTCATTTCTGTATTTTCAGTTTGCCTTTCCCCCAAAATGGCTTCATTACCAACCAGTGAAGAACACATACTCAGGGTATGGATTGATTATCCTAGAGCACATGTGAGCATTTGAGTGAATATTCCTGGCCAGTGTGGGCTCCATCTCAAGATAACCAAGCTAGATGGGGGGTGATAAGTTTGTGTAATCCCAGAAGTGAGGGACAATGATCAGGAGAGTCAGACTTCCTCAGGATGAGCCTTTCTGAAAATAGTGTTGAAACTGTGCACAACTTAAGTTGGCAAGTTAAAATAATGTGCCCCAGAACTGAGTGGCAAAAACCAGGGGAAGATCTGCACAATGCATCTTCAGGAACTACACCCATGCCATTCACCTCCACTGGTGGTCCTTAAAACCCACCAAAACACAGGCTTGTCTTAATGACTTTGCAATGACAGGAACATGCTTAGCCTGGTAGGAGGCCAGCCAAGCTAGCTCGGTCAAAGCAGCTGATGGCCCCAGAAAGTTGAATGCAGCTAATGCATTCAGATGTGCATTCACATGTGCAATACCAGATGTGGTATTGCCTCTGCAGGCACAAATTCTCCTACCCATAGACTCAGTGTCCTGCGCTCAGGCCTACATACTATAGGCATGTCCTGGCAAAGATAAAAGATAAGGGTAATCCAGAGAAGGGCTTAGTGGTATCACAGGGTCTAGAGATCTCAAATGCATGAGGTCTCAGTGAAGTGCTGTTCATGAGTGGCAGCTGAGCCTGAAGAACCAGTGGCTGGGATGGTGTTTGCTGATGGAGTTTCACTGGGATTCCAGATGACTGGCTCAGGTTCCTTCGGCTTTGAGAAGCCAGGTGGTTTGTCTTAAGACACCAGGTCATCAGAGGGTACAGTCCCTCCTAACTGGCTTGCCTCTTAACTTCAGGTTCCCAGGGAGCTTAAGCTGAAACAGTATTTTTCAGATGGAAACAGCTGGCCTGCAGCACAGGGTGTGGACTGGAATGTATCTTAGCGGGAGAGAATGAGTGGGCTTAGGGGATGGTAGCCGCACATGGTCATTAAGGCTGCTGCACTTAGCAGTGTCTCCCCTAGGTCTGTTTCTGACATCTTCCCTGGAGTCAACCGGCAGCTGTGTATTGGCAAGACTGAGGAAAGGTGGCTCTCCCAAGGGAGTGACTTAGCTCCTTGTTGAGACTAGAGAGGGTCACCCTTGAAGGGAGAAAATACCCAGCCTGTACTGCAGCTTTGAAGCCTTTCATCCTCCTGGTCTGTGGACTATTGCTCTGCACTCAGCTTTCCTTAAAGCACCAGATCTCCATGCCGATTTCAGGAACCTGGCTCCTGAGCAGATTCACCAGAGGCCACAACAAATCCCAGTTCCAGCAAAGACCAAAAGATGCATGCTTTAGGTGTGACCTTTCAGGCCCAGCAAATGTCTCGAGATAGCACTATCAGATCTTGGCCCCTTAGTGGTGCTTTCCTCAGGCCTATGCCTTCTGGGATAGGGTGGGTGGGAATAGTGGACCAAGACAACGCTCAACAGTGTGTACCCACTGGGTGTCTCTAAATCACTTGCTCCCAACATCCTAGTTGGGAACAGCCACAGAAGAGAGATCAAAGAGTCTCAGCATATTAAGGATTCTCAGGCTGATTTTCCTCTGCATGCTTCTGAGCATTTGAGCATTTCTATCCACCAAAAAAACATAGCCCTGCAAAAAGTGGGTAAATACATTTTTAGTGACACAATTGGACAGAGAGTAGAGCAGGGCCAGGTGGGTGGGCAGGAACTTGTTTCCTCTGGTCACATTAGACTTGATGTATCTCTGTGTTTATCCCTGTGGGAGCCCTGGGAGCCCTCAAAACCATTTCTTAATGCTGTTTGAGACCTTTCTTTTGGGTCTGATAATATAGGTAGGCATATGTTTAGTTACACCGGGGAGTGTGCTGGAGCTCTGAAGGCCAGAGCCCTTTAGATCCCCAGAATTCCAGTGATAGGGACTATATATAGGGAACATGAAATGGGAACCAAGATCCCAATGTGGGACCCCTGTATCAGTACTGTGGACTGTGAACTTGAAGCCACCTGTCCACTCCCGTTGTAGGAGCTTTCTCGTGTAGGCATGACTTCTCAGCAACTGACATTGACAATCCCCTTGCTCTTTTCCTCTGGAGTGTGGCTCAACATACCAACCTTCTAAACATGCTGGGTCTCCATGACCAGCCCACATCTTGAAGCCATCAAGTCATCTCAGTATCATCTAAAGACTGCTTATTCCAGAGACTGCTCAGGAGTCCTTCCTGTCCTTCCTGATTCTTGGTATTAGATGAAGTTCATCTTCTGTGCACACCAAGATGTGAATATGCTTCAAGACAACTTTTGTGACACTTGTGTGCCAGGCCTTTGTGAAACTGGCCTCCTAACAAGAGGTTTCTTCCATCTTTATAAATTTGTGTTGCTAGGTTGCTAGGTCTCATAGTGACTTAAAGAGAATCTTCAGAGACTTGGGTCTAGGAGAGCTATGTGGAAACTGGTGTGGTTAAACGATGTTGCATGTGGAAAGGTAGAGAGGCTAAGACCCCCTTGCTCTACAGAAGTGCTAATGTCCACTTGGCTTGTTTTGCCCCTGTGTTCATGATTTCTCAGTGACCTCTTCTGGGATTCATGATCATAGTGAGGTGGTCTATCTAAGCCATGCTCTGTTAATGCTGCATCAGTGGAGGGATATCAAGGACATTTTTGCTTGTTTCTGTGATCTTCAAATAACTGACAGGAGCATGCATAGCCAGGTAGGAGGCCAGCCAGGCTAGCTCTGTCAAAATACATAATGTCCCTAGAATGCTGAATGCAGCTAATGCATTCAGAAAGCAGCCTACACCACATGAGATCTCTGCATATGCCAGCACTGATTGTCCCTTCAAAACAGACTCAATGTACATGTCCTGAGCTCAGGGCCACAAAGCCATTCTTCATTGCTGTAGGTATGTTGTGGCAAACATCAAGAATGATCAGTAATCCAGAGAAGGACTGTGGGATGTCAGGGTCTAGAGAGGACTGAAATGCATGGATATCTTCACTGAAGAGCTGGTCATGGGTGGCAGCTGAGCCTGAAATACCAGTGGCTGGGATGGTGTTTGCTGATGAGCCTCACTGGGCTTCCAGATGCCTGGGTCAGTGTACTCAGGCTTTGATAAGCCATGTGGTCTGGCTTCAGACACCAGGTCATCAGAGGGAACAGTTCCTCCTGCCTAATTTACATCTTATGCTTCCTGAGAAACAGGAGTTAAGCTGTTCCAGAACTACAGAGAGAGGGGTCCAGCTGGCTTGCATCATGAGCCACACAGGGTGTGGACTGCAATGGGGCTTCATGTGTCTCTAGCTGGAGAGAAATAACGGGCTGAGGAAATGGAAGCAGGTCATTGAGGATCCAGAATTGAGTGTTTTCCCTTAGGTCTGACCTCTTCCCCTGGATTCAGCCCAGAGATTCATCTTAGTCAAGACTGAGACAAGAGAGGCTCTTGTAGGGGAGTGGCTTACTTCCTGGGTGTGGAGACTGAGAGGGTCACCCTTGAGTGTAGAAAATATCTAGGAGGGCCAGCCTGTACTGATGCTTTGATGTCCTTTATCCTCCTGGCCTGTGGACTATTGCTCCGATGTCAGCATTTCTAAAAGCACCACCTCTCACTGCAGAACATAGGGAACTGTCTGCTGAGTAGAGATTCAACAGATGCCACAGCAAATCCAGATCTGGCAGGGACCATGATCTGTATCATTATTTGGGTGTGTACTGTCAGGCTCAGCACAATGTCCCAACATAGCACATGTAGTTGTGGGTCACCACCAGACTCAAGGACAGGTCCAGGTACCAAATCTTGGTCCACTTGAGCAGGGCTGGCTGTAGAGGCCTAAACCTTGTTGGGGGGTGGGGTTGCAAAGCCTAATGAACTGAGACCAGAGGTAAACTTGAGATAAAATGTGACATTAGAAACCTATGTGGATTTATCATCCTGGTGACAGGAACATGGATGAAATTCTGAAGTTTGTGTGTGAGCACTAAGGGTTCAGAGTCACAGGAGATGGACATGTAAGAAGGGCAAGCTGCCTAAGGATAGAGCTGTCCTGTGTTAACTTTACTCACTGAATCTGTTTGCAGAGGGATATCGAGCTGGAGCTTACCTGCTGCCTTCCTGTCTCCAGACCTGAACTTGAGGCTTGTGTGTGGGACTTTGTAACATCTCCTGTTTCCATAGAGACTTGAAAGGGTGGATGTCTTTCACCTTCCTGAATATCTACTTTGTTCACATAGCATGAATAATTTCAGTGGACTACATTACAAAAAGGTCTTCAAATTTCTCAACTTTTATTTGTGTATGGGAAGTGTCCCAGTTGAAGGGGACATTAGGGAATATAATGGTTTCTCATTTATATTTTATTTTATTTTGGTGAGATAAGCCTCATCTGGCCTTTCTTGAACATAATGTGTTTGGGTGTCTAAAGGCTAGGCCAGCTATACCTAAGAAAGCTCATGTGACTATGGATTGTTAACTTCACTTTCTCTGGTCTCAATTTCTAAGTAGCCAATGCCTCTCATTTTCCTGAATGTGCTTCCTGGATCAATGCCCACTTCCTGGGTAGGGGCAGGGAGCTCTGAAAATGGGGAGAGATCTCCTGCTTAGAGGAAACTCGGATACTTTGGCAGAGCCTCCAGCCATGGTCTGGACTGAAACCCCAGGAGTCACAAGTACAAACCAGTGATGCAGAAGCATGGCCACAAGGGGCCACATTCCAGATGAGAGGGCTCGTCACAGGTCTTCAGCTCCAAAGCTAATAATCTGAGGTGGCAGCATAAGAATCGTTAGGTTTTGTGACAGATCTCACAAGTCTCTGGCCCCCATAGAAGTTTCTAGAAGAAGCTCTGCTCACATTGTGGCAGGAATTTCTGTTCAGTTGGGAAGCAGCTTTAATGACATTGGTCACAAAGCCCACCACTTCTGGAACCAAGCTTCTTTCCTTTGCAATAGCTATTTGCTTCCTCAGGGACTGAGTGGCAGGTAACCATACTCCTGGTAATGGCAGAGCTCATGTTGTAGAAATGCTACTTTCACAATGGGAGCACTTATCTACCATGGTGAGATCATGGTTCCCAATCTCATGTGAGTGTTCATGACATGCCATTCTTGTCTGTGGGAGTCCTAGAGATAGGACTGTAGAGAGTGCATAGACCTCTTGGGAGATTGGTTTGAGACATTGGCTCCAGACAGGATGAGTGGTTTAAAAACCCTGTCTGTATTCCTCTGGATTTACTATGGTAAGAGTTTGTTAATGTTGCTAGTAAGGCTTCCCTGCTATCTTTCTCCCTATGTCTTTCAAAGAAAAAAATGAACATATTTTAATGCATATCTACCTGCCCTTCCCCCGACTCTCAGGCTGAGATCTGAGTTCAGGTTAATGTGATGAGTGTGCAGACTCCTTCAAAAGTCTAGATTAAGAATGAGAAAGCTGAGTCTTACATAAATACTGGCCAATGGTGATGCCACTTCAAATTCAGTATGACTTCATATAACTAAAACATGTGATGCTAGGAAATCACTTTACAGTCATGTAGCATACATATTCAAGATCCCAACACCATGTGTCCCAACTCGGCAACATACCAGGTCAGAAGGTGAATAGTTCCCATGCAAATCAAAGCATAAAAGCATTAAGTGGTGGCATTGAGGTCGGGAGAGAGCTTAGCCAGGAGTTAGAAGCAATTGCCTATCTAGAAAAGGACCTGGTTTTAGTTCCAACACCATGATGGGGCTCACATATGAGTGTCCTTCCAGTTGATAGGATGTCCTGTCCTTGGTGGACATCATACATACCATGCAAAACTATCATAGAATAAAACCTTTGTCTTAAAGGGAAGCACTTAATACTACCACTACATATTACAGTAAATGCTTAAATGAAGACTGGCTATACAGTTAATGTATATGCTGGAGAAGCCTCACTTAGAGCCATAAACAGGAATCTCCAGGATATGATGGGGAAATTAAGCTTCTCTGTAAAGATAGGAGTACCATTTGACCTCCTGATGGTTGCCAAAAGCTAGTAGAAACTCATTTTGCTGATAGCTTCAGACATTGGGAATGAAGTGTCCATTCTCCCAACTCAAAGTAGCTGACCAGTGCATACTCGTGAGTGTCCTCCTAAATCATTGTCCTGACTCCCAGTTAAAAATGGCCACAACAGACAGATGAAAGAGCACCATTTCTTCTTAAGTCTCAAGTGAACTGCCCAGTGCCAGTATCAAGTCTTCTGAGTGTCCAATAGGGTATGTTATCTTCCACATGCTTTGAGCATTTCTACCCATTAAAAAAACCATAGACCATGTGACAAGTGGTAGGGCAGAGCAGAGCCAGGTAGGAACTTCTTTTTCTACTCGGGGCACATGAGGCTTCCTGCACCTTGTATTCATCTCTGGATCCCTTCAAAGTCATGTCTTACACTCTGCTTGAGACCTTTTTAAGGTCAGATGTATAGAAATGTGTTCAGGTACATATAGGTAAGGTGCTGGTGCTCTGAGAGCTTTGTATTCCTCTACAACTCTATTTTTACAGAGTCTAAACCATGCTATGGGATCCAAGATCTTAACTTGGGTCTCATCTCGTGCATATGAGTAGCTTGTGCTAGGAACTTGTAAGCCACCTGTTTACTCATTTTTGTAGGCACATTCTCACATATCCATGATCCTCAGCCTTGACCATTGACAATTCCCTTCCTTTGCCTCTGGGGTTATAGGAGTAGGGTTCTAAATCCCAACCTGTTCTTCTGCATGAGCAGCTCACATCTTAAAACAATGTGTCACCTCACTAGCATCTAAGACAGGTCCTTAGTCCAGAGATTCCCCATGGTTCTAGGATCTGTGCTCAGTAGTGAGCAAGAGCCAAATTTTCTTTTCACACAGCTATGTGGTAGCTTCATAGATGTGATTTAAAACATCACTCTACACATAGTGAAAAAGCTCCCACAAGAAGGATTCTGGGGGTTCATTTTAGAATCAGGTCATCTTCTGTACCTTTCACCAAGCCAATATGCTTCACCAAGCCAATATGCTTCACCAAGCCAATATGCTTCACCAAGCCAATATGCTTCACCAAGCCAATATGCTTCAAGTCCACCATTTTAACATGTGGGGCATGCCTTTTGTGAAACTGCCATCTCACAATAGAAGTTGTCGCCTATCTCCATACAACTCTTTGCCACTTTCATAGTCATCTTAAGTTTCTGCAGAGATGTGGGTCTGAAAGATCCTGTGGACACTTATGCTGTGGTTGAACCAGGTCATGTAACAAGGAAGAAGCAGACCAAGAATTCCCTTTATCAGCGTAAGTGCTGAAGTCAACTTGCCCACTTGTCCATGTTTGAGCCCTGTGTTCCTGACTTCTCAGTGAACTCTTGTGGCATTCATACTCATTGTTCAGTGACCCAGTTGGGCCCTGTTAGTGCCCCATCAGTGGTGGAGCATCAGGGACACGTTTGCTAATCGAGCACTCAGTTTAAGAGTAGGCTCCTCTTGGCTCCATGCCAACTTGATTCTGAGTGATCTCAGTGTGAACTGTCAGGCTCGGCAAATGTCCCAACCCAGCACAAGTAGTTGTGGTGTCAGCACTGGACTCCAGCGCAGGGCCAGGTACCAGATCTTGGTCCCCTTAGAGGGGCTGGGTTTGGAGGCCTAAACCTTCTGGTGCAGGGGAGTATGGAGGAGGGAGGGGCCTGGCTCAGCATTATGAATTGAGAAGTGGTAAACCCAATTACCCTGTGAAATTAGAAGCCAGCCTGTGTGGATTCATCAGTCCATCTGAGCCTGAGGAAAGGAACATGCATGACAATCTGAAGTTCATGTGTGTGAACACTAAGGATTTAGAGTCACAGGAGATGGACTCATATGAAGGGCAAGCTGCCAAATAAAGGATAGACCCCTGTCTGTCCTGTGTTTACTCACTACATCTGTGTGCAGAAGGATATCAGGCTGGAGTTCACCTGCTGCCTTTTTGTCTGTCTCCACATTTGAACTGTATGCTGGTGTATGGGACTTGGTAACATCTCTTGTCTCCATAGTGCCTTGAAGGCAGGCGGAATTCTTTCACCCTCTTGGTTCTTTTATTGAAGTAGTATGGTTTCAATGTCTTCATTGGACTATATTTCAAGATCTTAAAAGTTCTCAACTTTCATTTGTGCATGGGAAGTCTTCCAGTAGCAGGGACATTAGGGAATATGGGATATGACAGTATTTTCTTTGGGTCTATGTTTGAAATGAGACTTACCTGAACTTTATTGAACATAGTACAGTTTGAGGTGTGGAAAAGCTAGGTGAGCCATCCATAAGGAACTTCATCTAACTATGGATTGTGTTAGCTTCATCTTCCCTGGGCTCTTTCTAAGTAGCTAAGACTTCTATTTTCCCCAAATATGTTCTTTCCTGGCTGATGTGCCTACTGCCTGAGGAGTGGCAGGGGCCTCTGGACATGGAGATAACCTGGTAAAGAGGAAATGGAGACATTTTGGCAGAGCCTCGAGCCAAGGTCTTGTGACTCCTGGTCCTTCAGTCAACTACAAACCAGGAATGCAGAAGCATGGCTACAATGGGCCCACATTCCAGATGAGATGACTGATCATAGTCTTCAGCTCCAAAGCTAATGACCTGAGGGTTGCAGCATAAGAATTGCTATGGAATAATTAGATCCACAAGACTGAACTGCTTAGAACTTGCTAGAACCTCTGCCCACCCATTGAGTCTAGCGCACCCAGAGGAAGGAAGTTCTGTTCAGTTGGAAATATATTTGTGAAAAATGGAATTGGGGCCCACCCTTCCCTGGTACCAAACTTTTCTTGCCACTCCCTATAGGCTTGACAAGGTACTGTGACTGGTAGGTAACCAGATTTCTAGTATCAGAGCTCATGCTGTTGAAATACTATATGGGGAATAATGGCAGTGTTTAGCTACCTGGTTCCCAATGTCCTAGTTAGGGGCTCATGTGGGGCCATTAAACTTGCCTGTGGGAGGTCCTCAAAAGTGGTGAAGGTGCATAGACTGCCTGGGGGTGGCTCCACATGGAGGGGAATGTGGTGAAGCAACTTGCCATTCCTTCTCTCAATCTACTGAAGAGCCTGTCAGTGCTGTTAGTCAGGCTGCTGTGCTGTCTTCTGTCTACCTACATGTTCCAAAGTCAAGTGATCAATTTTAAGGCAGCATGATCTGCCCTTTCCTGACTTCCCAGCTGAGGCCTCCAAGTTAAGGTGAATGGGAGGGGTCAGTATTCTATCACCACAAAGTGTGTAAGAATGACACAGCCAGAGTTTTATAAACTCTGGTCCATGGTGATGTCCAAATTCAGTATCCATTTACATAATTCCTTAAGTCTTAAAAAGATGTTTTATAGTGACATAGCATTTATATATTCTAGGTCTCACCAGCTTGAGTCATCCACACTAGGACACTTGACTTTGGTCAGAGACAAGTGAGGGCAAATAGTCTCCAAATTAAATCATCAAAGCTAAAAGCATTAAAAGTTGTGGCATTGAAGTCAGGAAAAGAGAGCATCTGCTGCTCTAGAAAAGGTCCTGCTTTGGGGTCTACCACCCATATTGTGGCTCACAAGTTTAAGTCCTTTTCCTGGGGAAAGGAATTCTGGTTCTTGATTAAATAAAAACTGCACACATAGTGCAGACACTCATGCAGTATCAAATGTCCCCACAATGCACTGGGTGACATGCTTCTTGTCCTGCTGGAGGATCCATTTAGAGCCAGGAAGAAATAATCCTCATTATCTGAAGAAATGAGGATTCTCATATGACCAAGAACCTGAATTCCCCCAACTCTTCTTAGTGCCATTTTTAACTCGCTAATTCAGAAAACGGGAAAATAATGTGTCCCCAATATTCACAGGACTGATTAGTACATATTAAATGGACACCAGAATGTAGTGTCTTCTCCAGTGCTTCAGAATCTAGATGGGAAATGGCCATTCTTCACACCCAAAGCAGCTCACCAGTGCATCTCCACTGGGTGTCCCCCAAATCATTTGGTCCTGAAATCCTAGTTGTAAAGTGCCACAGAAGATGGCTCAACGGATGTCGAAGCACGTTAAAATGTCTCATCTGTGTCTAATAGGCTGAGTATCCTCTGCATGCTTTTGAGCATTTCTATCCATTAACATAACCATAGACAGTCAAACAAGTGGGTAAATACAATTAAATGACACAACTGGACAGAGGTAGAGCAGAGCAGCGTCAAGTGGGGTAGGAAGGAACTTCTGTTTCGACTCCTGGCACATGAGACTTGATGCACCTTGTCTTCATTTTTCAAGGTAACTCAATGCTGCTCGAGACCTTTAGGTTCTGATGGAGAGGAATGTGATCAGGTACACACAGGTGGGGCAGGTGTCTGGGAGACGAAGCCTTTGCATCCCCCTAGAACTACAGTTTTAGTGAATAAAAGCCACGGACTAAGAACCAGGATCCTAACCTGGGTATCTTATATAGGAGTAGTTCGTTCTCTGAACTTTGAAACCACTTGTCCACTCATTTTGTAGGAGCTTATGTAGGCATGTTTGAACACAACAATGCACACTGACAATTCCCACCTCTCCCTTCTGGGGTTAAAGGAGTAGGGCTCACGTGCTAACCATCTAATCATGCTTTTTTGCATGAGCAGTGCACATGCTGAGGCTCCCAAGTGCCCTTCACTAGCATCTAAGACCTCTTATTCCAGAGACTGCCCCGGGTTCCTAATTGGTGTACTAAGAAGGGTGAATGAGCCAAAGGTTTTACTTTCATAGCTATGGGGTTTGCATCATGTAAGGGATCAGTGATGAAACTCAATACACATGGTTCCTTCCTGTTCAGTTTCATGCTATAGAAGTACCTCAAAGACTTACTTCTTTATGTACCCACCAAGAAGCCAATATGCTTCAAAGCAACCCTCTCAACTCCTGTGGGGCAAGTCGTTTGTGAAATGGCTAGCTCCTAAAAGAGGATATCTTCCCTATCCATATATCTTAGTGTTGCTAATTTTCATAGTCACCTTCAATGGGTCTTCAGAGACTCGGGCTATGAAATTTATGTGGTAACTATGCCATGGTTAAACCAAAGCACATGCAACAAGACTGAAAGATCCAAGAATGCCCTTGAGCTACATAGTCACTGAAGTTTATTTGTTCACTTGTGTGTATTTTGAACATAAATATGTCCTGACTACTTCTCAAAGACTTCTTCTGGGATTCATGCTCATTTTGAGGTGGCCCAGCTGGGCCTAGCCGTGTTAAGTGAGCCATCAGAGGAGCATATTTGCAAATCAAGCACTTCATTGCTATACACATGTCTTGGCAAACATTAAGAATGCAAGTAATCAAGAGAGAATGGCTCAGTGATGGTCAGGGTCTAGAGGTCACAAATGCATGGAAGTCATCACTGAAGAGAGCTGGTCATGGGTGGGAGCTGTGCTGAACAATTCCTGGCTGGGATGGTGTTTGCTGATGGATTTTCCCCTGTGATTCAAGCTGCCTGGTCCAGGGTTCTTTGCTCTGAAATTCTAGGTGGTCTGACTTCAGACACCAGGTCATCAGAGAGGACAGTCCTGCCATGTACTACCCTAGCCAGGCAAGGGAGTTTCTGGGATTAGTGTCCTTAAAGAGCAGGTGTGTAAGAATTCAGTGGTGACATAGAGAAAGGCATTTTGAATGAGTATATTTTGCTATGCCCAAGCAAGGCTTTTTAAAAGAACTTTTCTCAGGAGATGTTCATGTTAAGCAAACCCAAACACATGACATTGTTACCAGGCACAGTAAGGCAGAAACCCAAAACATAAAGTCATCCTGGGATAATACAAAAACATATCATTTTTGGTTAATCAAAGCTAAGAATAGTGCTTGGTTAACAGAATCATTCAAGGCTATCCACATAATTTTTAAATTAATATTTATGGTCAATTACCATCTAACATCTATTACCTAGTTCTTGTGAATTTCTGAATTATTGAGCTATTTTAATGACTTTAAACTTATTAAAGGCTTTCTTTACCAAAGGCTCTTTATCAGACACTTAAGCAGAGTGGCCTTAATACATATACAAATAAGAAATTGCCATGAGAATCACAGCCCAATATTTTTCTCCAGCTGAGAGTCACAACAAATTCCAGGAGATCTCCTCTTGCAGTTACTGACTCTGTCTGTGGAACTTGTCATCACACAGAATAGACAGTCTCTCAGGCCTGATTCCTCAAGCTCCCTGTGAACCCAGATTTTAGCTTATACAGAACCTTTGAGCTGGGCACAGCTGGCCTGCACCAAGAGGCACATGGGGTATGGACTGTGATATATCTTCATCTGAAGATAGTTAGGAAACAAGGAGGACCCTAAGAAAGACATTGTTCTTTCTCAGCAAATTGTGCCAGAGACAGAATTGTTTTCCTCCTTTAGCAAGAGCATGCCAAGTGCAGGTCCAATTCCTGGCATCTGAGATGGGCTAAGGGAATGTGAGCAGTGGATGGTCCTTCAGGCTCTTGTATTAAAGAGTGTCTTTCCCTAGGGCTGTTCCAGACATCCTTCCCTGTAGTCATCCTAGAAATTTCTTAGACAAGATAAGGAAAAAGAGATAAGCCAAGGGAGTGGCTTATCTTCTGCTTGAGAGAGGAGCCACCCTTGGGTGGGGAAAATAACCAAGTGAGCCAGAGGGCTTTAATGCCTTCATCCTCCTGACCCATGGCTTAATTATTCTGTTCTTTGTCCTTTGTTTAAAGCATCAACTGTCCTGCCCAGTTCAGGGAACTGGCTCCTGAGCAGAGATCCAACAGGGACTAAGAGCTGTATGATTTGCTGAGCTTGACAGTTCACACCCAAATGTCCAAACCCAGCACAAGTAGTTGTGGGTCAGCACTGGACTCCTGGGCAGGACCGGTACCAGATCTTGGTCCCCTTAGAGAGGCTGGCTTCAAGGGAAGACAGAGGGACCTGACTCAGCATTATGAACTGAGAAGTGGTATAACCAATTACCCTGTGAAATTAGAAGGCAGCCTGTGTGAATTCATCAGTCCATCTGAGCTGGTGACAGGAACATGGATGACAATCTGAAGTTAATGTGTGTGAGCAGTAAGGGTTTAGAGTCACAGGAGATGGGCACGTATGAAGGGCAAGCTGCCTAAGGATAGAACCCTGTTGGTCCTATGTTAACTTTACTCACTGCATCCATGTGCAGAGGGATATCAAGCTAGAGCTTACCTGCTGCTTTCCTGTCTCCAGACCTGAACTTGAGGCTGCCGTGTGGGAGTTAGTAACATCTCCTGTTTCCATAGTGTCTTCAAAGGGTGGAGGGCTTTCACCTTCCTGATTATCTACTTTGTTCACATAGCATGAATAATTTCAGTGTTTCAGTGGACTACATTCCAAAAAGACTTAAAGTTCTCAACATTCACTTGTGCATGGGAATGGAAGTCTTACAGTAGCAGAGTTCATGTGGGATTAAAACAGTATTCCTTTGGCTTTTATTTTACTTTTTTGAGTAATGAGGTTCATGTGCCTTGATTGAACATAGTGTGCTTGGCTGTGTATAAAGAGCTAGGCCAGCCATCCCTAAATGCTCATCTGACTATGGATTGTTAGCTTCACCTTCTCTGGTATCAATTTCTAAGTAGCCAAGGTCCCTCATTTTCCCTGAATGTGCTTCTTCCTGGATCAATGCCAACTGCCTGGGGGGGGGCAAGGGGGCTCAACGTGGGGAGAGGTCTCTTGCTTGAAGAGGAATCTCAGACATTTTGGCAGAGCCTCCAGCCATGGTCTGGACTGCAGCCCCAGGAGTCACAAGTAGACACAAGCGATGCAGAAGCATGGCCACAAGCGGCCATATTCCAGATGTGAGGACTGGTAACAAGTCTTCTGCTCCAAAGCTTATGATCTGAGATAGATGCATGAGAATTGTTAGGTTTCACTACAACTCTAACAAGACGTTGGCCCCCATTAGAAGTTTCTGAATGATGCTTCGATGCTAACTACCCATTGGGAGCTTTGCTCGCCCTGAGGCAGGAAGTTCTGTTCAGCTGGGAAGCCTCTGGAATGATTTTGACCACACTGCACAGCCATCCAATTTCTGAGAACAAACTTCTTCCTTAGCACTAGCTATTTGCTGCCCTAGAGACGGTGACTGTCAGGTAACCATACTCCTGTTATGGCAGAGCTCATCTTGTAGAAATGCTACTTGGGAATAATGGGAGTGTTTAGCTACTACCATGGTGAGATCATGGTTCCCAGTCTCAAGTGAGTGTTCATGATGGGCCATTCTTGCATGTGGGAGTCCTAGAAGAGAATGGAGGTACACAAACTGTCTGGGAGATGGCGAGTCTTTGGCTGCAGATGAGATGTGTAAAGAGTACCCTGTTATTATCTCAGTCTCCTGAGGTGGAGCCTGTCAGTGCTGCTAGTCAGGCTGCCCTGATCTCATCTTCCCTATATCTTCCAGAGACCAAAGGATGCATTTCTTAATATGTAGCAATCTGCCATTTCCTGACTATCATGTCAAAATCTCCAAGTTAAGGGGACCCCTGTATCAATACTGTGATCTGTGAACTTGAAGCCACCTGTCCACTTTAGTTTTAGGAGCTTTCTCATGTAGGCATGACTTCCCAGCAACTGACATTGACAATCCCCTTGCTCTTTCCTCTGAGAGTGTGGCTCAACATACCAAGCTTCTAACCATGCTGGTTGTCCATGACCAACCCACATCTAGAAGTTATGAAGTCATCTTACTAGCATCGAAGATCTTCTTCCAGAGACATGTAGTTGGGGTTCAACACTGGACTCCAGGGTAGAGATCTGGTACCAGATCTTAGGCCCCTAGAGAAACAAGCACTGGGAGGGGGTGGCTGCAACAAGCGACAAACATAAGATAACCTGTGAAATTCAAAGCCAGCCTGTGTGGATTCATCAGAACATCTGAGACAAGGGACAGGAACTTGGATGATAAGCCTGAAGTTCATTTGTCTCGAGCACTAAGGTTTCAAAGTCACGGGTGATGAACATGTATGAAAGGCAAACTGCCATGGGATGAAACTGTGCTATTTCCTCACAGTCTCATTGTTGACAGGAATAGTGGGCTGGAGCTCACCTGTTCCCTTTGTCTCCAGATCTGAACTTCAGGCTGGTGTGTGGGACTTAGTAACATCTCCTGTTTTCACAGCGTCTTGAACATGGGGAGGGGCTTTCACCCTCTTGATCCTCTACTTTTATTCAAGCAGTATGATCCAATGTTTTTCTATGGAATATGCTACAAGATCTTTAATAAGTCCCCAGCTTTTTTGTGCATGGAAAGTCTTCCAGTTACAGGAGACATTGGGGGATATAGAGCTATTTTCTTTGGTTTTAGTTATTTTTTGAGAAATGAGGCTCATCTGACCTCCACTGAACTTGGTGAAGTTGGGTATCTAAAGGGCTGGTCTAGACATCCCTAAGAAAGAACCCACAGAAGGTGAAGCTAAGTAGCCAAGGGCCCTTGTTTACCCCAGTGTGCTGCCTCCTGGATAGTCTACTTACTGCCTGGGGGCAGGGGGCTCTGAACATGAAGAGACATCTCCTGCTTGAAGAGGAATCTCAGACATTTTGTCAGAGCCTCCAGCCATGGTCTGGTCTGAAGCCCCAGGAGTCACAAACCAGCAATGCAGAAGCATTACGATAAGTGGCCACATTCCAGATGAGAGGACTGGTCATAGGTCTTCATCTCCAAAGCTAATGATCTGAGGTGGCAGCTTAAGAATTGTTGCATTTCAGTACAGATATAATAAGACTCTGGCCTCCATAGAAGTTAGTAAAAGAAGCTCTGTCCATACATTGGGAGCTTTGCTCACCCTGAGGCAGGAAATTCTGTTCAGCTTGGAAGCCTCTTGAATGGTTTTGACCACACTGTCCTACCCTCCATTTTCTGAGACCAATCTTCTTCCCTTAACACTAGCTATTTGAAGCCCCAGAGATGGTGACTGGCAGGTAACCGTACTCCTGTTATGGCAGAGCTTCATGGTATAGGAATTCTTCTTGCAAATAATGGGAGTGTTTAGCTACCATGGTGAGATCATGGTTCCCAATCTTATGTGAGTGTTCATGACGGGCCACTCTTGCCTGTGGGGTTCCTAGAAGAGAATGGAGGTACACAAACTGTCTGGGAGATGGTGAGACATTGGCTCCACATGGGAATGGTGCTTAAAAACCCTGCCTATATTTTCTCTGAATTCACTAGCGGCACTTGGCAATGCTGCTAATTAGGATGCCCTAATCTTTTCCTCCTACACCTTTCAAGAACCATTTTTTTTAATGTGTATCAATCTGTCTGTCCATGATTAAGGTTGAGATCTCAGGTGAGTGAGTGCAGATTCATTCCAAAGGGAGACTAAGAACAAGAAAGTCAGAGTTCTATAAACACTGGGCAACAGTGATGCCCACTTCAAATGCAGTATCCACATAAATAATACATCTCGTGAGATGTTGGGAAATGAATCACAGTGATGCATTTATATATTCAAGATTCTGCCACAATGTATTCAAACTAAGCATCTTGACGTAAGTCAGACAGAAGTTGAATAGTCTTCAAAATTCATGTAAACCATCAAATATCACAAGTGGTGTAACTGAGGTCTGAAGGGAGAGCTCAGCCAGTGATGAAGAATATTGGCTAATCTAGAAAAGGAACTGGTTTTAGGTCCAGGCCCACAATGTGGCCTGTAACTGAGTCCCATTCCAGTTTATAGGATGTCATGGTCTTTGTAGACATTGTACATAGCCATGCAGGCAAAACAGTCACATAAAATGAAACCGTTATCTATTATAAAGGGAAGCATGAATACTGCCATGACATACTACAGTAAATTCTTAAATGAAGTCTGGGCTACACCGTTAACGTATATGCTGGAGGAACCTTGGTATAGAACCATGTAGTGGGATTTCAATGATACATTGAAATGGGAAATTGAGCTTCTGTCTAGGAAACCTCAACAGGGCATGGATGCCATTTCAGAAAATAGGGAGGTAGTGTCCTCCATATTCAAGTGTGATCAAATCCATGTTAAATGGATGCCTGATGGTTGCCAGCACAGTTGGAATGAGTGATTACTCATCCTCCAAAGAGCTTCAGACACTGGATATGAAGTGTCCAGTCTTCCCATTCAAAGCAGCTCACCTATGCTCATATTTCTGTGTCCTGAGACCCTAGTCTGTAAAACCCATAGTCAACAGAACCAAGAAGTCTCAGCACTTTAGGTCTCCTTTGAGTTGACCTGCGCCAGTATGACTCCATCTTTGTTTTCAATAGACTGAGTGTCCTCCACATGATTTGAGCATTTGTATTAAAAAACCATAGATCAAGGGTCTGGTGTGTAAATACAATTAAATGACACCAGTGGACAGAGGTAGAGCAGAGCAGGACCAGGTGGGTATGAACTTCTGTTTCTAGTCCAAGCACATGAAACTTGATGTACCTCCTTGTTCATCTCTGTGGTGTACTTCAAAGACAAATTTTTTTACATTGAGACTTTTCTTCTAGGTCTAATGTATAGGAATGTATATATTTACAAAAGTGAGAGCAGGTACTCTAGGAGGCAAGTGCACAAAGGGCAAATTTATTTGGCACATGGACAAAATGTGGAGCACAAGTTTAGAGTGGCCAAACCACTCCTATTGAGGAAACAGTCCAAGAAATGGAGCAGCTCTAGAAAATGGAGAGGGCAGGAAATCCATGCTATTGCTTGTCCTAAAATAAAAAAGGCATGGGCTTGCTTCAGTGACAATCAGATGACAGACTTGAGCATGCATAGCTAAGTAGGGACCCAGCCAGGCAATCCAGTCAAAGGAAGTGATGTCCTCAGAAAGTATGGAGCTAATTAAAGCATTCAGAAATAACTCCACAGCAAAAGTGATTTTGGCGTTTGCAGGCACCAATTCTCCCTTCAAAACATGCAATGTCCTGAGCTCAGGGCTAGAAAGCCACTCTTCATTGCTTTAGGCAAACCTCAAGAATTTTCAGTAATGTAGAGTGAGAAGGGCTGAGTGATGTCAGGGACTAGAGAGGACTCAAATGCATAGAGGTCTTCACTGAAGAGCTGGTTATGAGTTGTAGCTGAGCCTCAACAACCAGTGGCTGGGATGGTGTTTGCTGATGGAGTCTCACTGGGCTTCCAGCTTTTAGGCTCAGGGTCATCTGCCTTCCTGTCACCAGACCTGAATTATTGAGGCTGGTGTATGGGACTTTCTAACATCTCCTGTTAGCATAGTGTCTTGAAAGGGTTGGGGTCTTCCCTGCTCCTGTTCCTCTACTTTTGGTCAAGTAGTATGAATAATTTCAGTTTTTTAGTGGGCTATATTACAGACATAAAATTTTGAACTTTTATGTGTGCATGGGAAGTCTTCCAACTGCAGGGGACTTAACAGTATTTGGCTTCATATTTCTGAGATGAGTCTCATATGACCTTCATCGAACATAGTACACTTGTGGGTATAAAGGTTAGTCCAGCCATCCCTAAGAAATCTCATCTGAATATCCAACCAAAGCCCCAAGATTCACAAGTACAATCCAATGATGCAGAAGCATGGCCACAATGGGGCCAAATTCCAGATGAGAGGACTGGTCATAGGTCTTCGGCTCCAAAGGTAATGATCGGACATGGCAGCATAAGATTGTTAGGTTTCACTACAGATCTCTCCTGATTCTGGTGTCTATAGATGTTCCTAGAAGCTCTGCACACTCATCAGGAGCTTTGCTCACCCTGAGGCAGGAAGCTCTGTTCAGCTGGGAAGCCTCTTCAATGATTTTTGACCACACTGCCCTACATTTCCTGAGAACAAATTTTTTCCTTAGCACTAGCTATTTGAAGCCTCAGGGACTGACTGGCAGGTACTGTACCCATTTATGGCAGAGCTCATGGTATAGAAATGCTACTTGGGAACAGTTGGAGTACTTAGCTGCCATGGTGAGATCATGGTTCCCAATCTCATGTGAGTGTTCATGAGGGGCTATTAGTCTTGCCCATGGGAGTCCTAGACATATGGAAGGACACAAAGTGTTGGGGACACTGGCAAAGGGACCACACATTCCAATATTTCTCTGGGTTCACTATGGCAGAGCTTGTTAATGCTGCTAGTCAGGCTGGCCTGATGTCTTCTCTACCTACACCTTCTAAAGATCAAATGATCATATCAATGCATACTAATCTCCCCTTCCCTGACTGATGCTCAGGCTGTGATTGCCAAGTCAGAGGCAAATGGGATGCCTGAGTGCACTCCTTCTAAAGTCTAGATTCAGAATGAGAAAGCTGGGGTTTTTAACATACAGGTCAATGGTGATGTCCTCTTTGAGTTCAGTACAATTTCATATATCAAAGACTGCTTGTCAGAGGCTTGGAAACCTCTTTACAGTGGTGTAGCATTTACATATTGAAGATACCTCCAGCCTGATCTTCCACATTAGGGGACCTGACTGTGCTTAGTGAGAAGGTGAATAAAATCCCTAAGCAAATCATCAAAGTTAAAAACATAAAAACTGGCATTTTGAGGCCTGGAAGTAGAGTTCAGCCAGCAATTAAGAGCAATCTCTGCTCTAGAAAAGGACCTACTTTCAGGTCCAGCCCTACATGTGGCTCATGAGTGAGTCCTGTTCCAGTGGATACTATGTCCTTTCCTTTGTGGACACTAACACACACACAATGTGCACAGATAACCATGCAGGCAAAACAGTTGGATAAACTAAGAGAAACATTGATTTTATTTCAAATGGGAGTATTGAATACTGCCAAAAATAAACTACAGTAAAAGCTGAAATGAAGAGTTGCCTGTTCAAACAGCTGTTTAGGCTGGAGGTGTTTCTCTGTACAGAGCCAAGCAAAATGATCTGCAGGTTATGACCAATGGGGGAATTCAGCTTCATTCACAATGGATGGTATGAGTGCCATTTGACCTCACATCAGGAAAACAGGAAAATAGACTCCATGGTGCACAGAACACATTGATCCATGTTAAGTGGACACCATAAGTTTGGAGTTAGTGGAATGATGGCTCTGGTTCTCCAGTGTGTCAGACGCTGGAGGCCAGGAGGTGGCCATCCTTGACCCCCAAAGCAGCTCACCAGTGCCTACCCACGATGTATTCCCCAAAAGTAATATGATCCTGACACCTGAGTAGGAAACAGCCACAGAAGGCAGATGAAAGAATCTCAGGCTGTTAAGACTTCTCTCACTGGAGCTGCCCTGTGCCAGTATCAGTTCAGCATCTTAGTGTCCAAAAGGATGAGTGACCTCTGCAAGATTTGTTCATGGATAGAAATGCTCATAGAACATAGGATTTCTAATAGCTAGTGACAACTGGGTAAATAAAATTAAATGACAAAACTGGCCAGAGGTAGAGCAGAGCAGGGCCTGGTTGGTTGGAAGGTTGTTATGTTTGCACTCCGGGCACATGGATCTTGATCTCTGTAGTCCTTAAAGTTATTCTTTACATGCTGTTGGAGACACTTCTTGGTCTGATGTATAGGTATGTGTAAGGTATACACAGCTGAGTTTATGTACTCTTGGAAGCCAGAAATTTTTGGATCCTTTGAGAATTCCAGTTCTAGTGAGAGATGGTCACTTAAAGGAATCAGAATCCTTACTTGGGTCAATTCAATATGAGTTGTTTGTGCTGTGAACTTTGAAGCCACCTGTCTACTTCTGTTGTAGGAGCTTATTTAGCCATGATCACACAGCCACATCCCTGGCTCTGACAATTTCCTTCCTCTCCTCTGTGGTTACAGGTGTAAGGCTCAAAATCCTCACCTAATCACGCCTGTTCTTTTGCATGAGCAGCCCATACCTTCAAGCAATGTCCTCTCACTATCGTCTAAGACACATTCATTGCAGAGACTCCCAGAGTTCCTAGGAGATGTTCTCAGAAGTCAGAGTTGTTTTCTATTTACATAGCTCTGTGGTAGCATCATGGAAGTGACAGACCTCTCTACACATGGGAGAAAGTGCAACAGGAAGCACCTTCTAAGTGTATGTATTGACTTGGGTCATCTTATAGACCCTGCAAGCCAATATGCTTCTAGACAACCCTTCATCACTTGTGGGGCACAGGTCTCTTGTGAAACTCATATCATAAATGGGAGTATCTTCTTTCTTCATTCATCTTGTTGGCACTAACTTCAGTCATCTTAAATGGTTTGTCAGAGACTCGGGTTTATGAAAGGATATGGAACCTATGCTGTGATTAAACTGAGTCACATGGAGAATGTAGAAAGTCTAAGAATTCCCTTGAGCAGCATGTGTGCTGTGCTCTTCTTGCCCAATTGTCCATGTTTTAATCCCTGTGTTCCTGACTTTTCAGTGAGCTCTTCTGGGATTCATGTTCACGATGTAATAGCCTAGCTGGGCCAGGTACATCAATGGACACATCTGCAAATCAAGCACTTTAGGTAGAATAACGAGGGCTCAATTCTAACTACCTGTCTTGTATTCTGACTCATCCCAATGTAGGAGTTTGTTGCATGTCTAGATGGGGTTTGACCAGGGTCCTGACTTAGCCTGGACTTCCCAGCCTGCTGTCCTTGCACATGGACAGTCTCCATGAATAAGATTGAGAGCTATACTAAGGATCTTGTCATCAGGGTCTCTGCTGCTAATGGGGTTTTGCTCTGCTCTATCCTTTGGCCTTAGTGTTTTGATTCTACAACAGCTTTGAACTCAGATAATCTTACTTCTATTCCAGATTTATACCAGGGCCAAAGATCCTTGTTATATATACTTGGTTTCTATCTTTAACTTCAAATTCTATATGGGGCTGTCTATGTATCACTTGCTGTCCAACTGAAATGCAACCTGTTGGTCTTTGGTGTCCTTAAACACTCAGGCTAGATTGTGTTGATTCTTCCACTAGGGTCAAGTTCTACAATGACCAGATAAGAAAATTTGTATTAATGTCACAATACATAGTATTAAATTATATCTTGTGTCACTCAGAACACATTGATGAGATAGTCTCGGTGTGAATGCACACACCCATCCTAGGAGCTCCTCAACTCACATTAGGCAGAAGGCATTTAGTCAGAATATGTTCCAACCAGCAGGGCG
Organism: Cricetiscus sungorus; assembly: GCA_030556225.1. Classification (NCBI taxonomy): domain Eukaryota; kingdom Metazoa; phylum Chordata; class Mammalia; order Rodentia; family Cricetidae; genus Cricetiscus; species Cricetiscus sungorus. The sequence goes on from JANBXA010000641.1 coordinate 29,043,428, forward strand.
GTCCGTGACGAACTGGAAGACACCTCAGGGAAGCGAAGGGTAAGGGAGAACAGCAAGTGCTTATTCTGATCAAGCTGTCAAACTTTATTTTCTCAGGGGAGGCTTACATAGGGCTATAGGCAGGATGTGAGTGGGGGTTTGCAAGTGGGCAGGGTGAAAGGGTCAGTAGAAGGTGCCACAGATTGCTCAGTGGGTAACAGGTCTGCGTGGCTTTGGTGTGACAGACACAAACACATTTGAGGTTTGCGAACTGCTGCAAAGTTTACTTCAAAATATCGGGATTTTATACAGAGAGTTCAAAGAACAGATTTTTGGTCACAGTTTAAAGATAAACAGATATTCTATACATGTCAGCAATTCCCTTTTAAATAGGAGATGGTAAATACTTCTAAGCAAGTGCATAATTGGGAGCTTCTGTTCATTTTGGCCTGCTTGTAGTCAGGTTTCAAGGAACCCAAAATCCCAAGTTAGTTTTGTAGTAATTACCACAGTATTCTTGCTGCATGTAGAATGATTATAGGCAAGGTCACATTGTTGGCTGCTTCTTACAGCTTTAGCCCTAATTGATTTACTAGGCCTTGGGCTGACATCTGAAGTCATAACTGGCACCTTAGGATCTGTATCTGAGGGCACAGAGGGCAATATCTGTCTATTGATTGCTGATCTGTATCTCTTTCAGTTACTGAAACTGTAAGTGTTCTCTAGGCTTCTGTGAATTAACAGTGGAGCTACAGGGTAAAATATCCATGAATAAAAGGCATTATTGTTACCATAGTACAAAACACATATAGCACCCATTCCACCTGCCAGCCAAGCAAGCACCTGCAGGAACCTGGACCACTTTTCCTCAGGAGGCATACCCACATGTGGTGGGAACCTCTGGACAGGTAGCCATTGAGATTTCTCTCAGCCATTGCTACACTGTCTCCACTGGGTCTGGTGTGGCAAGAAGGAATGACCTGAACTAATCTTTAACTGGCTGGAAAACTGTAGCAGGAGGAATATCCTGAGCTATTCCTTAACTGGCAATAAAACTGAATCTAGGAATGCTCTAATAAACATTCTGTTTGCTTTGAGTAATTTTCTATCTCAGTGGCCTGAGGTAGCGAGAATGATCATGGTCCCCAACAAGAATATACTGGTGAGCCTGGTCTAACAAACTCTCAAAATACTTGTATACTCAATTACCATATATTGCAAATACCAAATAAAAAATTAAAGAATAACACCCTGAAAGCATAAAAGCTTACATTAACTACAGAATGCTCAGGTTGTAGCTTAGGATTATTCCTAATTAGCTCTTACAACAATTTCATTTAATCTCTATTTTAGCTCCTTGTCTACCTTCCTTCAATAATCTTGCTTCAAGGCAAATGTTTTCACTTACTTCTCTATATTTTCAGTTTGGCTTTTCTTCCTAGACTTACACTGTCTTGCTATTGGAAAAATATGCCCCATTATCAACCGATGAGTAATACATCTTCAAGGAACATAAGGATTTCCCCACAGCACAAATGTGAGCAGTCAAGTGAATCTTCCTGGCCAGTGTGGTCTGCATGAAGTTAAGACTCCATCTTTAAGATGACCAACATGGATGGGATGGTAAGTGCATGTAATCTCTGCAGCCCAAGGGTCAGGGGTGTCAGCCCTGGGACAGGCTGCTCTGAAAATAATGAAGGCATGCCTCAAACTGTGCAAACTAAGTTAGTGGAGGAAAATATTGCACACCAGAACTGAGTGCCAAATCCACTTCCCATCCTGAGAAACCCAGTCAAGAACTGGGGGAAACACTGGGAAAGGGCATCTGGAAGAACTAACCCACTGCTGCTCTTAAAAGACCACAAAGCCACAGGCTTGTTTCTATGACCTTCAAATGACTGAGGGGAGCTTGCATAGCAAGGTAGGGAACCAGCCAGGCATGCTCAAAAAAGGTGATGTTCACAGAAAAGTGGATTCAGTTAATGCATTCAGAAAGGACTCCACACTAGATGTGTTGGTTGCATCTGCAGGCACCAATTCTCCCTGCCCACAGATACAGTGTCTTAAGCTCAAGCATACACAGCCACTCTCATTTGTATAGGCTTGACTTGGGAAAGCTCAAGAATATTAAACAAAATCCAAAGAAGGGCTCAATGATGTCAGTGTCTAGAGAGGGTTCAAATGCACGGAAGTCTTCACTGAAGAGCTGGTCATGGGTGGCAGCTATGCCTGAACAAGTAGTGGCTGGGATGGTGTTTGCTGATGGAGTCTCACTGGGCTTCCAGCTACTTGGCTCAGGGTCCTCATGCTTTGAGAAGCCTGGTGGTCTGGCTTCAACACCAGGTTATCAGAGGGAACAGTCCCTCCTGCCTGGCTCACCTCTTAAGCTCCCAGGGAACTTGAAATCAATCTGACATCCAACCTTTTGAGCTGGGACCAGCTGGCCTGCAGGAAGGAGGCACACAATGCAAGAAATGTGGCTTCTTGAGTCTTCAGCTAGAGAGAATGAATGGGCTTAGGGAATGGGAGCAGTGGATGATCATTAAGGTCCTGCATTGAGAGTCTTCCCCTAGGTCTGTTTCAGGCATATTTCATTGAGTCAGCCTGCAGTTTTATATTGGCAAGACTGAGGAAAAGAGGCTCTCCTAGAGGAGATCACCCTTGAGTGAAAAAAATACCCAGGAGAGCCAGCCTGTACTACAACTTTTTGCTGCCTTCATCACCCTGTCTGGTTGACTATTGATCAGTTGTCAGCCTTTCTCAAAGCACCAGCTTTCCAAGCCAAGTTCAGGGAACTGATTCTTGAGTAGAGATTCAACAGAGACCACAGCAAGTCAGATCCATCAGGGATCAATAGCTGTACTGTGTGTTTCAGTGAACTGTCATGCTCACAAATGTCCCAAATAATCGTGATGTAGTTTTGGGTCAACAGTAGACCTCCAGGACATAGCCAGTTAACAGATCTTGGTCCTCTTGAGTTGGCTTGGTCAGTTAGGAATGACTCAACATAATGGAATGGGACATTGGTAAAGATCAGATAACCTGTCATAGTAGAATCCAGCCTGTGTAGATTCATCCAACCATCTGAACCTGATGACAGGAAACTTGGAATGACCTGGTTCATGTGTTTGAGGGCTTAGGGTTCAGGGATCGTCACAGGAGATGAATGTGTATGAAGGACAAGCTGCCTTAGATAGAATTGTCTGCCAGTGTTAAAAATCTTCTAACTGCATGTGTTCAGAGGGCCGAGTGGCTCGAGCTTACCTGCTCCATTTCTGCATCTCTCTCAAGATCTTAACTTTAGTCCAGTTATGGGGTTTTGTGACATTTGTTTCCAGTCTTGAAGGGGATGGATATTTCCCTCTAGCTTTTCACCTAGTTTCATTAATATCAGGCTACACTATAAACAGTGCTTATGGTTGGCTAATCCATAGACCTAGGATGTGGGTCTAGCTGGTCTGAGCTTGTCAGTCTATGCACTGGGACTGGCCAACCCTGCCTGTGGCTTGATGGACTGCATAAACATTCTAGCCATGTAGAACATAAACACTGGATCTTCATAACTGTGAGGTAACACCTGGAATAGCTACTTGGGAATGATAGGAGTGTTTAGTTACCATGCTGAGATCCTGGTCCTAAACTCCTAGTTATGGGCTCATGAGTGGCCATTAAGCTTGCCTGTGGGAAGTCCTTAAAAGTGGTGAAGGTGCATAGACTGTCTGGCAGTCCATGGTTGAGACATGGCTCCACATGGTGGGGAGTATTGTGAAGCAACCTGCCATTCCTTCTTTCTATGAATCAGAACCTGTCAGTGCTCTTAATCAGGCTGCTAGTTGTCTTCGCTCTACATCTTCCAAAGTCAAGTGCTCATTTTTAATGCACAGCAATCTGCTTTTTCCTGACTACCCAGCATGAGGTCTCCAAGTTAAGGTGAATGTGATGATAGAATACTGACCCGTTCCAAAGTGAGGTTAATAATGACAAAGCAGGAGTTTTATAAACATTGCTCAAGGGTTAGGTCCATTTCAAAGCCCATTATCCACTTATATAATTCCTTCTGATATCTCATGAGATGCTAGGAAATCACTTCAGAGGGCTGGTGTACTCAAGATCCCCATGGTGTACTTAAGATCCCTCCACACTCAGGACCTGAGTATATCATCAAAGCTTAAGGCATTGAAAGTGTTAATGCGGTCAGCAGATAGAGCACATCCATTGGTTTATAGCATTTGCTGGTCTAGAAAAGGTCCTGGTGTAAGGGCCAGCCCCACCCCAAATGTGGCTCACAATTGTTAGTGCTGTTCCAATGGATAGAATGCCCTCCCCTTGCTGGATAGTGCACATACACAGTACACAGATGAGCATTCAGGGAAACACAATACAAAAATATTGTTTCAAAATGGCAGCATTGAATGCTACCACAACATATTAGAGGAAATGGCTTAAACTAAGACTTGGGTATTCAACCTGCTAAAGAGTGACATAGAGAAGTTCATGTTTTTTATCACCTGATCTCTCAATACTGAGTGCCATTAGAATTCCAAGACTGCAGAGAAGAGGGAGGTAGTGCCTGCTCCATTGTTTACTATTGGGTAAACTGCTCCACTCTGAAGGTGTTCAAACTTAGCTAGGTGTAAGCTTTCCTGACCTATGATTTGGGATATGCAGGGGGGGGATATTGGGATATGGGATATATTGGGGGGAGATCGGGATTTGGGATATGCGGGTGGTGGAGGGGGGAGGTAAGGTGGCATCTGTCTTAAGGATACAAGGGAGATAGAGTGCAGACAGTGCCCCAACTGCATCTTCACATACATTGCTCACCCACTGTGCAGGTTACTCCCCTTGGTCCTTCGTAAGCCACAACCCCTGTGAGCAGGAAGAGTTGATTTAGGTAGTCATTGCCCCAGTAGTGTACCATCCTGTTCTTCAAGCCCTCTATAGGTTCTACGCTGGAACGGGTCAGTATTCTATCATCACATTCACCTTAACTTGGAGACCTAATGCTGGGTAGTCAGGAAACAGGCTATTCATCTAAACTTGGAGTTTGAGCCTTTTGTTATGGTCATGTTCTTTTGCTCACTTCCCTTTATCCTTTGCAGGATAGTTCTTACATAAACTCTTGGCAGAGGTCCAACACTCTGAACCAGCTGTACTTCCCCTTTTTCTGGTAATGCTCATGATTTATACTTGGCCTCATATCCTGGTGATACCGATTCATGTAAGATTTCTTTCCCTAACCTTGTAAAAACTATCTTTTCCAGAATCTCTTCCAGAAAATTTCTATGCAACACTGATCTTTGGTTAGGGTCTTGGTAGGGGCATCTGAATCCTAGGAAACCTGAGCTGTTTCCAGTGGTCTTCTCTAAATCAAGACAATTTCTATCTAACTAGCTTCTTCTTTGGAAACTTATAAATATACTTCTGCACTGTTATAATCTGGAAGACTGTATTTCTCTAGATATTGCTCAGCTCCCCAGTAGTGTTTTGGAGATTTTGTTGGGAGTTAGAAATTCCAGTGAATATTCAGTGGTCAGAGGACAGCTTTTACCCACTATACTAGCTCTCTCTGGTCTTCCTAGTTTTGTGACTATTTTAAAATGTGTCTGAGTGCTTCACTTTGGGGGCTATTCTTGCATAGGTGGGTGATAGCTTAAACTTAGATACTCATGTTTAAGTAGTAAGCGGCCACCTGAGCTGTCTTGAAGTCTAGGTCTCAAACTTCTGATCCTCCTGCCCTCCCTATCATGAGCACTAAGATTACATGTACCCACATGCCAGTTCATGCAATGCTGGGCAAGAACTCTACCAACTGAGTTCTATGTCTCCAGTCCTTCGCTTTCCTTCTAAGAATCTGAATTACCACGTGGCCCTGGCATGAATCAACAGGGCCAGACATTTGACCAGGTGTCCCACAAGCACAGTATTTGTCAAAGAATCTCAAATTATTGGACTTAATTGCTCCTGTAATCACCCAATTTGAACATTGTATTTATAATCTTTAATGCTCCTAATTTCATTTTGCTATGTTGAAACTCCCTACTGCCCATACAAGTATTAGTGTGTATAATTGTGAGAGCACATGTGAAAATCAGATAAGAACTGGATCTGGTCTCCTTCCATGTGTTATCCAAGGATTGAATTTGGCGTGTAAACCTTAGAAAGGAGTACCTTCACCTATGGTGCAATCTAACCAGTCAAAATTTTGACTCCATGTTAGTTGGCTTCCTTTTAGGGTCAAAGTATTGAAAATTTTTGATGCTCAAAATTAACCCCTTTAAACAATATTGCCTCTTCACTACTACCCTAAGATTACTGAGTTCTTTCATTTGGAGTTCCCTGACAAGATGCTGTTTCCAATGGTGGACTGCCTGTAGACTTTAGATAATCATTTTCCAAAGCTGCTGTTCTTTTATTATGTGAATTAGTGTTTTTGCTTGGATGCATTTCTGTTTGAGGATGTCAGGACCCCAAGAACTAAAGTTAGTTGTAAGCTGACATGTGGGTGATAGGAATTGAATCTGGGTCCTCTGGAAATTCAGTCATTGCCCCTAACCAGTGAGCATTAACTTGTGCCCCTCCAAAGATATTTCTCTTCAATGAAACTTTGGTCATCTATCGCCCAAGTATCCTGTAATGTCTTTGTGTATGGTTTCATAATGTGGACTTAAAGGACCAAAATACTAGGACATTTTTTCTGAAGTCCCTGAAAGGCCAAGAAAGGTCATTAGTGAATGGGAAGCTGTATCATTGAAGAGGCAATAGAGACACGAGTCTTGGCACCATATGGCAGTGTTAGAATGCCTGAAAAGAGTCCGTTGTAAAGGCGAACCCAAGTTTCGGGGAGCCCCAGCTATTTCTAGATACCGGTCCAATGGGAAGGGATGCCAGCCTTGGACAAAGGACAGAGGTTCCACTACCAAGCCCCTGGAGTCCAGAAGATGGTGACAAACTGACTCCACACTGTGGACTTGGGTTTTGGTTCAGTCTAGTTGTGCCTGTGCCTGGTTATGCCCTCTTTGAGTAAGAAGGTACTTAAATTATTTTATAGGATCCACAATTGAGACATCTGGAGCTTGGCCATGATGGTCTATGCCTTTACTTAGTCCTAGCACTCAGAAGACAAAGAAAGGTGAACTGATTTCAAGGCCAGCTTCATGTACACAGAGGGTTCCAGAGCAGCTAGGGCTACACAAAATCCATGCCTTAAAAAATTTAGAAAGTTTGTAGTCTCCAGATATTTCACGGGTAACTTTTATTGGACATTTAACTTTAAAAGTTAGAATTTTGAAAGACCAACTTTCAATGGTTGGATTGGTTTGTTACATTTTGAAGGTAAGAAATGAAAGACTATGATTTAATAGTGATATTTACCTGCCATGTTAATGAGGGACAATTTTGCTGATCTTATGTCAAGTTGACAGCCATTCAGTAGAGGGACTCCCAGAAGGAAATGCCCCCAGGAGACTGGATTGTGGGCAAACCCCTGGTATATGTTCTTGATGACTGATGTGGGGGAGAGCCCAGCTCGCTGGACTCAGATCGGTGAGCCTGGGTGCTGTATGAAGGCAGACTGTGCAAGCCTGTCACCAGCACTGCTGTGACTTTACCCCAGTTACTGCCCTGACTGCTTTAGTGATGGGACTGAACCACCAGGATTGTAAGTTGCAATAAATGCTCTCCTCTCCAAGTTGCTTTTGATCATATGAGGTCTATTGCTGTAAAGAAAGCTATCTCTCTGCCAGGTGTGGTGATACATACCTTTAAGCCCAGCATTCTGGAGGCAGAGGCAGGTAGATCTCAGATTGAAGCTAGCCTAGTCTGCTCAACAGAGTTCTAGGATAGTCAATGTTACACATAAAAACTGAATCTCAAAAGACCAAAGAGACTGTCTGTCAAAATAACAGCAAGAGATATTCTACTCTTCAGGATATTCCCTCTGAAAAAGCCTTCCTTTTTAAGCTCCTGTTACATTGTTCTTAAATATTTGTTTTCTAATGTTCACTCAGAACCCCATTCTGCCCAAAGCTCTTTCTCCTAACATGCCTCTCTCCTGATGGGTAATTATGTTTGCATCTTTTCTCAACCAACCATGCATTTCTTGTCTCCAATGACCTGATTGATCCTCCACAGCACTCTAGCTTATATCTTGCTGAAGCAAGCATATATAATGGGGAGTCCCCATCTGATTGCTCAGTAATTTAATATCTGAGTTCTGGGTGGTATTCTGAAGAAGTTGCCATGAACACAGAGACTCAACTAGCTAATTCATTTACTACAGGCTAGTGTGTGACACTGGGGATCCTAAACATAAGGACCCATTCACCTCACAATGAACCTGCCAGTCTCTCAAATAACAATTCAAAAACCATGCTCAGTTGGCCCCTGCCTAGGAAGCAGGCAGCAAACAGCCCCACTTACATATTTCTTAGTGGACATTCAGAAGGTCATCTGTCACCTTCTTATTGCTATGACAGAATGCAGAAAGCAAGTTGAGGGAGGGCTTATCTGGGCTTGGTGGTTTGAAGGACTAGTCCATGGCATGGAAGACATGGAAACAGTGATAGGTGCCTGGTCACATGATAACAGACATGAAGCAGAAAAATGCTGAATGCTGATGTTCAGCTTGATTCTTTTAATTTCGGCCAGGATCACAGCACATGTATATAAGGTGGGTCTTCTTGGTTTCAATAACCAAACTATAAAATCCTTGTAGGAAATGATGTTATCTAGAAAATTTGAAGGTAGTATTTTGTATTTTTTTGTTGGATATTTGTCTCTTGTAAAATTCCTCATCCTCCTATTTGGATGCATTCAGGACATAGCAGCTATTGTCTTCTCCTGGGTTTGGAGAACACCGGCTGGGAATGAGAGAGGAATCATCCTTTCTGGACTGTCTGGATCCCAGGCATGACTAATGCTCCACAGCAGGCAAACTCAGCCTGTCTTATGTGTGGGAGAAGTATGCCATGGACAACATATCAGTTGCATCTAGGGGCTGGTGGTAGAAAGGCCTTTACATTAAAATGAAGAGTCTGGTGAATTTTGCAGCCCTAGGTAGTCCTGCTTTCATGTCAATTCTGCCCCAGGCAGCATACTGACTCCCTTTCTGAAATTATAACTTCAACTATGCCATTCTCCTCCTCACTCTTGAAATTTTGTGTAGGTACTTTTGTGTTCATCTTGGGATATTGGGGAACCAGCTTCATATGGCCTCAACAGATGATTGGGGATATGATATTCTTCTCATGAATATGCATTTTGCTGGAGTTTCATTTAATCTTATAATTTATTGCCATCTGTACTCATCTGATAGTGATACAATTCCCGAAAAGTGTCCTAGGATACCTCAGTAGTAGGATGTCTGGCAGAGATGGTTGGGGCTTAACTTGGATCCTGAGAGTTTGATATCCTTGAAGGTGCCACTGGGGAGGTGGACTGGTTGACTGGCCTTTGGTTGAAGAAAGGAATAATTCTGTTGGTAGGTATATCATAATCTCAGTAGCTGGGGCCAGTGTTAAAAGTACTTTCTCTTCATCTAATTCTTCCTTAAAGCACTTATCATGGGCATCCTGGCTGAAGAGTGATATTTTGGCTAGCACAGGCTTCAGAGAAGACAAAAGCCGCAAGTAAGGATTTCTGGAGCTCAAAAAAAGCCAAAGTCTTGTTCATGCTTTATCCTTGACCTCGAATCATGGTGAAGCCCATTCAGTGAAGACTTCTCAACCTCTGAATGATAGTTTACCTTCTGGGAAAAGTGTCTTGTCTCCAGAAAAGACCTGCTATTTCCACGTAACTATAGGGTTTTGTTTTGGGACTTGTATGCACATCTAAGTTCTTGGAAACCTGAGCTGTTTCAATGTGGTCTTCCATGAATCAAGACAGGTTTCTCCTTTGGAAAAATTCTAAATGTGCTTATGTACTCTTTGCTCTTGGCGACTCTTCTCAGGTCTTTAGTCGGCTCCCCAGTAACTTCTGGGGATTTTGTACATATTTGGGTTGCAGTTTGAGTGTGCAATACATCTGTCATTGTATGCAAAAATTGTCATACATTTCAGATGAAATGGGGGTGCTTCTGACTTAGTAGTTTTCCTGGAATCTTCAGCATCACTGTTCTGGGTTTGAGTAATTTCCTCAGGTAGTAGTCCTGAGTTAGTCCTGGAAGATTATGTTCCTCAAAAACTGAAATCTATTCCCTACAGTCTGGATGTGTCTGTGACATTGTAAATGTCAAACCTGACTGCCGGTTACAGGGCAACAGATCTTGCTCACTGGGTGCAGTCACACCCTTCGGCTATATTGAAGCAACATGTTCTGTGTTGTCTGTATGGTTGTCTTTTGGATACATTATGGAGCCTGAAATATATCTGTCCCTGGGGTATACTATCTATAATCCTATGTGAATTAAAGTATTCTGATCATCATGCAGTACAAGCAGAAAAGGGATCACTTATTTCAATGTCCTTGAACACATGAGTACACTTTCTGATGATGCCTTTGGCTCTTTATGAATAAGTGCTCCTGTGAGTAACTTCAAATTCACTGGTTCACCAAACTAGAGTGGGTGGAATGGCTGTTAGGCTACTGAGGATGGGTAACCAAGAATAGCCCATCTAATACACATAAATGTGACTTCCTGGGGTAATGTAAACCACCAGACACCCAAAAACACAGGATCTTTGGCCAGTTGGAGAGGTGCTTGAATCTGCAAAACTATACTTTTCCATTTGATATCTCTGGCTACTTCTGTTATCACTTGTGCATGCAATGTATTTTTTCCATAAGAACAATTGAAGGTATATGACCTCTAAAATTCAGGAACTATGAGAAAAGCAATCTAGGATTAGCATGTAAAGCCTTCAGAAGTAAGTGCAGAAATGATGGATAGAGGACTGGTTTGGGAGCAAGCTCACACTGGGGGCCATCTGTAAAAGAAGACATTGTATTGACTGCAGAGATGTCTCATCAGTTAAGAGCACTGGCTCCTCTTGAAAAGGATCTTGCTTAATTCTTGGTATCCACATGGTGGCTCATAATGGACTGAAACTCTAGTTCAGGGCATCTAATGCTCTTCTGGATCCCATGGGTACTGTACACTCGGTGAACAGATAATACAGACAGGCAAGACCTCATACACATAAAATAAAATAAACAGAAAATCTAAGTGATAGTAATCTGGTATCAAGTTCTGTGAAAATAACACAGGCATCCTCAGGGTTATTGGACTATTTCCATCATGACTTGTCATCCTATTCCATGGAATGTTGGGTACTGAAATGCATGGACAACACGTTTAAAGTCCATTATGGTAAGATGTGTTGCCTTGTGTACTTTCCAAACTTCAGCTGAGTTTGTTATTGAAAACCAGGCCAAAACTTTTGTACTGGTTTCAAGAGGTGTGGTCCCCAGGGAGTAGGGTCTTGTGCCCCTATGGAAGTGATGGGAAAGTTTAGATGTTTCTGATTTCATGAATAAAACAAGACATTAGGGACAGCAGAAGCAGTGGTAGGGTAGTTGGAAGTTTCTCAGATGAATTCTTATATTCATTAAGGTTTAGAAATGTGAGGATCCTAGAGATATCCCATATGTAGAGAATAGTAAATCAGTCAAGAGTGCCCCATAAGTGGGCATGCTGTGTTGAGTATTTAATGAGTGATGATAGACCACCACTGTTGTGCATAACCTTGAGATGGTTGATTGAAAGCCCCTAGGAACCTTTGCAATAATGGAGTAACATATGATGCCTTTATTCATTCACGTGTGCTCAGAGCAGCTGGTATGTGATGCTAGGTTTAGGAGGCAAAAGTAGAAGCTTCCAAATGTGTCAAATGGACATTTTGCTGAGAAAGGTATGAAGTCTTCATATGAGACATGTAGTTTTGCTGCTCCAATAGGACAGAAAAGAAAGCTTTTCACAAATCTGTGTGCAAAATCTGAGGTTCCTAAAGAGAAATCTACATGTATGGTATCTTAGTAGGAGTCAGAGGCCCAGGAAAGGGGTACACTTGGGTGATATATCAGTTACTTGTTGCTGTAATAAAACGCCACACCCAAAAGCAACTTGTAGACATTTATTTTGCTTATAGTCCTGGGGAGGGGAAGCTAATAACATGAGAGAGAAAACTTGGTGCAGGCAGCAACAACAGGACACAGATCAATCACATCTCCAGCCACAGGCAGAAAGAGCAAACGTAAAGCTGCCTCCCAGTGAGGGACCTCAACCACAAGGCTACATCTCCCTCCTGAAGGCTCCAAGACCTCCCCCAATAGACACACCTAATGGTGTCCAGCTGTTAAAGGCACCAGAGGTACCATTTGCAATGCACCCATGTTTCTATCTTTCCTGGAGCTGAACATTAATTCCAAATATACAACAGATTTTGTTTTACCATTTGCCATTTGACAATGGGCTGATGAACATGGCAAAGAAAAACCAACTTGGATTAAGAGCTGCCATCTTCATCAGATGGTTCCAGGGACCATTTGGGGGTGTTCAACATGATATGAAGCTGCTTACTCTGGTCTAAATGTGAATAGATGTCACATATGCTAAGCTTATGGACAGATGTGACGGTTAGCCTTCACATTAAATTTGATGGGATTAGAGCCACTTGGAAGATAAAACAACCATTTATGGAGTATCCAGGAGAGTGTTTCCTCAGGAGTAAGTGAACAGGGACATGAACTGAATGTGAGTGTCACTGAACTGAGCTGGATACTTGGGTTGAAGAAGGAAAATTAGGAGCAAGGCAGAGTGGCTACTTTCCTCCTCTGCTTCCAGCCTTGGCTGGTCATGATCTAAACTGATTTGAGCTGTTTCAGTATCTTTCTTCATCAAACTTTAAGACAAAATAAATCATGTCCCTAATCTGTTTGTCAGGAATCTGAAACAGGTAATAGGTCTCAGAGTAGAGTCACAGCTGTATCTTATTCTGACCGTGTGTGCTTAGGCTTCCGAAACGAGATTACAGCAGGAATCTGGAAGACTTCAGGGATTTCGGCTAGGAATCCCTGCAGGGAGGGAAAGGAGCATTTAGTGGGTAACTCCAGTAGGATCTGCATACTGAATGCTGATTTGACAATCAGTTGGTAATGGCTGTATGTGAGGGTTCATATGGGCATGAGGACTCTTGAGAAACCATACCAAAATATAAACAGACTGGCTGTTAGCATACTTAACTATAAAGGCACTCTAGTACACACTTCAAATTTGAGGGGCAGCATTTAAAGGAGAAGGCAGATATTTCAAGGCACACATTCAGCCTCCCACAAGTTGTGGATTCAGAGGTATACAGCCAAGGTTCCAAAAGAAATTTTGAGATGCCAGACAATGTATCACATGTAAATTTCGATGTGTGATGCATGAAGAATGAGGTAAACCTAAGCCATATTAGAGGACCTGGGATATGGGAGACGGCAGGAATGTGGACTGGCTACCTTAAAAGGCAGCCAATTAGTGGGGTCACTGAGAGGCTCCAGTGGTACACCCCAAGGGGAGACTGCCAGGGCTTGTTGGAACTCACATGTTGAAACCCACACACCTGAAGTTCCAGCTTGAGTACTACAAGATGTAATGTTTTCCCTGCTATGTTTTGGACTTGCTTTGGCTCTGTACCTATCTCATATGCCCTCCTCCTTCCATTGAGAAATGCAAATGTGTTACGGCAGGTTTCCCTTTTGGCTGCTGCTGGTTCTGCCGCCATGGTCCCACAACCACGTGTGCCCCAAATAACACTCAGAGACTCTGTATTTGATACAATCCTGTTGGCCAGTTACCATTATTGTTAATGGGCTAGCTCTGTCTTAATTATTAACCCATTTCTACTTATCTAAGTATTTCCACGTGGTCGTCTTATGGGGAGCCGCGGCTGGCGTCCTGCTCCTTCCCTGGGCTACATCTCGACTCCGCCTTCTACTTCCTCTTTCCTCCTCCTAGTCTCCTAGCCCCACCTATCTAGTTTTCTATTGGCCACAGTGCTTTATTAACCAGTATGAGAAACATATATACAGAATAACATCTCCCATCATCTCCTCTTTTCTGTCTAAAGTAAAAGAAGGGGTTTAACCTTAACATAGCAAAATATAACATACAATAGTTATCAAATAAGAATCACAGTAAACAATATTTAGTCCATTAACATTTTGTAAGACTTAAAGAAAATATCATCTATCCTATCTTTGTGAGTCTAAAGTCCTATATGTAACTTATCTTTAATCCTAACTAAGGAAAACTGTAACCATAACTACCTGTCTTCAATTCCATCAAAGACCACAGAAGGATAATATATAAACTCTAGAAATGACAGAGACAATTCATTGCCTGGTCAGTCACCCGAAGTTCTTCTGTAATGTTCCATCTTCAGCCCATCAGCCCATAGGCCATAGTGTGTGTCCAGACTCCTTAACAAGGCAGGAAACTTTTCTCTGTGTCCTGTAGACTGTCTGGATGTCTGGCAGCCTCTTCCATGAAGCAGGAATCCTGTAGCAATGTCCATCTTGTTTCAGCAGTCACCTTTTTGTGGGTCCTGCATGTCCAGTTTCTACAACATAAAGTCAAACCATCTAGATAAGAGAAGTACCTTGTTCAAATGGCTAGTCTTGCCATATTAGAAGCAAACTCCATAATGTATTTCTTCAATGTCCATCTTCCTTTCTTCTGTAGGTGGTGTTACCAGGAGTAGTTGTGCCTCACTGTCAAGAAAATCCCTAAACCATTTTAAATGCCATATTCTGTAGGTCTTTGAAGGGTTTGAAGAATGCCTATTCATCTCAAATACATCTCTGCATATCTAGAAATCCTAATTAACTTAACTCCCATAGGTAACTCTCTATAATCTGTACTAAATTATTACATTACATTTTCTAATGAGCTATATAAACACAATACCTAAACAAGAGGAGAAATATACATATTACAGAATTGACCTTAAATTGTATCAATAAAAGAAAATCCATTCCAAAGCAAAGTATTCATATCTATACCATAATTCCCCTTTTTACCTTTAAAAAGATTGTTTGTGGTTATTAGCCATTTATAACCAAGTCCATTTAAATGAAAACAAACATTTATAAACAATATTTGGGAATTTGGGCGTTGTTCTTTCCAAACTACTTCCTGCTGGTAAAGGGCGCTGTCATGGGGGTCCAAAGAAGATGCAGAAATCTTGGCTGTAGTCTGCAAGGCTTTGTCTCAACTGCTTTGAATGTTGGATCACCTGGGGAGCTGTTTCAGGGGGTCTGGCTTGATCAAACCATATAAGTCTGGAAAGAATCCATAGCTTTTCATTTTCTGTGGAAACAAAAATAGAAATCCTTTTCCCCAGTAACTTGTCCTTAGGCTTGAATTTTGGAGTCAAAGCATTTTTAAAATATATAAATTGAATTAATCCAGCAGCATTTCTTTTATCAGTAGTTGTTTTCTCAGCAATCAAATAATTTAAAGACAACAGAAGCACATATAGTATCCAAAATTTTTCTGTGTTTTCCATCTTTACGTGGCTTTTTTATTAATCTATTTCTTCTACTTCTATTTTTACATATTTTGAGACAGGGTTTCTCTGTGTAACTTTTATCTGTCCTGGAATTCACTGCATACCAGGTTTACTTTGAAATCACAGAGATCTGCTTGCCTCTGTCTGCCGAGTGCTGGGATTAATGGCGTGTGCCATTACATCCATCCATTTAATTCCTTTTTTCTTTTTAAACCATTGTATCCCGTTTCTTTTTCTCTCCCAAGCTAGCGTATTTTTTAAAACACAGTGTAAACCTTCATTGCAGCTCTCGTACACACCAATGAATTGTTAGCAGAGCTCTTTAAAAGCCAGGCGGCTTTTTGCCGCTTATGCTAATTTTGGAAACCTCCCTTAAAGGAGCCGCGAAAATCTCTGTCTACAACAAAACAAATCCAACAGAGAAAATGCTGCTACTAAGAAGTCTTGCTAGTCTCTGTTCCCTTGTTTCTAAAAACTATTTTTTAAGCTTTTGTTAAGTTTTAAATGAAAGTTCTCAATCCCGCTTCTGACACCATTATGTTACAGCATGTTGTTCCTGCCGGCCTCCTGGTCCTGCCGCCATTGTCCTGCCACCATTGTACTAAGAAGTCTTGCTAGTCTCTGTTCCCTTGTTTCTAAAAACTATTTTTTAAGCTTTTGTTAAGTTTTAAATGAAAGTTCTCAATCCCACTTCTGACACCATTATGTAACGGCAGGTTTCCCTTTTGGCTGCTGCTGGTTCTGCCGCCATGGTCCCACAACCACGTGTGCCCCAAATAACACTCAGAGACTCTGTATTTGATACAATCCTGTTGGCCAGTTACCATTATTGTTAATGGGCTAGCTCTGTCTTAATTATTAACCCATTTCTACTTATCTAAGTATTTCCACGTGGTCGTCTTATGGGGAGCCGCGGCTGGCGTCCTGCTCCTTCCCTGGGCTACAT
This sequence comes from Cricetiscus sungorus, assembly GCA_030556225.1. NCBI lineage: Eukaryota > Metazoa > Chordata > Mammalia > Rodentia > Cricetidae > Cricetiscus > Cricetiscus sungorus. Next base: position 29,059,844 of record JANBXA010000641.1, read on the forward strand.
CTTGACTCCGCCTTCTACTTCCTCTTTCCTCCTCCTAGTCTCCTAGCCCCGCCTATCTAGTTTTCTATTGGCCACAGTGCTTTATTAACCAGTATGAGAAACATATATACAGAATAACATCTCCCATCACAAATGCTTATGATACCAATTGTGTACAGGAAGCACACATACTTCGACATTCTTTGCCTTTGAACTTATGAGTTTAAACAGTTTTTTCAAAACTCTGTGGGACTCATTCATAATATGGTGAACATAAAAAGTTTGCAACAGTTTAGGGCAGAGATATTTACCTGTAAATTTTGCAATGCTTTATAATTTTCAACTAGATTATGGGTAACTTGCCTGATTTAAGGCAGATCTGGCTATGTCTGAGCACTTGAAATTTGGGAGGTTACTCATCCTAAATGAGCCCACCATCTTAATGGCTATGGGCTTAGTGTGGGGAAAAAAGTAAATCTCGAGAGGAATATGGGCATCCCTTGCTGTGCTTTCTGACTCATGATGTGAGCTCCTCCACTAAGCTGGTATGGTGAACCAAAACTTTGCAACCATGAAGCAAAAGAAAAGCGTCTCACACAAGTTGTATATATCTGGCAATTTTGTCCTACCAATTGAATTTACTGCAATAGTCCAAGGATGAACTCTCCTAATCATAGGGAAAGCAGCAGGACTTGAGCCAGAACTCTGTTTAGGCTAGGCATGAGGAGCGTTCTGTGCATGTCACATGTCAAGTCTTTGCTCCACCTTTCTATGAAATGGTGGACCATATCAATGGCCTACCCTCCCCAGTGATTCCCTACTTGTGTGGCAAATAGCATGACTCTGTGTCATGGAGGTAGAAGGCAGCCATTTCCTTATGTCATTGAGGGTTGGAAGGATACTCATCTGAAACCCTACCATTACTACCCTGAAATAACTATTGGAGAAGCATCCGTAAAACACTTCATGGCTGGTGTCCATTAATTTCCTGTGTACCACTACATACATAGATATAGGTTAGAGCTGAGTTTAGCCAGCGAGTACTGTGATTAGCAGGATGAATGTAGAGACCCTGAGTTGAGGATGAGGGTTCATGACATTGACGATATATTGGCTCATGGGCAATTGGAGTAGGAGTGGTGGCTGTGCATACCTGAGCCTCTGGGTGTGTCTTCCCAAGAATAGGAAGCTAGCTGTTTGTGGTTTGAGCATGGGATTTTGGATGACCAAGCCTCAGCCACTTAAAACATTTTTTTGAATATCACATAACTTAGTAAAGCAGCAATAGAAGTTTTCCTGGAAAAGTATATCATTGCTACTATTATTTTATGATTAAGTAAAAGTTTGAAAACTTGAATGAATTTCATGGGGATCTTTTCATGGGGTTTCTAAGGTGAAGCCAGACATGAATCCTGACATGAATCACAGAAAAAGTGCATTCTTTCTAACATAAACTTCTTCTCCCCACCTGAACAGAATACTTTTAATATTGAGGAATTTCATAGAATGTACCCTGATCACTCAACTTCCCATTCCTTGCAGGTCTGTCCTTGAATGCTTCCCCCCCCCAAGGAAAGGTAACATAACACCAAGTCTAATTTGTGTTGTGCATATAATCATTGGAGCAGGATGAAATCCCCAGTGGGCACCAACTCCATCCCACCCAATCCCCCACCAGAAACTAAGTGAAGAAACTCTTTGTCACAAACTTAAAGGACTCTCTGCAATTGGCTTCCTATCTATCATTGTACTTTACTGTTTTTGCAAGAGGTTGTCACAGAAGCCTTCACTGAAGTTGTGGGTGATGAGTTCAGTGATAACTGGGTGAGCTGCTCCCCAATAAAACACCCATTTAATAAAGAACCACCGCCACAGCCTTTCTCTGCACTTCTGATCAGATCTGTGACTCAAAGAGCAGGAGGGTGAGCCTTGACTCACTCCCTTCCCTCTTTAAGGGTCTGTCCCTGAAGTTCCACCCAAGGGGGTGTAGCCACTACCACAAATACACTGACAAGAATAGATGCTGCTACACTACGCTGTCACTCATCCTCAGTTCTGAGCCTGGCAGGGATCGATAGCACAGTACCCAAATAAGCTTCTGTGTCCCTGGCAGCTGGCTGCAACATGGATCATGGACTCCCACATGGTTTCTAGCAGCAGCTCACATCGGACATCATATCATTGTCTCTAAAGGCAGCATGGACCAGACACCAGGCTTTTGAAGAATCTTTTGCCAAAAATGGATCTTCCTTCATCTTGGTCATCTGTTACTCAGTCAAACCAATAGTGTGGTTGTAGTGTAGCCCATGAGTTTCAGGCTGCTATACTCTACCACCCTGCCATTAGCACCATTTGCCCTTGCTCTCTGTCATGGGTCTGGCTATCCTAATTTACCAGATTTGTTTGCATCACTGTAGACTGTAGGAACTCCAGAGATAGGTGAACAATGCATGGAAAGATCCCAATCATTTTCTTTATGAATTTGATGCTTAAATTTGGGATAATTGATGCTAATCATTTCCAAAAACATCTGCAGGCTCAATGCCAATATTATCTTTCCATAAGGAGGAAATTTCTTCATTAAGTTACTATAATTTCTGTTGAGACTCTTTCTATTAGTTGACTAAGTCTTAATCTACCTTTTATAATCAAGTCATATCTTGTCTGTATGTTTTAGTATTTTATTCATTTATGTGGTAGAAATATCCATTCTAATATGATAGCTTCTCTCTGCATCAAAATCCCTGAAGGATATTCTCTCGATGGTAATATAATCAGAATACAGTCTAGTTCATGATCCACATGGTCCACATATGCATCTAGTATCCTCTTTTCCACCCATTCTAATTCCTTCTCAGATTCTGCTGATAGTATTCATAGACTATTCAAGTTCTTTACCCATTTAATGGTCATTTTCACATTTTTAAAATCATGCCCTTCTACTCCAATAATGGTTTGTTGTTGAGAAATGTCTCCTAGTAATTTAGAAAGATCATTAAGTGTCTGGTAGTGATCACTCCTGATCTGTACTTTTTGTGGTCTAATTTTTCTATAGACCTATTTTCTATCTTAAGTAGTTGATAGAATATCCTTCTTGTGTTTTCTGGTACAATTTGTAATCCCCAGTGAGGTAAAACTTCCTTTACCTAAACAGTTTTTTTTTCTAATTTCTACCTTAGAATCAGCTAGCAATATATCATCCATGTAATGGTAATGGATTTTGGAAACTGATTATGTACTATTTCCAATTGTTTTTTGCACAAAATATTGACACAGGGTGGAGATATTTAGCATTCCCTGTGGCATAACCTTCCATTGATACCTTTTGACCAGTTGAGAATTACTGTAATTCGGTACCGTGAAGGCAAATTTCTCTTATGGTATAGTGAAGAAGCAATTCTTTAAATCAATAACTTGTAGTAGGCCATTCTTAGGTATCAAAGAAGGCAATGACATTCCAGGCTGTAGAGAACCCATTGGCAGAATAACTTTATTGATGGCTCTCAGGTCTGTAAGCACTCTCCATTAACCAGATTTCTTTTTGAAAACAAATATAGGAAAGTTCCAAGGGCTGGTAGATTTCCTCGATATTTCCAGAATTTAGCTGTTCCTGAACCAGGTTTTCTAAAGCCCTAACTTCTTAGAGGTCATAGGCCATTGTCCTAGCCATACAGGTTCATCTGTTAGCCATTTTAAGGGTAGGGCTTTTGGTTCCCCTGTTTGTTGGGCACTTGTATTCTGGTTTTTCTAGAGCCTGGACATCTGGTGTCTTATATAGTATTTTATAATACTTTCTCCACAGTCATAAGGTCATTTATGGTTCAAATCTAATACTGGAGAAATGTTAATCTGTGCACTCCATTGCTGTAATCAATCATGACCCCATAGGTTTATTGCTCTATCAGCCAAATAATGGTCTCAACCTTCCTCTCTATCCTTCTGGTCTTATACATTCACTCCATCTCATGCTGTTTTACCTGAGACAGGGTTCCAATCCCTAAGAATTGAACAATTGACCTCTTTGAGGGTCCATCTTCTAGGCCAAGATTTATAAGTTAGGATAGTTACATCAACCCCTGTGTTAAGAATCCATCAAACAGTCTGTTCATTTTAACTATCAATCTAGGCCTAATACTGTTTATAGAGGTTTGACAAACATTTTTTGTTGCCTTTTTTCATGTTTGATTCAACTTCCATCACTAGTTTGTCATCCAGAGTGGTATCAGTTTCTCCGGGTTTTCTAATCGTCCTGTGTGAGACTGTCCTCTACTGTGCTGGGAATGTGTGGACCACATTTGATATGGGGGACTTCAAGAGCCCCCCCACACACAAGATGCTTCCAGATTTTAAAGGGTTTCCTTGGTTGTTTCTGGTTGATCTACACTCAATTGGTTCAGTGTCAGCCTTTGCCACACCTTCTACTTAACCCAGAAGGCTGAGGCCTTCTGTTCAATTCATACTTTGGAGTTTTTTTCTAGAAATGACTTGCCTAAAATTTCCTTATAGATGTCCTATCCTACAAGTTAAAACAACTACCATTTTAATATCTTTTCAAATCTTTTGTAGATGGATTCTCCTACCCAAGTTTCAGTGTTATTTTCATTATACTCAATGTTGGCTATATATAGAAACCATTCATCCAAGGGTGGTCTGATTTATTATAGGGCCAAATCACCTGCTTGCACTGTGGATTCACATTCTCATAAGCTAATGATTCTTCATATTCGCCTAGAATCTATGCTTGCTATCTCTAATTGTATTGCTCTAGACAACCTTTCTAGAAATACACTAAAGCATTCTATTGGTCCTTGCCTTATCTTGGTATAGGATTCTATCCTCTTGTTCATGAAACTTGTCTCAAGCAATCAAGGCTGCTGTACTGTATAGAGACAAGGTGTGGTCATCATGGACAGCTTGAGTTTCTGGGTCAGCATAAAGAATTTTATCTTGGAGCTTTATATAACCTTTCTATAAGCCTTGTATCTTACGAGTATTGCTTACTCTCTCCCTAAAGCCCTCCATTCTATTTGAGTTTTCAAGGACAGCTGATACTAATTGATCCCAGTACTTAGGAGTTACCTTGTTATTCCTTACCCATGATTCTATTAATTGCTTTACATATGGTGAGTGCATGCCATAAAACTACTGCTTCTTTAATATCTTTTAAATCATTCATAAATATTGGTTCCCACTGATATTCAAGGACACTTTTTGGGTGTTTTTTGTTGTTGGTTTTTCACTAATAGATAAAGGGGAAACTCCCCTGACCCTAAATGGTATAGAAAATTTAAAGTCTTTTTCATGCTCTCTTCCTGTAGTTCTTCTGATCTGTCAGATGGAAGGTCTTCTAAGGCCTGAAATCTATTCACCATTGTTTCAAGATGTTCAGACTCTCAAACAATCATAACTTTCTAGAGACTTAAACTGAATAAGTCAGTCTCTTGCTTTCTCCAACTACAAATGGTTCCATATTTTTAATATTCTCATCCTTAGATATTATCTGAATGGCATTCAAACTGCCTTCCAGAAACAAGATGCTATCCACTAGCTTGCCATTATCCTCAGAAAGGGAACAGATTCTATCTGCTAGTCTTTCCATCTAATCCAGTTATTTTAACCTTGTTAGTAGATTCATCCAACCGGGAATGAGCTATTTCTGCTAGCATGTTAATGCATTGCATTGTTTCTGTTTTGGTTATTGATGCATCAGACATGGAACAAATTCTGTTTTCTAGAATGGTCACTTTTATGTTCCATGTTTTGTATTCTACCTGTCAGCTCTATGTTGTCATCTCCAATATTCTGAAATTCTTTTCTAAGCATTCTGTTTTGCATTCCGTTTTAGAGCTTTTCATTATCTTCAATAATGGAAAATGGTGTGCCCTATCATCAGTTGAGAATAGATGGTAAAAGTTGAAGTCTATTTGAGACTCCCCAAAATACTTTTTCACAAGGTCATGTTCCCCAAACATCTCTCAAGGTTAAAATGAAGCCAGTTTCCAAAAAATCCAAGATTGCCATCAAAGAAACCACCAGAATGGCCATCAAAGAGCCCACACATCAGAATTTCAAGAGTGAGAGAGGATGAGAATAATTGAAATGATAACTCCAGAAAGGGAGTCCATGTTTGCTATCTGGGGAATGGACATGAGAGCAGGTCTGCCTAGGGCTGCAAATCAAACTCTTCCATACAAAGACCTTTCTGTCACCAGCCCCTGGATGCAGGTGGAATGTTGTCCATGGCAGACTTCTGCTAAGACAGGGCTTGGTTTGCCAGCAGATGGACATACATGACATTCGTCATACCTGAGGTCCAGACAATCCCAAAAGCATGATACCTCTCTATTACCAGCCTGTGTTTTCCCAACCACAGGAGTAGATGATAACTTGGTGTGTACTGAATGCATTAAAATGGACACGAGGGAACTCAGGTTAGCTTTAACACTTTTCTGTTATGGAAAACAAATTTTTCCTACCATTAAATTTGTGTGTTTCTTACCTCTTTAGATGGTCTGCTTGTGTGATGTAATTGCATAAGATAGTGGATTCTTTTGAAATAAGAGTGGGATGATTCCACAAACCATTCATCTTAAAATTATTAGCACTACCTACCTCTCAATCAAGTCTTACTCTATCATCATGCAAGATTATTGTCAGCTGCCAGGATCACATATCTGTCCAAGGACTGTAAATATGCTAAAACCAAATACAGCCCCTTTACCATTGTATAGATCTGGCTAAATAGCTTGTGAATCCTCCAGTCTTTGGGATTTGAACTAAGAAACTAACTGTCCTACATAGGAAAATATCCAAGTACTGTGGCCCTTGTGATAGTGTTCATTGAGATTGACTGTTGGAGCCCACGAGTGATTGTTTCCATCTGGAGTCTAGTCTGATTTATAAGACATTAGAGTTCAAGCTTGCTTGTTTCAGTCTCCTTGGTAGCTGTGAGAAACTTGTGGTTAAGACCATGGGATAGTGTATTATCTCTGTAATGAGCTACTGATGCTAGCTGTAGGCATACAGATTCCGCAGCAGCTTGCTGATAGTAGGAAATCTTAAATAGTGAACCTGGCTTCTCAATTCAAGGACAATGCAGGGAGCTGGTTAACTGATTATGCTGCTTTGTTCTGCTTTGATTCTGGTCTGTATATAATCAAGGTCTAAGTTAAACTTCAGGCTGTTCAATGTGCAGAAAGGCATGGACCTTGCAGTCCTCCTAATCTATCCTGTGTTTGTCTGTTAATCTGCCATTTCTCAATCCTCATGCCCCTACTGGGGTTACCCAGTGACTCATTGGAGCAGGCTTGACCATTAACAAATCAAGAATTCCCCTGGCGATCCTGTGGGAGAGGATCTTAATTGAGTAACCTGTGGTGGAATACTCGACCACTGTGTGTGACACCATTCCCTAGGCTGGGTCCTGGAATGCACAGGAAGGGGAAAGCTGAGTGAGAAGCAATGTACACTGCTCTCCACGTAATTCAGATGATGTGAGCAACCTGATGGCCTGCCCTTGAATTGGGAGGAATGTGCCCCTTTTCCTTTCAGTGGCTTTTGTCAGGACATTTTTAGTGTCCGAGGTAGCCCTCAAATGGGATAACTTGAATGTATCCCTGAACTGAAATAAAGTGTGAAGTCTCACCTCCTCACTGTCAACAAGTTTCCCAAGTCAAACTAAAATAACCACATTCTAAAACATCCTATAAGGTAGCAATCTTAGGACCTTAGACACAGCCTAGGTTTATACTGGTACAACAATGTGAGCTTAGAATTTAGCACTCAGGAAACTGAGGGAGGAAGGTCAACTGCTCAAAAAACTGCAAGTGAATTTGTCGGTAATTCTGAAAACTTGGACGATGTGATTGATTGCTTTTCCATACAGAAATTTACCAAACAGAAACGAAGTTTGCTTTAACCACGAAAGAAATTAAGTCAACTGTTTAGTCAGTTCCAACACCTTCAAGTAAAAATGGGGTATTTATTAACTTGAAGTTAAAATAACATCATTGAAGTTAAAAGAACTTTATTTCCAAACTAAGGGCAAGCAATTTATCTCCAAACCTACACATGCATGTATGTGAAGACACCACCTCCCAAAAGGGTAAGATATCCATTATGAGTTAAATAGTAAGAACTCTTGAATTTTCGAGTAAGGAAAAGTGTTGTGGAATACTCGGTTAAGGTGTATTCCATTTTTTCTTTGGGAAATTTGATTAATGCTGGAAACATGTGTTGCATTCTTTTGCTTGCCTTAAACAACTAATTGATCTAATAAAGATATGAACAGCCAATAGCTAGTCAGAGGGAATGGCAGGGCTGCCAGGCAGAGTATAAATATAGAAAAGTAGAGGACACCAAAGGCCAGCCACCAAGCTACACAGCCAGCCACAGAGTAAGAAGGGAAGAAAAGTATACAGAACAGAGAAAGGTTAAAGGACTGAGACAAAGGTAGACTTAGAATTTAAAGAAAAACTGGCTAGAAATTGAATGAGTGTTCATAAGTAACTAGTCTCTGTATTTATTTGGGAGCTAGGTGGCAGGTCCACAAAGAGCAAAGAGGAAAAAACCAACTTGACTATAGAAAAACACAACTTTGAAGATTATTTTCACAGGGGAGAGAGGATGGGTATCAACATGGATGCGAAATTCCATAAAATACAAGCATGGCCTCTTGAAGTAAAGTAGAAAGTCATAGCCTTTTCCAGAAGTGTAAGATTGACATTTAGCATTGGTGTATCCAAAAATATTCAATTGATTCTATAATGGGTATATTCAGGATTGTACATTTGACTTAGCATTGGTGCATCCCTTAAGGTCTAATCAGCAAATCAAATTCCTTTCACTTGAAATCCGCAGTGAATTGTTTTTGTGGGTTTGGGTGGGTGATGGAGGACCTGAGAAATTACACAGGAAGGTGTCAAAAGAATCAGTGACAATGCCATCATTCTCATTTGATGGCAAGAGCAGTGATAATTTAACAAAACTGGGTGATTTCCATGAGTCTTCATTGAATTGTGGGACAAGTCAGGCAGCTCTGAGGGATTCCTTATACAAATTTCTAGAAATTTCCTTTCACTCTTAGCTTGACAATGTGCTTGTTCATGACTTTCCAAAGTTGGGAAAGCTTGTATATGATCTGAGATGTGGGTTTTTGCTTCGCTGTAATAATGGAGTGAGATGCTGATCCCCTTACACTGTATCAATCTGACTTGGATTTCTGAGACAGATACAACCTGCTCCCTATCTGAAACTCCTCCACCTCGTCTCAGTGCAGACTTTCTTTGATCCATATTAACTAATGGTACTGACTTACAAGCTTTTCCTGGTCTATCTGTGGATCAGACTATGCCAGCTTTGGAACAGGAAGCCTTCATTTCTCCTTTGGAAATTCTCTAGGAAATGGAGGTTTTCATCAATCAGGGTTGTTACTGGGACAACAGAGTAACCTTGTTTATTGACAAAGAATTTAACATAGGTGAGCTAGCATGAGAACACGAAGAAATCAATAGGTCTGAGCTGGTAAGTGCTCAGTGACTAGAGATCTTGCAAAGGACCCAGGTTAGGTTCCCAGCACTCATATCAGGAGGTGTCTATCTATGCCTTCCCTGCCATGATAGGATGATCTTGTTGAACTGTAACCCGTGATAAACTCTTATCTAATTGTGTTTTGCCAGGTGGGTTTATCAAGGCAACATAAAATGTAGCTACAACCCAAGTAACTCTACTTCAGTCTACGTTTTGCCTTTTTAAGAGTTCCTTTATTTTGTTTCCTTAGCCATCTCTATGGCTGATTCTATGAGAAGATTATGTTTGACTCCAAGAGCCATAGCACTCTTTGGAATCTAATTCTAAGAAGTTCATTAGTGACATTATCTTTTAACCAACTCAGGGAAAGTGAGGATTATGGACATCTTTGGCTCCTTGACAGGGGACGGATACTCTTGGTCTCCTATAGTATCAAGAAAATGTGCCTTTGCCCCAAAAATGTTTTCTGCTTTTCACCATAATTTGTGTTTTCATTTTAACCTTTGGATTGTCGTATGAGTCTTATCTTCCAAATACCAGAATGACTTTTTCAATGTTTTTTAATGGTTGTCTACTTATATTTAACTGAGGGTAGAGAACTTAGTAAATTTGCCACTTGATTTGTTTGACTTTTTTTGTTTGAAAAAGTATTCTGCATACTGCTATGTATAAATGGACACTAGCATTTATTGTGATGGTCCAATTGATCTCAATTGCTAGGATGGTAATAGCACAATATGCTTAGGGCTTTGTCTTTTTCACCTTGAACCATAAAGTTTGGTTCCTGTAGTCTAAGATTAAGTTGTGATACATTCAAAACCAACAACTGATTTATCTAAATCTAATCTTGGTTTGGTTTGTCTTCCAAGACACATTAATATACTATTTTGGCTTAACTGGTATATTTTTCACTTAAACATTTTTGTACGGTTTGTGTGTCTACATCTTAAGGCCTTAAGTAACTTTTTGAAGACTTGGAATAATTTTCACATGTGATCATCTGAGTGTATGTATGTGCCACGTGTGTATTATTCTAGCCTGCCAGAGAGGGGGAAAATCTTGGCCAACAAGAGGGTTTGTTATGGGCAAGAATCTTGAAGTAACCCATCTTAGATCAAAAGTTAATTGAGGTTTAGCCTGATTCAATCCTCAGCCTCCTTTCAAGGCTATCTACCTATGTAAGAATTGACTGCTCTTACCTGGCTTGCTCTCTGTGCTTTCTTATACAACCCAGAGCTGCCTTCCCCAGGGTAGTACCAGCCATAATGGATGGGCTGTGCCCTTCCACATCAATCATTACTGAAAACCTCACAGACCAGGCTGATGGAGGAATTTTCCCATCTCAGATGTCTCTTGCTTGTGCCAAGTTCTATGGTAGTTTAAGAGTAATCCCCACAGGTACATGTATTTGAATGCCTAGTCACCATGGAGTAGAACTGAAGGGATTAGAAGAGAGATGTGGTCATGTTGGAAGTGTCCCTGAGGGTGGACTTCCAGGTTTCCAAAATCATGCCAAGCCCTTACCCTTGCCCATTTGATCCTCCATGTAAATGACTGTTGTGTCACTCCTTTGGACTGTAATCACAAAATTCTACCAACCAGAGGCCACAATATTATCTGAGGCCTTTATTTCCCAGTTATGCTACAACTCGCCTACCTGTTGTTTCCACTGTTTACTTGATTTTATGACTTTTTATTCTAGTCCTATACAATTTCATGAAACTATCACCACTGTTACTCAACTAACTTCAGAACAAGCTCTCGTTCCCTTTGAACTGAGAGCTGGTCTCACTTTGACAATTCCGGGCATCTAAATATAGAGCTACAAAAAATATTCCAAATGCCTTTGGGTTATTGTGACTGAGTCCTTGGGCTCTAGACCTCAGTAGTGTGGCTGATGGTCTACTGGTTTATTCTGAGCCTGTTACCTGGATCCTGTATTCTAATATATGCTTCAAACACACATTTTCAGACACACATGCTTTAATGTATTAAACGTTTGGCTTCCTACACTCCCATAGTCACATCTACCTCCAGTCCCTTATCCCTTTGTCCAGGTAGTAACATTTCTACTCAAGAAGTTCCCTCCTACATTCGTGTCATCTTTAGTTTGTGGCCCCCTGAATTTAGTTTCTTGCCTGAGCATGGATGGAAGGTTGTTCATACAACCAGGAGCAACTTGCCTGTAGTTATTCTATCAAAGAAAATAACTCCTGTCCCCACAAGTGTAAAATAGTAAGTCTCCTTGGGCTTCTATCCATGTGAAATGCTGACAGGCCAAATCTAGTACAAATTGTATGCAGATAACCACAGCTGCAGTTAAATGAATGGCCATGTCATGTCCAGAAGGCATCTTTCCTGCTCCTGTCCTGTCCTTGACAGCCTTCTGCCTTTTTTCATGGTCCCTGTACCTTCAAGATGGAGGACACACTGCTCCATTTGGAGCAGAGAATTTCACCACCATTTATTCTGGCTCTTTGTTCCAACACTCAGTTCCAGAGCATTCAACTTTTGTTCTCAGAGTTTTCTTTTCTAAAACATCCCTATTACCCAACTCTGCATTTTTCTGTGACTGCTGCTCATCTGATGCTTTGGTTTATGAATTGTAATGTGCCTTATTATAAAGACCCTGAAGGGAGGTACCTGTTTCCTCCAATCCAGCAGACTGGGGCATATCTCATGATGTATGTAGCCACCTCACAGGAAAGCCAAACAAAACACACCCTGTTTCTGCTTAGAAAGAATTTTATTGGATTAGCCAGGAAGGAACATTCAAATAAGGGTTGGTCAACCAGGGTCTCAAGCCCTCTTGTGTCCCCCTAAGCATTCAAGGCCAGCTGAAGATGCAGCCAGAAGAGCAGTCCACATGGAGCCACTCTGAATGGTCACATGACCCTGACCTGAATCACACATCTAGCTCACAGGGGGAGGCTTAATCTTTACAAGAAAATGGGAATCAGACATGCAAGGAAGTAGAAAATGTTTGGAGAAAAATCTTGGCACTCAGTGTCCCAGCTGCTTAATGGTTGAAAATTACAATAATTTAACTAGCAACTATTTGGGAAAGTATGGGGGAAATCTAATTAAACATATTTTGGCTTCACTGGTTTTCTCAATGGGGAATATTTGATATTCCTAAACTGGTTTAAGTTCTAGGCAATAGAATTAAAGATGATGAATGGGCAATCTACTATAACTGAAATTTATGTGTATGTGACTGCATGCATGGAAGTATGAAAGTATTCATACACTACCCACAAAAGTGAGAATGGAGGACATCAGAACACCTGAAACAGGTGATTGTGAGCTGTCACATGGATGCTGGGTGTTGAACCTGGATCCTCTGCTAGAGTGGCCCATGCTCTTAACAGTTGAGCCATCTCTTCAGCCCCTATACTTAGATTTTAAAAGATTACCCGGATAAGTTTAATATCTTCAAACTATATAGTCAAAAGGAAATGGTGAATAGAAAATGAACACAAGTTTGGAGAATATAGAGCCAAAATTCTGAAATAGACTTTTCAACACTATACTACAGCTTTCTCTGACCTTGACTTTCTCTCCAAGCAAAACAAATGCCTGTGTTGAGGGGAAAGATAGTTATGGTCTGTGCCTTTCATATTGCTGTGATAAGACACCAAGACCAAGGCAGCTTGTAGAAGTCTATTTGGGTCATTCAATTTACAGACAGTCCAGTCAACATACTGTGGAGCATGGCAGCAGGCAGGTATTATTCTGTAGCAGTAGCTGAGTTCTTGCATCTGATCCACAGCATGAGACAGAAAACTAACAGAATGGCATGGGCTTCTGAAACCTCAAATCCCTCCCGCAATGACAAAGCTTCCTCAACAAGGTCACACCTCCTAAATGTTCCCAAACAGTCCCTCTAGCAGTGTACTAAGCTTTCAAATATGAGTCCCTATGGGTACCATTCTTACCCAGGCCATCATGCAGAGGCTGTTGAATGTCTCTACTCACTGAAAAACAGCTAAAACTTATGTTTTATGGGTCCTATTAAAGCTCTCCAGGAACACTTTGACCTTGGAGCATTCTATTAGCCTATAAAAACTTAATTTTCTGACTTGATCAAATGTATGTCCATTGGGCTGGAGAGAGCTCAGAAATTGAGTGCTTGCTGCTCTTGCAGAGGATTGAACGTTGGTTTTCAGGACCCATACTGAGTGGCTCACAACCATGTGTAACTCCAGCTCTAGGGAAACATTCTTGGTTAATCTTTTATTTCCTGCCACAGAGAAACCTGTCCTTATGACCAGTTGCTCTGTCCTGTGATAGCCACATTGCTAGACATGCAAGTGTATGTGACCCAATCATGTCTATCACCACATGAACTCAAGTCTGTATGAGTAAATTGGAATTGCATAGTATTTCCATCAAGTAGAATTTAGCGGGTCTGGAAGGCTTGGATACTTTTGCCTGACTTAGTAACTTTCACCCTATCCTCCGATGTGTTAAACGTTCAGGGTTGACTTATTATCTAAACTGCATTAAAGCAGATGACTCCCAATGTCAATGAGTTTATAGTGGATTCATCAAAACTGACAAATCAGATAGAACCCAAAGTTTTTCCCAGGGATACGGGTACTGCATTAGAACTCTGGGGGTATATATCAAATTTATTCAGGAGAACTGTAATGTTGTAAGAACAGAGCTTAATAATCTCGGCTATCTTTGACTGCCCACATCCGGGTTTGGCCTAGCATTGTCACTATTAGGTAAATCCCCTTAGAGGGTACAAACAATACTGCAAGATTCTATCAACCTGAAGGCTAAGGAATGGCATTGAATAGCACTTGAAGCCTATAGTAGATTGCTCAGCTCTGCGAACCTACTTTAGCGACATATTCATTGTGCTTTGAAGTATTTGTCTTTGTTCTATTAAAAGGAACATAAAATTTAGAATAACCCAAGTGTGTGTTGGGTCACCTAGTTTATTCTAAGTCCATATATAACTGTCATTTCTTGTTCCCTTTATTGTGAAAAACTTGTCTTTGTGCCACTAAAATATCTGAGCTGGGTGTGGTGGCACACACCTTTAATCCCAGAACTTGGGAGGAGGAAGCATGCAAATCTGTGTTTGAGGGCAGCCTGATCTACAAATTGAGTTCCAGGATTGTCAGGGCTACAGAAAGAACTCTGTCTCAAAAAAATAAATAAAAAAATATAAGGGTTAGTGAAGAGGAATGGCTAACCCAAAGCTCCCAGGAAAAGTCATCAGAAATGAGAGATGGCACCTGGGCAGTCTAAAAGACCTCTTGACAGTGGAACCAGGATGTATCTATCCCTGGTGCACAAAAGAACTTTGGGCACACTTTGCCCATGGAGGGAGACTCTATTAACCTAGAGGCAGGAGGGAGGGTCTAATCCCTACTCCAAATGACTTGACTAATTTTTTTGATTCCCTCAAGGAATGCACTCTTCTCCCTGTGGAGTGGGGGTGGGGTGGAAAGGGAGGGTGGTCGGCGGACATGGGAGGGAGAGGGAGCGAAAACTAGGATTGATATGTAAAATAAGAAAAATGAGAAAGAATTTTAAACTTGGAAAGAAAAAGATGGCTCCTTTTGTAACACTTGCTGGTCTTTGAGGACTTGAGTTCATTTCTAGGTGGAGCAGCAACAAGCTCCTGTATCTGAAACTGCAGGGACCCTACACCCTTTTCTGTCCCCTGCAGGCACTGCACTTAGGTGCACACATCACCCCCACTCTGTAGACACATGTTTAATGATAGAAAGGTGAGATTTTTAAAGCCAATTACAATAAAATTCAAATGAATCATGACTAAAATCTTTGAGACACATTTAAAAGTCTGCATTTGATTGGAGGCAATGCACGAACGGGAGTGCTCTGAACAGTCTGAGATGGGAACGTACTTGTATGCATCTTTCGTTAATCCAAAACCCTCTAGAATGAAAATACATTAGCCATATCACTAAATGGTTTATTTTGTAAAGTATACTTCTAAAAAGTGTTCATAGCATTTAAGAAGGTTTTCCAAGATTATTTCATGTTGTTCTTAGTTTTTGGCATTGTCAACAGGCAAGATGGTTTACAAGCTGCCAATTCCAAAGGAAAGAATGAAACTATAGTTGCAGTCACCTCTGCATAATACCACTCATTTCATTTTGAGTGCTCATAGCCCAGGAACACCGATTCAGGTTCTGCAAATTCTGTGTTCCATCTTGGAAGCAGTTTCATTAAGCTGTTAAATACAGTTCTTCAGAACAAGGAAAATCATAATTCATGTCAAGATTAAAATACTTAGTGAAAACATTAGAGGCAGGTATGGTGAGATGTGGGATCTGACCTACAGGCCTGTGATGTTACTGGATGTCATCTTAGCAGAAATCTAGCCTCTATCAACCTAGAAGCTAAGTCAGTAGCGTCCATGTTTGTTGGTTTAATTCATTGTCACAGGATGTTAGTTCCAATATAGAAATGGCCACTATTTAGCTTCTGGCCCCACTGCATTCCATTCTCCATAGTACCAAGGTTCTGATGAGCCAATCACTCTCTGCTGCCATAGTCATCTGTCATTCACAGCCACATGAAGAGCTTCCTTTCCCAAGGTTTTGCTTACACATCCACCACACAGTTCACTAACACTTCTGGAAAGTCCTCACCCTGTCACTCAGTTGCGGAACACCGATTAGATGACATTTCAATTTAAACAATTGTCTTCCCTGAGATTGAAAGACTTAAGTCCATGAAAAGCTCCAACATTAGTTTGCTGACTTGAAGCATAGTAACCTTGTAAGCATCTAAATCTGCCCCATATGTGGTCAAGGTTAGCTAATAGAGACACTTGATGTTTTGCAAGGCCATGTGTGCACAGCATGTCTTGTTTTAAACTACAGGCATGAAGGTGTAGAGGAGGTATGCTCATGCCTGACAGGAGGGTGCACATGACTGAAATCCAGAAGGAGGGCATCAGACCCTGGAGCTGGACTTACAGGTAGTTGTCAGCCAACCCATGTAGATGCTCAGAGCTACACTAAAGCCAAGTGCTCTAAACCACTGAATGAGCTCTCCAGGCCTGGCATAGTGCACCAAAACACATTGGGTTTGTTTTGTTTCAATGAGCTTGAGGTGAAAAATATTCATGGTATAGGCATTTATTAGTTCTAGTAACAAGGTCTCATTTTATCAAATGTTCCACCAACAGTGTGTACATCTTTAGCTTCTGCCTGCCCCCTCTTACTTAGGAAAGATACAATGGGAGAATTCCACCTCTGAAGCTGAAGTTCACCCCGTATCAGCAGTTGTTTGACTTAAATGTTTTATGAAAGGTCATGTCATGTTGAATATTGCTGACAGAAGTAATTTAGAGTGTATCACATTTTTGAAATGGAATCTGGAGATGCCACAATCTGAAACATGTTCAAAACATTTATCCTTTCATCCAGTTGTATAGCAGCCTTCGACACTGTAATTTGTTCTAAACCCATTCCTTCCCCTCTGCATTCTTTTCTATGTATCTGCCCAAAGCATCGCTAATGAGATCAGGCCCTTTGTCTCCAGTTTGTCCCAGCAATTTATAACCTGGCTGGAAGAAACCATGTGTTTCCCTTGTGGCACATGAAATTTTATCTTTCACACCTAAATATTTAGTAAGTTTAGTGAAATCAGTTTTTTTGTTTTTGTTTTTGTTTCCATTTTTATTTTACATATCGATTCCAATTGCCTCTCCCATGTCCCAATCACCACCCTCCCATCCCATACCCCCCTTCACTCCACAGGGAGGAGGATGCCTTCCAGGAGGGATCAACAAAATCTGTCAAGTCATTTGGAGTAGGGACTAGGCCCTCCCTCCTGCCTCTAGGTTAGCACATTCCACGAGGAATGTGCTCCCAAAGTCCTTTTGTGTACCAGGGATACATCCTGGTCCCACTGTCAGAGTCTGTCCAGGCCTTTTGAGACCCACATTCAGAGGTTCTGACTCGGTCCATTGCTGGGTTTCCCAGCTATCAGTCTGGGCATCTGAGAGGTCCCCCTTGCTCAGGTCAGCTGTCTCTGTGCATTTCTGTAGTCTGGTCTTATCCTCCCTCTCGGCATCTGGATTCTAGTTTGGCTCAGTAATTAGATGTGAGTGTCTGCTTCTGTGTCCATCAGCTACTAAATGAGGGCTCCATGATGGTGGATAAGTTAGTCCTCGATCTCATTACCAGGGAAGGACATTTTTGATAGTCTTTCCACTGTTGCTCTGTTAGTTGGGGTCATCCTTGTAGGACTCTGATCATTTCTCTTGAGTCAGGTTCCTCTTCAAACATATAATGACCTATAATGGCTCCCTCTTTCATAGTATCTTTGTTTTGCTCTTGACTATTCCTCTCCTGACCCAGTCTTCCTAGTCGCATATGCTCTTCTCTCCTCCCCTTTCTCCAACTCCCTCTCCACTCATGGTCACCCTTCTCCCAATATGCTCAGGAGATCTTGTCCCTTTCCTCTTCTGTGAGGGACCTTGTATGAATCCTTTAGGTTCTTCCTTGTATCTTAATTTCTCTGACAGTGTGAATTATACATTGGTGATCCTTTGCTCTGTCTAATATCCATATATGAGCAAGTACATACCATTTTCCTGCTTTTGTGACTGTGTTAACTCACTCAGGATGGTTTCTTCAAGTTCCATCCATTTGCCTGCAAATTTCAAGACTCCATTGGTTTTTTTTCCACTGAGTATTTCATTGTGTAAATGTGGCATGTCTTTATCCATCCTTCAGTTAAGGGGCATCTATGTTGCTTCTAGGTTCTTGCAATTACAAACAATGCATCTATAATATAGATGAACATATGTGCTTGTTGCATGAATGTGAATCATTTGGGTATATGCCTAAGAGCAGAATTGCTGGGTCCTGTGGTAAACTGATTTCCATTTTCCTATGGAACTGCCATACTGATCTTCAAACTGGCTGTACAAGTATTGCACTCCCAGCAGCATAGTAGGGGAGTTGCCCTTTCTTTACATCCTCACCAGTAGAAGTTGTCATTGGTGTTTCTAATTTTAGCCATTGTGACAGGTTTAAGATGGTATCTCAGTTGTTTTGAGTTGCATTTCCCTGATAGCTAAGGATGTTGAGCACTTAAGTGACTTTCAGTCTTTTTGATTCCCTATAATGAGAATTCTCTATTCAGTTCTGTACCCCCATTATTAATAGGGTTATTTGCTGTTTTGGTGACTAGTTTCTTCTTTGTATATTTTGGATATCATCCCTCTGTTGCATTGGTAGAGATCTTTGCCCAGTCTGTGGACTGCCATTTGGTCTTGTCAACTGTTTTTTGTTTTACAGAAGCTTCTCACTTTGAGGAGGTCTCATTTATTAGTTGTCCATCTCAGTGTCTGTGCTACTGAAGTTTATGTTCAGGAAGGGGTCTCCTGCACCAAATTTGTTCAAGGGAACCTCCTACTTTCTCTTCTAAGAGGTTAAGTGTGGCTGGATTTATGTTGAGGTCTTTGATCCATATGGACTTGAGTTTTGTGCATGGCAATAGACATGATTCTATTTGCAGTCTTCTACACACCATCATCCTTGTGCCAGCACCATTTGAAGATGCTTTCATCCTTCCATTGTATTCTTTTAGCTGTTTTGTCAAAAATCAGGTGTTCCTAGTTGTGTGGGTTCATATCAGCATTTTTGATTAGATTCCATTGGTCTACCTATGTATTTTTGTGCCAATACCAAGCTGTTTCCAGAACTATAGCTCTACAGTAGAGCTTAAAGTTGGGGATGGTGGTGTTTCCTGAAGTTTCTCTATTGTTCAGGGTTGTTTTGGCTAACCTGGGCCTTTGGTTTTTCCATATAAAGTTGAACATTCTTTCATGGTCAGTGAAGAATTTTGCTGGAATTTTAATAGGGATTATGTTGAATCTGTAGATTGCTCCTATCCAAGAGCATGGGAGATCTTTCCATTTTCTGGTATCTTCTTTAATTTCTTTAAAAACACAAAGTTCTTATTATAAAGGACTTTCACTTGTTTGGTAACTGTTACCCCCAGATACTTTATCTTGTTGTGGCTATTGTAAAGGGTGATGTTTCTGATTTCTTTGTCCACCCCTTTGTCATCTGTATATAGTAGGGCTACTGATTTATTTTTTTGAGTTTACCTCCTGCTAGTTTGCTGAGGATGTTCATCAGCTGTAGGAGTTCCCTGGTATAGTGTTTGGGTTGCTTAAGTAAGCTATCACATCATCTGCAAATAGAGAATTTTGACTTTTTTCTTTCCAATTTGGATCCCCTTGATCTCCTTTTGTTGTCTTACTGCATTAGCTAGAACTTCTAGTACAATATTGAAGATATAGAGTGGGCAGCCTTGTCTTGTTCCTGATTTGAGAGAAATTGCCTTAAGCGTCTCTCCATTCAGGTTGTTGGCTGATGGTTTACTGTGTACTGATTTTATTATGTTTAGGTATTCTGTTATCCATGATCTCTCCAAGACCTTTATCATGAAAGGGTGTTGAATTCTGTCAAAGGCTTTTCCAGCATCTAGGAAGATAATGGTTTTTCCTTTTCCTTTTCAGTTTGTTTATATGGTAGATAACATTGATTTTCCTATGTTAATCCATCCTTGCAACCCAGGGATGAAGCCTACTTAGTCATGATGAATGATTTTTGTGTTCTTGGATTCGATTTGCCAGTATGTTATTGAGTATTTTTGCATCAATATTCATGTGTGCTATAGGTCTGTAGCTCTATCTTTGTTGTGCCTTTTTTGTGTCTTGAATACCAAGGTAATTGTGGCCTTGTTTTAAAAAATTGGTAATGCACCTTCTGCTCAAATTGTTCAATAGGAGGAGTATTGGTGTTAGCTCTCTGAATTTCTAGTAGAATTCTGCACTGACGCCATCTGGCCCTGGGCGTTTTTGGTTAGGAAGCTTTTGATTGCTTCTACTTCATTAGGGTTATAGGTCTATTTAAGTTGCTCATCTTGCTTATCTGTTCTTTCTGTTCTTGATTTGGTTTTGGTAAGTGATAATTATCCAGTTGTCTAAAAATTAGTCCGTTTTCTCTGAATTTTCAAATTTTGTAGACCTGAAAATTGTCTGGATTTCCTCAGGGTCTGTTAATGTCCTCCTTTTTGTTTCTAACTTTGTTGACTTGCATGTTTCTCTGCTTCATAGTTTGGATAAAGGTTTGTCTATCTTGGTTTTTTTTGTTTGTTTGTTTTTTCTCGAAAAAAACATCTATTTTTTACTTTGTTTTTTCCTGGTTTCTTCATTACGTAATTGATTTCAGCCCTCAAATTGATTATTTGCTGACGTCTACTCTGGAGTGAGTTTGCTTCTTTTTGTTCTAAGGTATTCAGCTGTGCTGTTACTTCTGTAATGTGACTATCCTGTTTTCTTCATAAGGGCACTCCATGCAATGAACTTTCCTCATATCACTGCTTTCAAATGTTCCATAAGTTTAGGTATGTTGTGTCTTCTAATCAAACTCTAGGAAGTCTTTTAACTCATTCTTTTACCCAAGTATGGTGCAATCGTGCATTGTTCGGTTTCCATGAGTTTGTAGGGTTACTGTGATGTGTGTTATGAAATTCCAACTTTTAAAACATGGTGGTTTGATAAGATACAGGGGACTATTCCAATATTTTTATGTATCTCTTAAGGGTTAGGATGCCTATTGTGTGGTCGATTTTAGAAAATGTTCCATGAAAGTATATTTTGTGTTTGGATGGGGTGTTCTATAGATGCCAGTTAAACCCAATTGGGACATAACATCTGTTCTTTAAGTTTCTGTCTGGTGGCTCTGTCTAGTGGTGAGAGTGGGATGTTGAAGTCTCACACTATTAATGTGTGAAGTTTTATGTGAGCTTTGAGTTTTACTAGTGCTTTTACAAAATGTGGGTGCCTTTGTTTTGGGGGCATAGATATTCAGAATTGAGACTTTGTGCTGAGTTCTCCTGTGGTGAATACAAAATTACCATCATCTCTTTTGGTTTTGGTTTGAAGTCTAACTTGTTAGATGTTAGGATAGCTACACCTGCTTGCTTCTTGGGTCCATTTGATTGGAAGATCTCTTCCCAATCTTTTATCCTGAGGTAATGTCTGTCTTTGACGCTTAGTCTTTCTTGTACGCAGCAGTAGGATGGATTCTGTTTTCATATCCATTCAGTTAGCCTGTGTCCTTTTATAGGCAAGTTAAGAACATAATGTTGAAGGAAAGTAAGGACCATTGATAATTTTTTCTTGGTATTGTGAATATATTTGCCTTGCTTTATCCTTTGGGTTCTGGTGAAGTGGGATTAGCTACTGCTTATGTCTTTGTGAGCGTAATTAACTTCTTGGGTTAGTCTTCCTTCCAGAACTTTCTGTAGGTCTGGATTTGTAGATACATATTGTGAAAGTCTGGATTTGTCATTAAAAATCTTGTTTTCTCCATCTATAGTGATTGAGAGTTTTGCTGGGCTGGTATCCATGAACTCTTAGTACTTGTAGAACATCTGTCCAGGACCTTATAATATTTCCTGGGACAGCAAGGTGGCTCCATGAGTAAAGGTGCTTACTGCCAAGCCTGTCAGCTTTCATTTTCATCCCTGGGATTTACATGGTAGAAGCAGAAAACTGACTTTCATAGATATGCCTGACCTCTACATGTATGCATACAAAACACACATACACACACACACACACACACACACACACACACACACACATACAGACATGTGTGTGCATATGTACACACAGTAATCAAAACATAATTGAAAAATATTTAAAACTCATTTTTTTGTTTTCTGTATATATGCATGCACAGGCTCTCACATGCCATGGAACACATGGAAGTCAGCAGCCCAGCTTTCTGGAGTCAATTCTGAGCTTCCACTTTGAGAAGGGGCTTCTTGCTTCACTGCCTCTTCACTCCAAACCAGCTTGCCCATGTGAATTCTCATCTTCAACTTCACACCTTGCTATAGGAATGCTGAGATTGCAGATGTATGGCAGTGTGTCAAACTGTTGGTAGATTTTCACCATTGAACTTTGGTCATCAAGCTGTGTGGAAAGTGATTTTACCTGCTGAGAAATATCTCCCAAGTAGTAGGCTTCCCCAGAGCATTTTCAGTATACTAGGATTATCTTTTTAGGATTTTTTCTTACCCTTACCTCTCCCCTCACTACTCATGATTCACTACCACCATCACTACCCACGAATGTGCAAGTCACTCAGGATACCCAGGATAATCAGTATTGAGAATGTGGTACTTACGATGGCAATGGGCAGACTTTGTTCTTTTGAAAATATTCCAAAGGGGGTAAGCTAAGTGACATGGTTACTGAAACTATGTTCAACCATACTCAATGAAGCCAGCATCAAGGACAGGAGAAATGACTTGAAAAGGCAGCAAACTAAAGACAATAGAAATCTATCACCAGCAAAGACCATCTTCACTCAACCAATATTTTAAGCTTCGTTGATCCCTAGGTAAAGATGAGAGTAAAGGGATGGGACTCCCATTCAGAAAGGATTAGAGATGTGTAGATATGATACTCCAATGGTCCAGAACAGAACACTGTAGAGTGATTATGGCAATCTGTTGATGGTGCATTTGCAAATCTCCAACCTTAGTCTCTTCAACCTTAGAGATAGAATGAGATGAGGCAAAAGTTAGGAATAGTCTGGAATCCATTTCAGAAACTCTTTAAAAAAGAGTTAAGTCTAGTATCTAATATATCTAACTAGAAAGAGAGAATAATACTTGTGATGGTTTAATCTACAACCTCATCAAGACCTGAGAAGCAGGGTAGACAGGATGGGCATCTTCCAAAAAATATAGTGAGGACAGAAAGAGCAAGATACCTGGACAGTCACCCAAGGTCCCAAAGCAACATAGGTACAGCCAGTTTTGGCTAAGGCCAAGAGTATTTGACAGACCACAACAAAAACAGGGAGGTAGAAAGGCTGTCTCACCCTGACTTGGCAAGGTTTAGCAGTCTTTTATGTTTGTCTCCTGCAAGCACATAGGACCACATGTCCAAATCAGTGGTCAAGATTGAGGCAGTTCCTTGCCCAAGATGCCATTAGCTGAAGTGAGGATGAACTCCAGAAAGAGCAACAACAGTGTCCAACATATTTTCGGGAAAGTGCATGGTGCTGTCAGGAGCAACACTGTCTCATGTCAACAGAGTCCTAATATAAAAACATTTAAATGCCATATTCTGCAGGTCTATGAAGTGATTGAAGATTAAGCATCCATGTCTCACTAATCTCATAGGCAAAGGAAACATGGATGATGATAATCTGTAATACTCGGGAACTTACCTAAAAAACCTGAATAAAACTTCCTTGAGTAAAGCAAGAATAAATACCCAAACAATATAACTTATATGTATACACACACACACATACACACACACACGCACAAACACATATATATACATATATATATATATATATATATATATATGTAAATTTGAAAGTAGAGGTAGATTAGAAATGTCTAAACAAGAGGTAGAGCTCTAAAGGGCAGCAAGACAAATATCCCAAATTGTATCAATATACAAAATGTCTTGAACACAAGCAAAAGTATACATACATAGAATATGGCAAGAATAATGGGCATAAAACATCATAAGTGGAAAGATTTCACACAATATAACAAAATATAATATACAATTCTTCCAGGAAGGTAATAAACTTAATTTTACATAGGTTACCACAGAGAAGAATATATAACAATGTAAGCTGTAATACTAATGTCTCATTCTTACTAAATAATTCACAAGAAGATAGGCTAATCTACCTATATCCATTCTGAACCTACCTTTCCTAACCATACTCTATTCCTGTCTAAAACAGATAACCGACTCTTAAGTATCACCTTCCATACCCAACCCCAAGTTAATAAGACCAACCATAAGAAGATGAATATTATCCCTAAATTTCAAGAGTGGGAAAGGGGGCATCGTTATCTTAAGATGACTTCCTGCTTAAATGGGATGATTTCTCCATGGGATCCTATAGGAAGAAAACTTTTAGCAACCAAATTTCTCAACAGAGCTGGATGTAACATGTGTAGGTAGTTATTGTGTGGCAGAAAATGCTTGACTGGACTTCTATTTGAAACTCTGGTCAGGTTGTAATAAGAAGGTGCACCAGTACAGCTAGCAAGTTGAGTTGTCTTGAGCAAAGATGTCTCAAACCAGTTTTAGGGTGAAGTCTTGATTATAAAAAGGTAAATTAAGTCAGATCTTTTCTATATATGTTTTTAGTTTTTTATTCTGTTTATGTGGTAAGAATATCCACTCTAATATGATGTCTTCTCTCTTCATCAAAATCCCTGAAGGATATTCTCTAGATGGTAATATAACCAGAATAAGTCTAGATTTGGATCCACAGAATACATGTGTGCTTCTAATATCCACTTTTCTACCCATTCTAATTCCTTTTCTGCTTCAGCTGATAGTATTCATGGACTATTCAAATCCTTCTTCCCTTTTAGGGCCATTTTCAAGTTTTTCAAATCATGCCCTTCTACTCCAATCATGTTTTTCAGTTGAGAAATTTCTCCTAGTAATTTTTGAAGATCATTAAGAGTCTGATAGCGATCTCTCCTGATCTGTACTTTTTGTGGTCTAATTTTCTTCAACCTATTTTATATCCTAAGTAGTTGATAGACTCTCCTTTTTGTATTTTTTCAGGTGCAATTTGTAATCCCCAGTGAGGTAAAACTTCCTTTACTTTCTCAAACATTTTTTCTAATACTTCTGCTTTAGTGTCAGCTACCAATATATCGTCTATATAATGATAGATTATGGATTGTGAAAACTGTTTATGTATTATTTCCGGTGGTTTTTGTACAAAATATTGGCACAGGGAGGGGCTATTTAGCATTCCCTGTGACAAAACCTTCTATTGATATCTCTTCACCAGTTGAGAATTATTGTAATTAGGTACCGTGAAGGCAAATTTCTCTTTATCTTGTTCTTGTAAAGGTAATGTGAAGAAGCAATCCTTCAAATAATAACTATAATAGGCCATTCTTTAGGTATCAAAGAAGGCAAGGGCATTCCAGGCTGGAAAGAGCCCATTGCTGGATAACTTTATTAATGGCTCTGAGGTTTGTAAGCATTCTCCATTTACCAGATTTCTTTTTTATAACAAATACAGAATTCCAAGGGCTGGTTGATTCCTCAATATGCCCAGAATTTAGCTCTTCCTGAACCAGGTTTTCTAAAGCTGCTAACTTCTCAGAGGTCATAGGCCATTGCCCTACCCAGACAGGTTACTCTATTAACCATTTTAAGGGTAGGGCTTTTGATTCCTCTGTTTGTTCAGCACTTGCTTTCTATCTTTGTACAGCCTGGATATATATTTGGTGTGTGTCTTGTATAATACTTCATAGCATTTTTCCCACAATCATGAGGTCGTTTATGGTTCCTATCTAATATTGGAGGAATATTAATGTGTGTATTCCATTGCTGTAATAGATCACGACCCTATACATTTATCACTACCATCAGCGACATACGGTCTCAACTTTCCTAGCTGTCCTTCTGGTCCTACACATTCAATCCATTTCATGCTTTGTTTTACCTGAGACAGGGTTCCAATCACTAAGAATTGAACATGAACCTCTCACAGGGGCCATTCTCGAGGCCAGGATTTATTAGTTATGATAGTTACATCTACTGCTGTGACCAGTAAACCTTCAAACAGTCTGTAATTCATTTTAACTATCAATCTAGGCCTTTGACTGTTTATAGAGGTTTGCCAAAATATACATTTATTTCCTTCTGTCATGTCTGATTCAACTTCTATCACTAGTTTATTATCCAGAGTGATATGAGTTTTTACAATAGGCAAAGGATTTTCTAATTGTCCTATGGGAGATTGTCCTCCAATGTGACTGAATATGTTCAGATCACCTTTGACATGGGGGCCTTTGAGAGGCCCCCCAAGGAGTTTCTCAGTGTAAAGGGTTTCCTTGCTTGTCTGTAGTCAATCTACACTCATTTGTCCCATGTCTGCCTTTTCCACCCCTTCTACATAACTCAAAAGGCTGAAGCCTTCTTTTCGATTCATTCCTGGTAGTATTATTTCTAGAGATGCTTTGCCTACAATTTCTTTTTTGATGTCCTATTTTTACCACAGTTATAACGTCTGACATGTTGATATCTCTTCAAACCTTTGGAGGTGGCTTCTTCTATCCAAGCTTCTATGTCACCATAGTTAAAACTTCTGTTATCTTGATGTCTTCTCAAACCGTTAGATATAGCTTCTCCTACCCATGCTTCAGTGTTATTGCCATTATACTCAATGTTATCTGTATATAGGACCCATTCATACAAAGGTGCTGATCGATTTTTAAAGGCCAAAGCACTTGTTTGCATTGAGAATTTTGCATTCTCATAGACTAATGATTCTATGAGTATTCACCTAGTATCTATGTCAGCTACCTCTCTCCATGTACTGCCAAAAAGAGAGCGTTCCCACCTCCTTCTCAGACCTAGTTCCACAGCTCACTTCCGCCCCTGGCTCCACCCATCAATGGGTGTGGTAAGTGCCACAGAAGCAGACAAACTGAATATCCCACAACACAGGAGGTTCACGGGATGAAGGTACTTCCAGGTGTACACTTTCCCCGGATTAGACCTGATGGGCCCATAATTCATTATCAGTCTTCCTTCTTAAGCCACTGCAAACTGTGATTCTGGGCCATTTCACAAGAATCTGGGTATGGACTTGGCCAGAGTCCATTCACCTGTCCAGTATCTATTTGAATCTTGCTTCAAATTTCGCTTTCAAATATGGTAGTGGCCACCTTCTTGATAGGATCCTGTGAGGGCCTATGAAGACAAGTCTTCACTGTATGTGGCATCATTTCTTGCAGGATCCTGGATTGTGTACATTGAAAAGGGATGACTGAGCCTGGACATTGCACTCTTCTTTGCTTTTCGACTTGTGTATGCAATGTGACTGGCTCTCCTGACAGCTCCATCATGACAGGTTGTACCCTTGAATGTGAGCCACAATAAATAAATTCTCCTCTAGGTTACTTTTGTCAGGACACTTCAGCACAACAAAGAATACTCGATAGAAGCAACTTAAGGAAGGACAGCTGCCACAGTCTAATCAAGTTAACAATGGACATCAACCATCAGTCTTCTTCTCTGTACTCAACTCTATGGCCCCAAGATCAGTTGAATCCTGTGAATGGCAAATGTCTCTTGTATGCAAATGAGAGTGCTGGTAACCCTTAAACAGCTTTCATGATGGGGACTGGTGACTAGAAAGGTGATTATTAAAAGATTGGACTCTCGAAGAGAAAGAAAGAGGCTGAAAGTACAGTTGTCACCAATGAGGATATCGATTGCATCTGATCAGATCGAATGAACTCTAGATCATCCTGTTTTTAAGCCTGCTGAAAGTGTTATTGCACAGTTGGGCTGCCATTCCTGGCATGTTTATTCCCAGGGTCCAGCAGAACAGTCAACAAAGCCAGATGGCCTTAGACTTCATAGCTTTGATGTTCTGATTACTGATTGAGTTTTCATGTTGACTATAGATCTGTTTATATTTTATTTTATATGTTGGTTTTGATTGAGTTTCTAGAAATGTACCACTTTATCTGGGCCAACTAATTTTATAGCAAATGACTCATAGAATCCTATTATTAATCATCTCTCTCCCACAAACCAGTTGGAATCCTCTTTTTGACTAGTTAAAACTTAGCATCTTTCTCTCTTGTGCCTATTTAATTCTCTCTGCTCTAATTTTTATCTGCTATCTTTAGGTTTAATATTTACTTCTAGCTTCTTAGAGTACACTGGTTAGTTAAATCTTAATTTCAGTTTTAGGTGTAAAATGTCTCTTGCTAGAATGCCTATTGTATCCATATGTTTGGATATATTTTGTTTTCATTTGTCTCAAGACCATTTTCATTATGAATTTCCATGGCTTTTATTCATTCAGAATATGTTGTCTAATCCCAATACTCTTACACAGTTAATCTTCAGCTTTGTCTAATTGTGATCAGAAAATATACTTTCTAAGATTTTAATCCTTTTATAGTTATTAAGATATTGCAGGCTAACTATTCCATATCCAATTGAGAAGGATTATTTGCACTGTTGAGTGTTTGGCATCTGATTAGCATACGTGGTCGAGCTCATTGTACAAGTACCCTTCTCTAATGAATTCTCCATCTGGTTGTTTCACCCACTATTAAATTGGGCCATTGAAATTCCATGCTGTTTTAGGAATGTCTATTGATTCAACTGTTGGCAGCCAGCTTTGGAATACTAATGTGGTGACATATTATGATTTATTAAAGCTTGTCAGAGTCAGATAGCCGATTCTGCCTCAGGCTATAGAAATGAGGCAATGGTGGTACATGCCTTAATCCCAAGGCCATCCTGGCCTACACAAGAATGAAAAGTAACAAAGCTCATGCCTTTGATCCCAGCACCTGGGATTGTATGCCTTTAATCCCAGAATTAGGGGAGTATATAAGACAGAACAAGGTCTCAGAGCTGGCATTCATTCTCCAACAGCATTGACAGAGAGGAGGACATTGATGTCTCGGGATTCGCCAGCCATGCTGAGGAAAGGTTACAGTCTGAGGTTTGGAGCCAGGATTGCCTTTCTGTCAGGATTGCCTTTCAGTCTGAGGTGGAGGTAAAAGCTAGTGGCTAGGTCTTTAGCTTGAAGTTTGAACCCTAACATCAGTCTCTGGGTCTATTTTTCATGTCACAATTGAATCCAAGCTGGGTGGAGAACATATATGCCTTTAATCCCACCACCTGGGAGGCAGACACATACAAGCAGATCTCAGTGATTTTGACGCCAGCCTGTTATACAAAGTGAGCTTCAGTAGAGCCAGAACTATTAACACAAAGATACTGTCTGGAAAAACAAAAATGGAAAGGGAGATGGAGCTCCCAAGTGTTGCTCATGGTTCTTAATATGAATGTCATCAAAACTGATTTGTTTTGAACAAGACACCTCTTAACTAGAAGAGATAATAGTTCATCAAGCAGCATGGTTGTTTAATCTAAAATAATTTATAATAGTAACAAGTGATTTTCATTTGAGCAGATATCACTTGGCCTGGGGGAACTTCCCCAAAATTTATGGTTGTGGAATAGTTTTATTTTTGTCTTTCCAGGAGAATAAAAGATAATCAGCTAAGGAATCCAGAGATCATTGGACAAAACTGTCCCAAGAAAAAGAGTAAATTGGCCTGTTGGTCTATTTCATTTACAACAGGGTAAAAATTTCATAAGTCTTCCCAACTGTTTATTACTATACAGACATAAGATACATTATTGTTTTTTTTAGCCTAAGCTCAGTTAAAGATTAAAAGCTGGCTTTGGAGTTGGAGAATGGCTTGTTCCTTCTCTAAACCCAAGCATGCTTATTAAGGTAAAATACATCACTGTCTCATGTAAGAAAAGCCATCTGATATGAAAAAGAAGGGAAAGAAATAATTAGGACTACTATATTGCTACTATTCCTTTTTGTCATATTTCTGATTGTATAGAGTACAAACCAGTTGTAGAAAAAGATTTATCTACCTTCATGTACATGATTTCTGGTTTGAGTATTAGCTTTCTACAGTGAACCATGAACACACCTTACAGATCTTTGAAGTCTCCAAATGGAGGAAGGGGCCCAACAACAATTTCACCAGAACTATCACAACACCATTATGCTCAACACCAACTAAAGAACAGCTTTGAACTAAAAACTATTTATAACTTGATGAGATGACTCAGCCTTACAGAAACTGATTGGAACAATTTTGAGGTGGCTAGCTATGGTGATCAGCCACAGACTACTTAGCCAGCATTTAAAAAAATTCTTGAACTTGCCCATTATACACACACTGGACAACAAATGATACAGCTTGACAATTAACCAAAATTTTCATTTTAGGATCCCCTAGAAATGACATCAACCCCAGATAGCAAAAAGTAACTTTAAGAACATCACCCACATTTCCAAGAAGTTGGTTGGGTAGGTTTTGGTCTTTTTTTGGATTACAGATCTTTGTCATTGTTCAGAGGGATTAGTTACAAAATGTTGGCTTATATTCAGAAATAAAGTTGAAAAGGGGGGATTATATTCAGTTTTGTTTTGATTTAAAAAATCCAGTAATCCAGATAATGGCAAGATAAAGAGTAGATTCCCAAATCTACTATGAAAAAGAGTAAGATGATATATAGATGTTGAGATGAACAGGTAGATTATCGAATATTCTTACAAAGCAATTACTTGCTTTAAACATTTTACATTGGACTGGACTTCTGTATATTGTACAAAAATGTTATGTATTGATACAATACCTAGAATATTAGAAACAATACCAAGTTTGAATCTATAACAGGTCATTTACAATATAATACAAATTTCTAGTCCTTGAATGCTATAAATTATATAAGACGATTAGGAAATGTAGCTTAGTAATTAGCCAACTAATAATAATCAATCTTGTAGACACTTTAGGTATGTTTACAAGGTCAAATGATGTATGAGAAATACAAGTCATCTTGAAACACTTCAGAGATCTATAGAACATGGTACTTAACATGGTTTAATAGCATGGGTTCTTCTTTTATGATAGACATGTCTGCTCCTGGCAGCACTGGTCTACATCAGAAGATGGTGGGCATCAAAGAAACTCCACATAGAGTTTGAGTTCTTTGTGGTTAAAGGGAAATCACTAAGCAAGTAACTGCCCTTGGCTCAACTGCTGGCAGTATGCTGTCCGAATTGGACAAGCAGGACGCCAAAAGGAGTGACTGCAACCCTTGCCGAGACTAGGTGGTCCAGTCCTTCAGAGATCCTGCTTCACTGAAATTCTGTCAGATATGCTAGGCCTTTGGGCAGAAGATGGATGCCCCAACATTGGAGAGCAATCTTGGATGACTGACCAGTCAGCCAGCTGTTTCTGTCATTTATCTCATTCATGGAAGTCACTACGTCTCACTTCCTGTTTACTCAGTAAATATTTTCTTCTTGGGTCTCTGAAGGAGTTGAAGACTAAATAGTATTGTTAAGTTTTCTGTTTACCAGAATCATTAAAGAAACATATATATGCATTAAGTGTAATAGGTTTAAAAGATACTAAAAGATAATTTGATACATAAATTAGAATAGAAAGTAAATTAGGTAAAAGACTAAACTCATCTGTGGCGTGCCCTGTCTGCCAGCAGAAAAGACAACCACAACAGGATTCTTCTCAGCACACGCTTTATTGGAGCACACTTCTTTTAAGAGTTGAAGCAGAAGGACCCAGATCCCAGGCTCGCACTGCTTATATACAGTGCAGACAAAAGCCATGACGTATCCATGTCTGATTGGTCCAGGCCTCTCCTGAGCAAACGAGTCAAAACGTGATAGGCCAAGGCTGGGTCTCACCACTCTCTAGCCACTAGGGAGGGAATGTGAAACAGTGCTGAGCAAAGCGAAAAAGGGATCGCCAAATGGCGGCAGCAAACTAGTAAACAATAAGATGGTGGAGGGCGGCACCCTACACGCATCAAGAAAGAATAGAAAATGGAGTATTTTCTCAGAATTTGTCATATGGATATGGTCTAAACATATGCCACGTATGTTTTATATATAACTGTTCTTATTGTACATAGTTTTTCTCATATTGGTTATAACTTTTTTAGACAAAAAAAAAATGAGAATATGTGGTGATATTTTTCTTGTACAAATAAAGCCTATCTGGGTGTCAGACAATGGAGTTTGCCACCAGCTAACCATAGAGGTCTGTACAGACAGGTAGGAAGTGATATAGCTGGGCAGAAACAGGATATAAGCAGAGACAAACAGGATATCACTCTCTGCGGAGCCACTTAGGAGGTAAGGTGTGCTGTGGCTTGCTCCTTCTCTGATCTCTCAGCTTCTTCTATATCTATCTGACTTTGGACTTTTATCTAGACCAATTAAAAACTCACTTATACACAACAATTTCACCAGGACTATAACATTAAGCGTTGGACTTTGGGATTGACTTTGGACTACAAACTGCTCAGAACTTTGACGTGGCCAGCAGAAATGATTGATCCTCACAGACACTGCTCAGAACAGTATTGAGGTGGTTAGCTGAAGATGATCCAGCCTCTCAGTCACTCTATGCAGGACTTGAGACAATCCCCACACTTTCCCATTTTGCAGAGACTAGATAATTTTTTTTTCATTTCAAAATCCCCTAAAGGTGCTATTTCCCCCAGACTGCAGGAAATAACTTTAAGAACAGGACCCCTTCATTGCTAAGAGGTGGAGTTGGGTAGTTTCTGGTCACTCATTGGGTTATGGATATTTGTCATTGTTTAGAGAGATTAGAAAAAAGTTGAAAAGGAGATTAGGTTCAAGGTTTTTGTTTTGAAAAATACAGATACAGGATAGGATAAAAGGGTAAGTTATTGAATTTACTCTTGAAAAGAAAAAATGGAGGATATATATGATAAAAAGTTAGATTATTGAATCTATTAAAAAGCAACTACCAGCTCCAAATATTTTACATTGGAACTGGACTTCTGTATAACATATACAATATTGTGTATTGATCCAAATTTGAGATTAAGACATCAAATATACATTTCTAATCTTGTTCAAGGGTATTATACCTATATAGCTCATTTGTCAATGTAATGTAAATTTCTAGTTCTTCAAAGTTATTACTAACTACATAATAAGGAAAAGTAGATGAGTAATTAGTCACCTATTATAATCACATTAGATATAATTTTGAAAGTCCAACCAAGGCATATTCTGTGTTTGTCCTTCAAGCACTTCAGAGATCTACAGAAAATGGCATTTAACATGTTTTAATAACATGGGTTCTTATAACATGGCTTCTTATGAGAATAAGATGTCTCCTGGCAGCACAAATCTACTTCAGAGACCAATGGGCATCGAAGAAAGTCCACATGGTGTTTACTTGGTGGCAGAATTATCTACTGGGCAAGAAAGTGCCCTTATTCTGGCTTCTGAAGGTATGCTGTCCAAACTGGACAAACAGCACACAAAACAGAATGATGCCAAAACTTGCCAAGACAAAGTGGAACAGTCCTTCAGAAAATCTGCTTCTCAGAAGTCTGTCAGAGATGGTAAGTCTATAGGCCAAAGATTGATGCCCTAACGTTGCAGAAGAATCTTGGGTGACTGTCCAGACAGCCAGCTGTTTTTTGTCATGTCTCACATTTGTTGAAAGTTGCTTGCTTGCATTTCCTACTTACTCAGTTAGTGTTATTTCCTTCTTAGGTATCTGAGGAGTTGAAGACCAGTTAGTTTTTATTGTTTTTATTGTTTTATTGTTAATTTACAGTTTTTATTGTTTACCAGACTCAGAAAAGAAACTCACTAAATGGGTGTAAAGAGTAAAAGTCTGAGAGACAGAAAAACTAGATGCAAATTAGAATAGAAAATAGGTACAAAATTTTGAACTCACCAAGATAGGATTGATAATGATATATTTTCTCTGAATTTGTCAAATTCAAACGAACTAGGTATTTCTGGACTTGTAAAATGTAAATGGCTTAGATATTTTCTGACTGTCAACTAAAAATGGACTAGATACATTTTTGAACTTGTTGCATATATATACTGTGTGTCCTTATTGTATTTACTGTACATAGTTCTTATTATGTTAGTTGTAATGTTCTTTGGTGTTAGATAGCAAAGGGGGAATTATAGTGATACATATCCTGGTTTAATTAAAGCTTGCCTGGTGATTCAGAAATCAGTCAGCCTCACACTATAGAAATGAGGCAGTGGTGGTACACACCTTTAATCCCAGGACTCGGGATTAAGAGGTAGACAGCTCTGTTAATTCAAGGCCACCATGGTCTACACAGGAGTGAAGAGTAGCAGAGTTCATGCCTTTGATCCCAGTGCCTGGGATCACATGCCTTTAATCCCAGCATTAGAGGGTATATAGTACAGTAACTATGGTCTGAAAGCTGGCATTCATTCTCCAGCCACATTG
The DNA here is from genome assembly GCA_030556225.1 of Cricetiscus sungorus. Classification (NCBI taxonomy): domain Eukaryota; kingdom Metazoa; phylum Chordata; class Mammalia; order Rodentia; family Cricetidae; genus Cricetiscus; species Cricetiscus sungorus. The sequence goes on from JANBXA010000641.1 coordinate 29,094,299, forward strand.
ACAGAGGAAGATACTGCAGCCTCAGAATTTTCCAGCTATACTTAAGAGAGGTACAGTCTGAGGTTTCGTGGAGGCAGGATCACCTTTCAGTCCAAGGTAGAGTAAAAGCTAGTAGATGAATACTTTGGTTTTCTGATCTTCAGCTTGGTTTGAATCCCAACATCAGTCTCTGGGTCTTATTTTTGTGTCACACTGAGGTTCAGGGTGTGTCATGTCAGGATATGTATGTAGGCTCATGTGTTTGATCTCTTGAGCTCTAGCTGGTAGGGCTGTTTGAAGGGGGTGGGACCTTTAAAAGGCATATTCTCATTGGTGGGATCTTGAGGTAACCTGGTCCTACTTCCTTCTTGTTCTTTTGCTCCCTGAGAGTGGAAGCAATGTGGCTAGCTGCCTCTGTTGCCACAACTCAGAGGTGTGCCTTCCTACTGTGGCAAAATTAATCTCCTATTAAGGAAGTGCTCCTCTTGGCTAATGACTCTGATTTCTATCAGATATGAGAGACATTAAGATATTATGTATACCAATGCCTATGTGCACACTTGATTTCTCAGGCATTTCCCCATAAGTATTATACATATATATAATGCTTCTTGGGGTCTTCATGCCTTGTACTAGTATACCCATAATCCCTTGATCCAGATACACATGGATGATCATTTCCGGTGTCTCTTGTGTTCTACCTACCATTATTTCAGTGGCCTCCACCCAGATAACATACTTCTCAGCTATTCCCTTCTGGGCCCACATTCAGAAGAAACAAACCAAAATTTCAGTTTTGTTCACACAAACTGGGACTTAAAACAAGTTCCTGTCTCTTACCAAGGGATGAGCCAAGAATTGGGTGCTTCCTCCTAACTGTGTTGCAGGAAGTACAAAACAAATAAATGTGCTGGGCAGTTTCCTGCCCTGCCAAGTGTAGTCTCATCTCTGTGGCTGCATTAGGTTGCTTCCTAGGATTCTCACTAGGCTGGTTTACTTTATGAAGATGTAGTTTGTAAAGATATGTTCACGTGTATGAATCTGTGTATGTGTGAGGCTAGGAGAGGTGATCTGAGTTGCACAGCTGGGGTTAATAGCCATGGTACAGGTGCTGTGAACTTACCTGTTTCCTCTGCAAGAGTTGTAAGTGCTCCTAATGATGCAACCATCACTCCAGACCCCAAAGCTCGTTTGATTGACATATCAATTTTCTATCTCATTGATCAATCAGCTTAGCATATCCCAGGGCGTATGGCAGACAGATGTGTTCTGTTCTACCACTGTTGTTCCTCTCCCTTGGGTCCTCTGCCATTTCTTCCATTTCTCCCTGGTTCTATTTTGATAACAATAGCTGCACTCGCCTATATGGAGAGATTTTTTTTTTCAGGAATGCAGGAGCAGACAGGAGGGCTGTTTGGATTCCTGCTTCAGAGCTGGATGGACACTGAGTCCTTATGGCACCTACCTGAGCTAGTCCATAGCCAGTGGTGAAAACTGTTTTTTAACTTTCTTCACTTTTCCAGAGTTTCCCAACTGTACTCACTTTCGGATCCTCCCATATTCTCCCCTCCTCCCTGCATCTTAAGCAAACAGGATCAAAAATAAAAAACAAAACCTACATCAAAACAAATTACTTTGCTTCTCCTTTTCCCCATCTCCAACACCTGGTTATTGGTCCTAGTGGCATTGGTTGCTTCAGTGTGTCATATTAGTCACATTGCCCCATCAGCTTCATTGGTAAATGTTCATTGCATTGAGTCACCGGTGTGGTTCAGGACCTCTGTGAAAGCAAACTTTTACCCCAGAGTTTCCCTATCATGTTAAGCTTCAGCTACCATCTGCATGTCCCAGACCCAGTCACCCTTTCCATCCTTTTTCCTGCCTTCCCAGCTCCTTCATGCCTTGCTCTGTTCCTGTGATAAAATACATCAAATGCAACCTAAGGGAAGGGAGGGATTTGCTTTGGCCCACAGTTCTAGGATGCAGTCCATGGGGAGGGGTGGAGTCATAGCAGCAGGAGGTTGTGGTATCCAGTCACCCTGCATGCATATTGAAAAAGGGTTAATCACTATTTGTGCTCAAATCATCCCTCCAGAGGAAGTAAATATACTTAACCCAGAAGTATGTGCTGCTGATACCTGCTGAGAAAGGGGAAATCGGTTGTCTTAATGAAATTCAGCTGTATATATGAACCACACTCCAGGGGGAAGTCATTCTGCCCAGGAGTGATTAGAACAGTGAATTCCAATTTTGGTGGTTTTGTGGGATGTTCAGTTTTGTTTCTACCTCTTTTTCTTACTGGTCTATTAGAATATGAAGGAATATCAAATTGGGGTTAGAGAGCATCTGGAAGGGGGTTGAAGGAGAGGAAAACATGACCAAAATATATTGCATGTAAAGTCTTCTTTCATTTCTTGAAAAGATAATCTCTGCTAGGCATACTCGAGGATACCCTTCCCAGAGATCCATGTAAGTATTCTCATCTCCAGATGTGGGGAAGGTCCAGATCTTACCGGTCGGTTCTTCTTTGACACCAAATAGCCTGCATTCTCTCCCGGCCCTGTGTCATGTGTCACCCCCTTCTCCCCAGTGGCTCTGACCCCTCTACCATCATGTCCCTGCCACTGTAGGGAAAAAAGGCCAGCCAAAGGAACACTTTGGTTCTGCAAGCAGAACGAAAGAAATGTACACTGACCCTAAACCAGTACCAAGGAAACACACTTTATCCCTGGAATTACAGCAAGTAAACGAAATATAACTTGGCCCTAAAAGTTAGAGCCAAAAGACTAAAAGGAGATCAGTAAAATAAACACACTTTTGCCTAGAAAACAGAGCCAAATCTGACCTTAAACTTATGCAGAAAAACAACGAATCCCTGAGCAGGAGATCTAGCTAATCTCAACTCAGGGATTGAAACCTGACCAATCACCACCCTGGAAATATCCCTGGAAAAAAATCTGCCCTCTTAGAATCCCTAAGTAAATCCTGTATCTGTTCAGTTTGTGGCTGTTCAGGCTGCTGTCCTCTGCCACCCTGGCAGAGGGCAGCCGCTCTCCTGGACTCTTCCTCCCAATAAATACCTTGAATGAGGTTTAGGTGAGACCTTCTTTTGACGGGGCAGAGACAACCCTGTGCAGGCAGAGCAGAGTGGACCAGGGCTGTGACACTTACGTGGGAAGCCTTCCCCTGGTGGAGCAGAGCTGTCGCACTCCTCTCTCTGGGGCTGGAGCAGAGCTGTAACAATGTCACCAGGAAATTCTCCTGCTGGAACAGGGCTGATACACTGGGAAAGCTTTTCTGAACTGTAACACTCAATGTTCTTTGGCTCGTGAGTGCCAAAGTCCGCATCCCATCGGAGCAGCTGCAGAAATGCTTGGATTTGCTGCCATGATTCGGATAGGCTCTCCTGGTGCCTTTGCCCCACTGGGACACTATCCCTCACCTCCGGTCCACCAGCAACAGACTGGGCTTCCAGCTTACCAGTCACTAGGTGCTCCACCATCAACAATGGCATAAGTTTCCCCTTCAGTCCCTGTAAATACCACTGGTTTTCTGGCATGCCTTTTGTATTCTTAGAAGCCCAGCATCCCCCAGCCACAGTCCTTACGGCTATGGCTGGCCCTCTTCACCTGACCCTATCCCACCACCCTTGGGAATTGCAATTCCGAAGTATCATTAGGCTCAACTAGATCATTGTGCCCCCTCCTGACCCTCTTTCCTATCACCTCTGGAGCTGGTTATAATTCTACAGCTCCTCTGGGCTCTCACGGCTTCTGCAACTAATGGGGAATGTTCTTCGGTATATGTATCTTATTGATTAATGGATAAAACACTGATTGGCAGGACAGGAAGTGACTTAGCTAGTGGCAAGTTTCTGCCCATCTAACCAAAGAGGTCTGGGAGGAGGGGTCTGTACAGACAGGAAGTGCATACCTGGGCAGTATTCGAATATAAGCAGGGACACACAGGAAATTGCTCCTCTCTGCAAAGATGCTTAGAAGTCATCAAAGGAGTTAGTGGTCTTGACCCCTCTCTGGTAAGATAAGACCACATGCTGAATGACCCCCACTATACACATTGCCTACTTGAGCTGCTTTTGCAAAGAGTCAAAGTGGGGACAAGTATAAGAGGGAACCAGATGTACACATCAGGCCCAGCAACTGGATATCTGTAGTCAACAGAAAGATATCTGGGAACAGAGGGTCCTTGAAGCGTCTTATCAAAACCACCAGAGTGCTAAAATAGTCATAACTGAATTCCTTGTTCCCGATCCGAACAAACAATTCTGCCCCAGGCTGACCCAAACCACTTTATTTGAGTGAACCAATAAAATCCCTGTAACCATGCATCTGCTTCTGTAAGCCCACTTTTTGTTGCCCAAACCCTATATAATCCTCTGAAGTTTTGGCCTTGGTGTGCTCGGTCTCCTGAAAGACTGAAGCATCCACAGGTACCTGTGTGAGCAATAAATAGCCTCTTGTGCTAGCATCCAGTGGTCTCTGTCTCGTCTCTCAGAGAAAGGGGTCAAAGGTTATCGGGGTCTTTTAGTGCAAATACATACATTAATAGAAATGGGCTAATAATTACGACAGAGCTAGCCAAATAAGACCTAGTCATCAGCCAACAGTTTCCTACTTAATATTGCATCTGTGTCTATTTGGGGCAGAGGACAGCCGGGACAGAGTACTCCTCACAACAAAATGGCCCCTTCAACATGCAGCATAAATTACCATGTAGAACCAGACAAAAGCATAAAAGGGGACTTTAAAAACAAAAGTCAAGCATGGCTTATTGTTAGTGGCACTTTTCTCAAATGAGCTCTGTTTGCTGGGGGCAAGCAGACACTCACAGCTCCTTTTAAGGGAGAATTCTTGACTCAGCAAAAAGCACCAGGCTTTCTTACCAAACAATCAAGTGGTGTTAACAAGCAGACAAGACTAGCGTGGCCAGGAAAATAGAGATTGACAGTAAAGACAGATTCAGGTGAAGAATAAAACCACTAAAGGCTTTACAGTGTGCTTAAAAATACACATGGGCTTGTGAGAAAAATGGGATAAAGTGCTTTAAAAAAAGAAATAGAGTAGCTGGGTGTGATGGCTCATGCCTTTAATCCTAGCACTCAGGAAGCAGATGAAGACAGATCTCAGTGATTTCAAGCCATCCTTGTGTATGGAGAATTCCAGGACAGGCAAAAGTACAGAGAATCCCTGTCTCAGAAAACATACTTGAATATAAATACTGCTGGATTAGTCAAACTTCCATATTTTAAAACTGCTTTAACTTCAAATTTTAAGTGTAAGGACAGGTTAGTTTAGAAACAAATTTCTTTTGTTTTCACAGCTTCCAGCCTAATATGGTTTGATCAGGCAAGGCCTCCTGATGATCCAGGTGATCTAACATCCAAGAAAGCTGGGATGAAGCCTCACAGACCACGACAGCCAGATTTGCCCAAGTTTCTGGGTCTTCTAAGGATCCACGTGACAGTGCCCCCAAACAGCAGGAGGCAGTTTAGCGGGAATGATGGCCCAAAGTCCAAATATTGTTTTGTCTTCATTTGAATGGGGTTGGTTATAAATGGTTAAGGGGCAACAAATCTTTGTAAAGCTGGCTCTGGAGTTGGGGTGTGGCTCCCCCTTCTCTAGACCCATGCATGCTCATTTAAAAACTTGTGTAAGAGGTTTCCTCCAAAAAACTCTGCCCCATACAGATAAGCCACCTGCTATATGATAAAAAGGAGTGCAAAACAAAATAAATGGACAGACTATGACCAAAGTGAACTATTCCTACTCATCTCACAGGTTTGTGGTTCTGTTCTCTAAACTGTTTGCTAAGGATTCTGAAAGGAACCATGTGGTATGACATCATATGACATCATTTTTGGATAAACCACCATGGAGAGGACACAACTTCTAGCAATGAAGCCTAAACCGGATGAATACTCCACTATTTTGTATCACACTAGTGAACGCGCCCTTATCAGCCTTACCTGGTAGTCCCTTTTTAACTCCAGCCTCTCAGCAGAAGGCTGTTCACTCAGACAGGGCTGAGTATGAGGTGTTATGACCTCTAAGGATCTTGCTCTATTAATACCAATTAAGTATTTAGTATATTATCCAACCATCCCATGATGTTTATATGATTCTTGCCAACAATCTTCTCCCAGAGGAGTGCATGGTCTAGGATCAAGCTAGGGCCCATGCAGGTTAAATCCACCAAACAGATGACACCTATCCAGTTGGGGCTATGGCAGTCCCTGACCAGGACCCTGAATGGGAATACCCCAGGGGATATCCTAGCTAGCAATCTCTATTTAACTTGCCTCCTGGCTGGTCTCTGCAAAGCTGATCTTGAGTTGGTAAATGAAGAAAGTCCCAGGGATCATCAAAGAAAAGTACAAAAATCCATCTCAATTCCTCGTCCACCTTACAAAGGCCCTCTTACAGTAATTTTTATGACCTTTTTCCCAAAAATTATTCTGACATTAAGGCCAAACTTACACATCTAGGAAAGGGGCCCCTGGCTCCACATGCAGTACTCTTAGCTGTGGAATTCAAGGTGCACCATGGGAGAAATGGAAAAGTCCCTAAAGAAAAACACCTGATGATGGCTAAGGCCTCTCAGCTCTCCAAAGCAAAGGCCAGGCTGTTAGGTCTCCTAAAGCCCAAGAACCAATGTATCCTTATTTCTATGTAGTCAGGAGGGTCAGTGGGCCCAGGCATGTCAGAACCCTCATAAACCACCCAGATCATGTCCAAGGTGCCATCAAGAATGGGATTGGAGTGGTGTTGGCCCCCATGTCTCTCGTGGCATGAGGACATCAACCCCAGACACCTTCATCTGGCCTCCTTGGTCTCTCCATGGCTCCCTTGGCCTCACCACCACCAGCTCCAATGGGGAGCCTCAGGTAATTATCAGAGTATCAGGGCAATTTAGCTCCTTCCTTCTGGACAGAAGAGCTACTTTCCTGTCCTGACAAAGTTCCAGGGACCCACTACTCCTTCTTGTTCCTCTATTGTTGGAGTAGATGGACACGTGTATTTGGCTTACCAAACCCCACCACTTAGCTGTATCTTTAAGGGTATCCCCCCTCACCCATTCCTTCCTAGTGGTACCAACTGTCCCCATCCATTGCTAGGAAGGGTCCTTCCAGCCAAAGTGTGAGCCTCTATTTCCTTTGCTCTCCACATTTGCTTGACCCCAGACTTGCCAGCATTCCCTTCCCTTTTCCAAACCACATGATCTGACTCACGTCTACCTTTTCCTTTTCAGGTACATCCTCAGAAATAGGTCACCCAAAACTCCTCTAGAGCCAACTTCACTTCCTCACTTCATTCAATTATAAAACCCCACCAAATAATATAATCAAGACTCCATACCCACTTTAACCACAAAGTCTTAGGGGACTTAAACCTCTTCTCTCTGAACTCCTGGGAAAGAATCTTCCCCCATTACAACCTCCATGCTTGCAGGTAAAAATCCCATTGTTGCCTACCGCCTGGTTCAGGACCTCTGATTTCTCAATTCAGTATTACTTGCCCTTCATGCTTAAACTCTCCTCTCCAGCATCCCCTCAGTAACTGCGCACTTCTGTCTGCTTCATAGATGCCACCCTTTCTATTACTCTGGATCCCCAGTCACAGAATATCTTTGACTTTACTTGGACTGACCCACACTTACACATTTCTACACAACCCACTTGGACAGTCCTATTTCTAAGGGAAAAAAACTGAGCTGACTAGTCATCTAGACATGCCACTCTCAGGGGCCTGTGTCCCCATGACAAGCTACAAGGCATTTTCATTTTACAAATGATGCCTACATCACCATCTCCAAATATTCAACAAATTATATCGATCTACACTAGAGCTTTCACCCTAATAGTCAGGCTTTGTCCCAATTTAATAAAACCTGTTTACAGCCTACATCAGAGGATCTATCTAAAGACTATCACTGTTTCTTGTAAAGCTGATCAAACTTCTAAGCCTACCTCCGGGCATCAGAGTCTCCCTTTCCTCAGTCATCAAGACAGGGGATCCCTCCTTGGATCAGAATGGCATCTCAACTTCCCTCTAAAGCCTAAAGTTGAATGCTTCTGATACTTTTTCCTAGTGGATGTCTTAGGATGGGTAGAAGCTTTTCTCACCACTAATAAAAGATCACAGCTAGTTTCTGATCTCCTTTTTAGGGAGACCATCCTCAGCTTCAGTGTTCCAACCTCTCTTCAATCAGATACCGGCCCTGAAATTACTTCTCAAATTTTGCAAACTTTGGCCAAACCCCTTAACATCAATGGTTTTTCATGTCTCCTACTATCCCCAGTCCTCAAGCAAAGTTGAATGAATTATCCTCAAAAATATTCTTATCAAACTCTCCCAAGAACTAAATACAGATTGGATAAAACTCCTGCTATTGGCTCTCCTGTGACGAAAAGCCCTTCCAAAGAATCCCGTTCTAATCTCCCATTTTGAGCTCATGTATTGATGGCCAATTATGTCTCCTGGCAGCATGTCTCAGCCGTCACCTCTCCCTGATCACCTTCTTACTTACCCGCCTTGTATCTTTGGAATTTCACCTGCCATCATCTAATCCCATTTCCTCCCCATTCAACATTGGAGAATTTATCTCTCTCCAGGTCACAACCATCATCTTCAGGCCTTTTCAGGGTCATTCTTACCACCCCAACTGCTGATAAGTTCAAGAAATTTCCTTATTACCTGCTAGGTGGTCAGAGACTTACACCCTGGTATTCCCTTTTCATAAATTGGGGGTGGTACCTTGTGAAGAGCCCTTGCCATCACTGAATTTATAGCAGTATAGCATGATGTGAGTAATCCAGGTCATACCCTTCTAGCAACCCTGGGCATAAATGAAATTCTAGCCACTGGAGTGGCAGGACTGGCTCCTTCCCTAACCATGCATCAGAGGCTTTCCTTTCAGTTCATCCAGGGTTTCCAACAGGTAGCTCAGACTATCCTCACCCTTCAGGGCCAGATAGACTCACTAACAGAGGTGGTCCTTGCCCCTTTCTTAGGGAAGAATGTTACGTTCATATTAACCAGTCAGGTATAGTAAAAAAATAAGATTCAACCTTCAAAAACATAAGGAACAGCTTGATAGCTCTGGCCAGTGGATCACTGATAGCCAACTATGAAACTGGATGCTACTTTTCTTTTAACCCATCTTCTTTTTTCTTAATTCTACTAGTGGCACCCTGCCTTATAAACTTGTCTAGATACCTTCATGTTCAAAGGATTTATAGCCATACTTTCAACCAGTTTCTGTTGTAGGATTACCAGTCCCTAGCTAAGGAACCAGGGAGCTGAAACACCTGGATATAGCCTGATGATGAAGATGGTCCCTTAAACCCTGATGCACCAATTCAGCAGGAAGTAGTCTAATGGTAATACTGCCCCCTTTCCAAGCCCTGGTTTTACTAATAAACAAAAGGGGATGTAGGGGAAAGGGCCAAATAAAGAGACCCACACTGAACAGAGCCGAAAAACACACTTTGGCCCTGCAACCAGAATCAAATAAATGCACCCTGACACTGAAACTAATGCTAAAGAAACACACTTTACCTGGGAATCAGAGTCAGTGAAAGAAATACACCCTGATCCTAAAATTAGAGACAAAAGGCTAAAAAGGACCAGTGAAAAATACACTTTGGCCCTGAAACCAGAGTCAAATATGCCTCTTACCCTGCGGAGAAAACCAACCAATCACTTAGCTCACGATCTCGTAATTCTGAGTTCAGGGACTGATAGCTAACCAATGCCCACCCTTGAAAACTCCGCCCCTAAGAAGCCCTATATAAACCCTCTGCCCATTCAGCTTGTCTGCCTGCTCAGCTGTCTTCTGTCACCTTGGCAGTGGACAGCCACTCCCCTAGATTCTTCCCTGCCAATAAATCTTTTCAATGAGAAGTAGCAACATTTTACTTGAGAGGAGCATAGGAAGCTGAACAGGGCTATAACACTTTCACCTGGAAACCCACCTAGAAGGGTTAATAACCACATGCAATCATTTTAAAGGTAAAAAATTATGGTATTGATAAAATATTTTGAAATAGATTTTCATTTATTGATATAATTTAAGGTCAATTTTGTGATATGTATATTTCTCCTCTTGTTTAGGTATTGTTTATATAAATTCAATAAAAATAAAATACATAATTTAGTACAGACTATAGAGAGTTACCTATCTCTATAGGTAACTTGGAGTTAAGTTAGTCAGGATTTCTAGATATGTAAAAATGTATTTGAGATAAATAAATATTCTTTAAACCTTTCAAAGACCTACAGAATATGGCATTTAAAATGGTTTAGGATTTTTCTTGACAGTGAGACATAACTGCTCCTGGTAACACCACCTGCATCAGAAATAAAGATGGACATCAAAGAAATGTGTCATGGAGTTTGCTTCTAATATGGCAAGATTAGCCATTTGGTCAAGGTACTGCTCTTGTCTGGACTGTTTGACTTTATGCTGTATAAAGTAGACATGCAGGTCCCACAGGAAAATGACTGCTGATACAATATGGACATTGCTACAGGATTCCTGCTTCATAAAAGTGTCTGCCAGATACACTACAGCCTATAGGCTGAAGATGGAACATTACAGAAGAAATTCGGGTGACTGATCAGGCAGTGAGTTGTCTCTTGTCACTTCTAGAGTTTATATATTATCCTTCTGTGGTCTTTGATGGAGTTGAAGACAGATAGTTATGGTTATAATTTTCCTTAGTTAGAATTATAGATAAGTTACATATGGGACTTTAGACTCACAAAGATAAGATAGATTACATTTTCTTTAAGTCTTACTAAATGTTAATTGATTAAATGTTAACTGTGATTCTTATTTAATAACTGTTCTGTGATATATTTTACTATGTTAAGGTTAAACCCCTTCTTTTTATTTTAGACATAAAAGAGACTGCCTTTAGTGCTCCCAGTTCTAAGATTAGAACTATTAACAAGAGGAGAAGTGGGGAATGTAAGAATGCAAAAATTTCTCCTACCTCTCCACTGACCCCAGGAAGCTGGGAGCCTAAATCTCAGACCCTGGTCCTCTAGCAATGAGCAGGCTAAAGGTCATATTCTTGACTGTTTTTGACAGGGCTGTTTATGACAGCACCTGTGAGTGTACACAGGAAATGAGGCTTGTCTCTCCACCCAAAAGCCCTTGCAAAAGCAAACTTCCTGGGCTAAGTGCGGGCTTGGATAGTTTAAATTAATTGGTCAGCACTGGATGCTATGAGGTGATGGGTTTACAATATGCAGGCTTTGTTGTAACCCTATAAAAAGCTGTCTCAAGCCTGTACCCAGGTTTCCAGTCCTCTACCCCCACGTGGAGTATGGCTGTGGACCCCAGTGCACTCAGAATAAAAAAGACCTCATGCATTTGCATCAAGACCGCTTCTCATGAGTAATTTGGGGGGGGGTTCCTTTCCTGAGTAAGATCGGGAGGGACCATGCTCTCCAGGTCTTTCAGCCACACTCCATTGTCTTTGCTTATTACTAGTGTTGGACTCTCATCCAACTTCCCAAACTCTGCCAGCCTTGCCCCATGACAGTGAAACTTCACACATGCAGGAGTTAGTCACACTTGAAAAATCTGAAGGTGTGCAATTACACAAGCAGGCCAGCGGAAATATATGGATAGTATATATACAGCTAACTGGCATCAATTCAAATATCCTGTCCTGATCTGAGGTACACAGGGATCCCAGATACCATCCAAGCACATCCTAATTGATGTAGGGATTGTCTTCCCCAAGCAGACAGAGCCACTATTCCTTGGGAAGAGGTGTGTTCAGTTTTGCCCCAGGCCTTCAGCCAGCTGCCTTCCATAGACTCTGGATGTGCTTCACTCAAGCATGTTCTGGCAGCCTCCTATTGCTCCTATTCTCTCCACAGAGGACTCTCCTGCCACTGAACTGTTTAATCACCTCACTTAGTGCTGAATCATTTAGCATCAATGTAGAGCTCTCCTTGACAGTTCTCATGGATACAGGAGAGACTCACCCAAGACCACCATGCACGAAAGCTACTGGAGCCACGGTGATGACATGTGCAGACAGACAGATCCTCCTGCACCATGTGGGGTATGTGATGGGCAAGCATGCCTTTTCATAGCTCCCCATGTTCTTACAGATGTTCTCAAATGCTCGAGGCCTCATTGGATGGATGACACATGGATCCCTTCACCCCTTCCCTTACAACAGAGTTCATGCAGTGGAGAACACTGGAGTAGAGCTAAGTGCCTATTCCTTGACTATTCTCTACTTGTCCATTTTTCCCCCTCACACATACATAGAAGGCTGAAGTGTAGATATTGTCACCTGTCCCCTGCTACCATAGGTCGGCTTCTCCAGTAGCCATCACGATGATAGACATGGTGTAAAATGTGCTAAGATCAGAGACAGCAGGAGGAAGGGGGGGAGGAATGAGATGTCTGACTTCAACACAGCCAGCCTAGTAGGGGTAGGGTGGTGCTTTGTGTTGTAGTCTGCTTATGTTCTAAATGATGCCCACTAATCTCAATCTTCAGGCCTCCCAGGTTCTACAGTTTGCCTTGATATGTTTTAAACCTTTCACAGCCTGCTTATAGATTTGTACTAGAAGTGAGGTAGATAATAAGTGCAAGAAATGTTTCAACTTCTTTAAAGGGGAAGAAACCTAAATATATCCATCAAATGTTTTATAAATTGAGATGATAGGCATGGCTGTGCCACACTAAACCTGTTCTTGAACCTTTTCAAGTTAAATCACATTAAATGTCCAGAAAAGAACTCACACTAGAGGATGCCTCATGTTAGAAGATTCCTAATAAAACAGGATTTATATGTTATGGTTGAAGTGATTGTGGGATTCCTTTTACAAATACTTCCTATAGAACCAGGGCATAGAAGGTGGTTTCAGTTCTACATTTCTTTGTCCCCTTTATCTTGGGGGTGAGGGGTGAAACTCACATGTCACTTCCAGGAAGGTAAATAGTTCATTCTAGAAGCTTAATGTAAATCTAGAGCCTCTGTGCCTTGTGTCACTCATTTATGGTTTTCACTTCTCTCAAGACAGCTAACTGCCTGTTTTCTAAAAAGTTCTGTCTCTACCCATGGGTAGTTAGAGGGGTAATTAGCAAGAGTAGGTCCATCTTTAATGAGTTTGTAATGGGCAGGAACTGTCTATTGGAGAGGGTTGAGAGACACTGAGGCAGAAGAATTTATCAATACATATTGTCTTCAGTATACTTCCTGAATGTACCCCATTCTGAGTCTACCTTATTCGAGAAGTGATGAATCTGTTATCACCAAACACAGCTGGGTGACTAAAACACCCCCTTCCAACTCAGTGGATTCATCAATCACTCCTGTCTTAACAGAAAGGGAGCTCATTCTGTAGCAAAGTCTTGATTTCTTTGAGATGAAGGTGAGCGCTTTTCAAGCAGAGCCTATGACAAGCTTTGCCACTCAGGTAGCACCTGAGCTGCTTGTATTGGCCTATGATGTTGATGGTGTCCCTTTAGTCCCCTCTCCCCCTTTCATGGATTGCTACAATTGTGTGTCCCTAGGAAGGTTTACAAACATACCTATGATCTCAAAGTGAGTACTCAGCATCCAGACCTTCATAGAGCCTACAGAACGAAGAGGAAGTGAAGCTGCACAGAACTTACCAAGGGTGAGCAGAAGAGAAAGATGTTCCTGATGGTAAGCTTTCTCAATATGACATGAGTTGCCTCAAGGAAAGCAGGTCACTCTCATCCATCTTCAGTCCCTGGTGTCAAGATAGTCTGATAAATGTGACAGGAGTTTGTTTAGAAAAATGCAAGTTTCAAAGAGGAAAGGAGCTACCAGGCATCATCTGAGATTCTGAAAGCCAGTCAAAGCCGGGAAAGCTGGTCCTCATAGATGCCAGGGTCCTTGGAGGGAGAAGTAATCACAGGCATGACATTTGGAACATAAGGCAGAGCTCCTGCAAGTGCCTGGTCCAGGGGATTATCTCAGGAGAGCTCCCAATGGAGTGGAAAACCTGGCTTTGAGAGGAGGCTCTTTAATTTCCCCCTGTCAGCTGCTTTCCCTACCAACATCCCAGCCATAGGCATGTCTACATTGCTTCCTTTGCTTCTACTCTGTCTATACCTACCACACAGTGAGAGTGGGCCAAACTCAGCCTAACACAAACATGGGTCTTTCCCACACAGCTGAACTTCACATTGAAGCTGATGATACTTTCAGAAGGAAGCTGTGCCCATCATGATGGCTTGGGATAAAGGGTATTTGGCTACCTCATCATACCTTTTTTTTTGTCTTAACCTTTCATGAATTGTAATAAAAATGGAGAGCCTAAACTGAAGACCAGGACACTCAACACTTGCTTCTCTATTAACAAATTGTACGTTTTTCCATGCCTCTTTTAAGGATGTTGTCATGGTTAATCTCTATTTTTTCATTTTGAGATAAGATCTCATTGTGAATCCTTGGCTGACATGGAATTATGTAGAACAGCCTGTCCCTAAAATGATAGAGACCCTGCCCCTGCCTCTTGAGTACTGGAATTAAAAATGTCTTAAAAATGTCCTATACCAAACCCACTTTTCACAGTTAATCTTGATTATCCACTTGGGATATGAGTCACCATGGAAACACCTCTGGGCAATTCAGTTTTTTCTGGAAAGGTTTAACTGAGTAGTGAAGACCACCACAGCATGTGGGTAGCACCATTTGTGGTGACTTAAATGACAAATGTCCCCCTCCCACCATAGGCTCAGGGATGTGAACACTGTGAAGGAGGAGTTATGTCCCTGAGGTTAGGCTGTGTGTGTGTGTGTGTGTGTGTGTGTGTGTGTGTGTGTGTGTGTGTGTGTATGTGTTCAGAATTGCTCCCCAAACCAGTTTTACAATAGAAATGAATGGGCTGAAGCTATAGAATTTTGAGATGTGTGGTTGCTACCACTAAATCCAGATGTCCAGGATCAATTTTGACATAAATGTCTGACATCTGAATTACCACAAACTTTTCCATCCTAGCCCTACCAGTACAAGCTCCTGATGTCTGTATGTCCTGAAGGAAACCTTGCAACAACTGGCAAGATAGACTCCATCTGAAAGGAATAAAAACACATACCACTGTTTATAGAACCAACCTCCAAAAGAGATGGTGGTTCCATTACCACTCTGCTCGGTGCGCTCTCCACAGACATTGCCAGGGAAATATTCACACCACTGACATTTGTAACATTTGCTTATTTGCTTTTGGAAAATGTGGATTAAAGCCATGATGGATTCCGAAGATCAGAACCACTCTATTACTTTTCAATCTCAAATTGTCTTTGCTAGAGACCAGGGACAAATCACACTAATTAGTGCAAATCCCAACCAATTCCCCTTTTAGGAGAAAAACATGTAGTTTTAATCATGTAAGAGTCCTGTATGCATGTAGAGGCATGCACAAGTGATTACAGGTTCCCACAGAGGCTGAAAGAGGACATCAGAACTCCTGAGCTGGAGTTACAGACAGTTGTGAACTTACCTAATATGGGTTCTGGGAATTGCAAGAGCAGTGTGTGCTCTTCACCTCTGAGCCATCTGTTCCAATTGACTCATGAGTCAATGTCTTAAATACCATGGCATGCCCATGCTTCCATTGATATGTCCAAATTCCATCTAGAATTGGGTTGCAACGGGGTCTCAGAGTTCCCTAGAGCTGTAGATAGAGGCTGTTATGAGCTGCTCCATTGGAGTGTTAGGAACCAGTATTAAAATAGAAATATAATATAAAGTATAAATGGTCCTTGGTGAGGTTACTGATTAGCCAGAATACTATAGAGTTCATAAAGGCCCTATAGGGAGAGAAATGGGGTGTGATCTGGGAGGGGAGAGTTGTGCTGAAGGCAAGAGGGCACTGTGGGCTCCATTCTGCTCTGGACTCCTAGCTCCTTGAGGGTAATTTCAGTCATAGTTACCTTTATAACCCCTATGTCCAGCACACAGGGCCCCATATGACATAATGCAATCTTACAGCAGAGCTGATGAACACAGATGTGACAAGCCAATGGTGAATGTTTTAGTGAGACTCCCAGCCCTCCTTCGCTCCCTGTCCTGTCCCACTGTGACTTGAGTCCAATTTTGTTGACCACATCAAGGAATAGTGGGATAACATACAACTGTGATCAAGACCACCAAACCCCAATATATTAAAAGCATCCGTTCATCAATGTCTATGATGTTAATTTCTGAGAAGAGTCACATTGGATTAGACTTTTAATTGGTATGAAATGCAGCTTAGAAAACAGGATCTTGGGGAAATACAGTTCTGCACATTGGCAGTAATTTAACCAATCTCCTCTAGATTTACTGCCCCCTAGAGTATTGGAATTGTTAAATTGCCAGGCTGGGGGCGGGGTTCTATTTTTGGAAAGCTCAGCCAGGATTTCTCTCCTTTACTCCCCTCTAGCACTCCCTGAAGGATATGTAAATGAGCCATCTATGTCTCAGTATCCCCAGGAACACCATGGCTGTATAAAGCTTGGTGGCATCTCCTGATGGTGGTACCATCTCCAATTTATTTTTGATGGAAACATCACAAGAGACTGTTGTGGTGTTCAGGGTAATGGCACAAGATTCCTAAGCGTGGTGGATTTAGCAATGAGGGTGGTCAGAAGTCCGGGGACTTGGAGTTGAAGCTGTTTGGGGAACTTGCAGAGCATCTAGGAGGTGCAGCCTTGCAGACAGAAATACATCACTGGGAGCGGGCTTGAGAGACTGTAGCTTGACCACATTTCCTGGGCTCTGTGTTCTGTTATGAGTGGAAATGTGGCCAGTCACCTTCCTGCCTTTGCCACCAAGCTATGCCTTCCCAACCATGACACTCACTCCCTCTGAAACCAAAACCAAAATAATGTTTTTTCCCCTCTATGCTTCTTTGGGTCATAGTATTTTGTCACACCAACAGTAAAGTAACATAATGATGGAACACGTTTTGTCAAAACTCATTGGTCACACACTTAAGATCTGGGCATTACCTTCTCTGTACTTCCCCTAATAAAGAGAATTAGTCTTGAATGGGAAAATGTGTATAAACTATTTAACTTAATTGCACTGTGGAAATATGTGTCATGCCATTAGGCACGAATATAAGAAAACATCTATTGCAATACTTAGGACAGAAAAAAAATAGAAATACAATTTAAAAACTCAGCAGTGATTTAATTACAGAAACTCTATAAAGCCAAATGATGAAATGTACTTTGACATGGAAAACCAAAAAGGATGGTGAATTAAAAGCACAATGCATAACAAACCTCAACAGATACAAAAGAATTGGAATACCCACTGTATCTTATCAGACTACCATACTTTAAAGTGGAAATTCAACAACAACACAAATCGCAGAAACCCTACAAACTCATGGAAACTGATCAATGGGCAATTGCACCACACCTGGGTCAAAGAAGAAATAAAGAAATTAAGGGCTTCCTAAAATTCAATGAGAATGAGGAACAATGCATCTGAACTTATGGGACACCTTGAAAGCAGTGTTACAAGGGAAGTTCATTGCACTGAGTGCCCATATGAAGAAAACAGAGATAGTCACATTAGAGAATTAACAGTGCAACTGAAAGTCTTAGAACCAAAAGAAGCAAACTCACCCTGGAGGAGTAGATGCTAGGAAATAATCCTTTTGAGTGCTCAAATCAATAAAATAGGAACCAGTTAAACAATACAAAGAGTCAATGGAACAAAGAGTTGGTTTTTCGAGAAAACCAACAAGATAGACAAACCTTTATCCTAACCAATGAAAAAGCAGAGAGAGATCATGAAATTTACAAAATCAGAAATGAAAAGGGGGACATAACAACAAACACAGAGGAAATCCAGACAACTTTCAGGTCATACTTTGAAAACCTGTACTCTACAAAGTTTGAAAATTCAAAGGAAATAAACATATTTCTGGATAACTATCACTTACCAAATTAAACCAAGAACAGACAAACAACTTAAATATACCTATAACCCCCAATGAAATCGAAACAGTCATCGAAAGCCTTCCAACCAAAAAAAGCCCAGGGCCAGATGGCGTCAGTGCAGAATTCTCCCAGGAATTTATGGAAGAGCTAATTCCAATACTCCTAAAATTGTTCCACACAATGTAGACAGAAGGCACATTACCAAACTCTTTCTACAAGTCCACAATCACCTTGGTATGCAAGCCTCACAAAGATACAACTAAGAAAGAAAACTAGAGACTAATATTCCTGATGAACATCAACATAAAAGTACTCAATAAAATACTGGCAAACCGAATCCAAGAATACATCAGAGAAATCATCCACCATGACCAAGTGTTCTTCTTCCCTGGGTTGCAAGGATGGTTTAACATTCGAAAATCTATCAACGTGATCCACCATATAAACAAACTGAAAAGAAAATATGATCATCGCCCTAGATGCTGAAAAAGCCTTCGACAAAATTCAACACCCTTTCATGCTAAAGGTCATGGAGAGATCAGGGATAACTGGAACATACATAAACATAATAAGAGCAATATTCAGTAAACCAATAGCCAACATCAAACTGAATGGAGAGAAACTTAAGGTGATTCCTCTAGAATCAGGAACAAGACAAGGCTGCCCTCTCTCTACATATCTCTTCAATATTGTACTTGAAGTTCTAGCTAAAGCTATAAGACAACTAAAGGAGATCAAGGGGATCCAAATTGGAAAGGAAAAAGTCAAACTGTCTCTATTTACACATGATATGATAGTTTATATAAGTGACCCAATAAACTCTACCATGGAACTCCTATAGCTTATAAACACAAGATAAACTCAAAAAAATCAGTAGCCCTATTTTATTCAGACAACAAAGAGGCTGAGAAAGAAATCAGAAAAAGATCACCTTTTACGATAGCCACAAACAACATAAAATATCTCAGGGTAATGCTTATCAAACATGTGAAAAACCTATACAATAAGAACTTTGTGTCTTTAAAGAAAGAAATTAAAGAAGAAACCAGAAAATGGAAAGATCTCCCATGCTCTTGTATTGGAAGGATAAATATAGTAAAAATGGCAATCTTGCCAAAAGCAATCTTCAGATTCAATGCAATCCCAATTAAAATCCCAGCACAATATTTCACTGACCTTGAAAGGATAATAGTCAACTTTTTATGGAAAAAAAAGACCTAGGATAGTCAAAACAACCCTGTACAATGAAAGAACTTCAGGAGGCATCACCATCCCTGACTTTAAGCTCTACTACAGAGCTATAGTCCTGAAAACAGCCTGGTATTGGCACAAAAATAGACAGTTAGACCAATGGAATCAAATTGAAATTCCCTATATTAATCCATACACCTACAAACACCTGATTTTTGACAATACAGCTAACAAAATACAATGGGGCGATGAAAGCATCTTCAATAAATTATGCTGGCACAATTGGATGATGGTGTGTAGAAGACTGCAGACAGACCCATGTCTATCACCATGCACAAAGCTCAAGTCCAAATGGATCAAAGACCTCAACATAAATTGAATCTCTTAGAAGAGAAAGTAGTAGGTACCCTTCAAAATTTGTATAAAAGACTGCTTTCTGAATGTAACTCTGAATGTAGCACAGACACTGAGAACAACAATTAATAAATGGTACTTCCTCAAACTTAGAAGCTTCTTTAAGGCAAAGGACACAGTTGACAAGACCAAATGACAGCCCACAGACTGGGAAAAATTTTTTTACCAATCCTACATCTGACAAAGGGCTGATCTCCAAAATATACAAAGAACTCAAGAAACTAGTCCACAAAACACCAAATAGCCCTATTAAAAATGGGGTGCAGAATTGAAGAAAGAATTCTCAATAGAGGAAATCAAAGAGGCTGATAGACACCTAAGAAAATGTTCAACATCCTTAGTTATCAGGAAAATGCAAATGAAAACAACTTTGAGATACCATCTTACTCTTGCCAGAATGGCTAAAATTAGAAGCTCCAAGGACAACTTATGCTGGAGAGGATGTGGAGAAAGGGGAACACTCCTTCACTGCTGGGGGGAGTGTAAACTTGTACAACAATTTTTGAGATCAGTATGGCAGTTTCTCAGGAAAATGGGAATTAGCTTACCACATGACCCAGCAATTCCATTCTTAGGTATATACTCCAATGACTCACATCCATGCAACAAAGACATGTGCTCAACTATATACATAGCAGGATTATTTGTAATAGCAAGAACCTGGAAGCAACCTAGATGCTGCTCAACTGAAGAATGGATAAAGAAGATGTGGCACATCTACACAATGAAAAAAAATAACGGAATCTTGAAATTCACAGGTAAGTGGATGGAACTTGAAGAAGCCATCCTGAATGAGGTAACCCAGTCACAAAAAAAGAAACAGAGTATGTACTCACTCATATATGGATTTTAGACCTAGAGTAAAGGATCACCAGTATTCAAAGAGATTCATATATGGTCCCTCAAAAAGGGGGAAGGGACAATGCTCCCAGTGAACATGGGAAATGAGGGGGGAATTAATGGAGAGAGAACTAGGAGAAAGAGAAGGGGAGGAGAGGAAATCGCATGTGACTAGATAGGTTGAGTCATGGTGAGAGTGGGAGGCGTAAAAGAGAGAGCCATTATTGGTTTGAAGAGAAAACTGAACCTAAAGAAAGGTCTAGAGAACTACAAGACCGACTCCAACTAATAATTTGAGTAACCATGGAAAGGCTACCATAAATGACCTTCCCTGATAGTGAGATCATCAACTAAATTATCCACCATCATGGAGTCCTCATCTAGTACCTGTTGGAAGCAGAAGAAAACACCCATAACCAAACACTGTGTCAAACTAGAATCCAGATGCAGAGAGGGGACAAGACCAGGTTGCAGAAACTCACAAAGACAGCTGACCTGAACAAGGAGGAGCTTGGTCCTCCCAGACTGATGGCTAGGAACCAAGCAAGGGGCTGACTCAGACCCCCTGAATATGGGTCTCAGCTAGAAGTACTGAGCAGTCTGGAGGACCACAGACAGTAGAAACAGTATCTATTTCTGGTGCACAAAAGGACCTTGTGGACACATTCCCCCATAGAGGGATACCCCCTTAACCTAGACACAGGAGAGAAGTCCTAGTCCCTACTTCAAATGACTTGACAAACTTACATGACCAAACCTGTATAGCATAGCCCTACAAGTGGAATGGGGGTGGGGGATGGGAGGGGAAGGTGGCCAGGGTGCATGACACAGAGAAAAGAGGGCAAGAGGGAGGGAGGGAAGGAGGGATGAAAGGAGGAAGGGAGGGAGGGAAGGAGTGAGGGAGGCAGGGTTGGAGGGAGGAAAGGAGGAAGGTAGAGCAAACTGGGATCCATATATAAAATTTTTAAAGTATATTATTATTTAAAAAAGAGGGAATATGCTGCTGGATTAATTATATATATATATATATATATATATATATATATATATATATATATATTGCTTTGACTTCAATATTTAAGCCTAAGGACAAGTTACTGAGAAAAAGGATTTCTAGTTTTGTTTCCACAGAAAATGAAAAGCTCTGGATCCCTTCCAGACTAATGTGGTTTGATCAACCAAGACCCCCATAAAGCAATATCAATGGGACAATGCAGCCTTGCAGACTACTACAGCCAGGATTTCTGCATCTTCTTATGATTCCCTTATGACAGCGCCCCCTACCAGCAGGAAGAAGCTTTGAAAGAACAATGCCCAAATTCCCAAATATTGTTTATAAATGTTTGTTTTCATTCAAAAAAGGCATGTATAATTATTTCCAGCAAAAAAATAAATAAATGTTTAAAAGAATAGAAATACAATTTAAAAACTCAGCAGTGATTCAATTACAGAAACTCTATACAGCCAAATGATGAAACATACTTTGACATAGAAAACCATAAAGTATGGTGAATTAAAAGCAGAATGCAATCCAGTTTTGCAAACATTAAATGTAATGGTGGTTTTATATTTTTTTCTGCCCTAATTACAAAAACATTTGTGCTTTTCTAAGTTCATAAAGTAGATGATGGTGTATGTGCAGCTCAAAATATCTGGTTATCTCTGTGCATTTTAATTACATATGGGACATCCCCTATGATAAAGGAAACCCCATATTGGCAGTGCTTGGACAGTCCTGGAAGTTCCCGCTCCTGTGGAAGTCTATGAGTTCCATGCTTCCATTAAACTTGTAGCAATGTGTAACTGCTGTGCAGCTGCAGCTCAGTATGACGAGCTGGCCTCGTCAGGAAGGCTCCTGTGAGGACTGCGCTGTCCACAGACTTTTATCCCCTCTGTCCACCCTCGAATCATGGGCTCTACGTGAGGGACTGTGCACACCCAGCATCTTCAGAACCTTGGATTTGGGTTGTGTCTGTACTGCTTCAACCTGGTGTTTCTCTCTTAGAACTTTCTTTAGGCACATCCTTTGTCTTCAGCTGTGTTCCAGATTTTTCAAACCCTGAAAATCTCAGTTTCAAGGCATTTGTTTCCTGCCTCTCTATTTTGTCCAGTAAAGAATGAGAAGATGGTGAGCCCCTCAGTTGCTGTGGATGTGACTGTTTGTGGAAAATGAAGTTAGGGAATTTTTTCCAGTTGAGGTCATCTTGACCTGGACAGGTGAGCACAACAGCCTGTGTCTGTGCTGGATGCTTCTAATTCTCAATGAGATTGGATTGGGAAACAAGACACACAGTCCTGTCTGGTCTGAGAAAGCACTTCCAAGAGGGACCAACTGGGGAGAAGAAGGCCCTCCTTTAGTGAGCACAGATGATCCCAGAGGCAGCCCAGATCACAAGAAGTCACAGTGACTTCAGACTGCAGACCAACAACCCCCCAGGAATCCTCCAGCCCTTCAGTGTTAGATTGGATCTGCTGAACCTCAGTATGCAGCCGGCCATGTTGGGTTATCCAGATTATGTCTTGTAAGGTCATATAATAAATTCCCTTTTATAGTGTGTGTGTGTGTGTGTGTGTGTGTGTGTGTGTGTGTGTGTGTGTGTGAATACCTACATGCATACATACCATGTTCACTGATTTCATCATCTGCAATTGTGCAGTTGTATGAACATGTGTATGTGTGAATATAATATACACATATGTACATGCATATGTATGTATATATTCATCCCTCTGAGAAGCCAAATACAGCATCGGAAATGAGTTAGAAGTTGGACAAATAAAGGCAGAGGGCAGTGTAGGCTCATGCTACAGCAAGCCAAGGAATCCCTGATTCACCAGAGCTAGACGGGTTCTGGGAAATCACTGTCTCTCTCTCCCCACTCTCTCTCTCCTCTCTCTGTCTCTGTCTCTGTCTCTGTCTCTCTCTGTCTCTCTGTCTCTCTGTCTCTCTGTCTCTCTGTCTCTCTCTCTCTGTCTCTCTCTCTCTCTCTCTCTCTCTCTCTCTCTCTCTCTCTCTCTCTCTCTCTCTCTCTCGCTTGCTCTCGCTCTTGCTCTCTCCTCTTCCCAAGCAGGAGCAGGGCCTGAAACAATGTTTTCAGACTTCTGGCCTTGATATTTTACTTTAAGACCATGAACTTCCATTTTAAGCCACTGATTTTGTCATCTGTGATGGTGCAGAGCTTTGAAAGAAAATGACCCCCAAAGGGAGTGGCATTATTAGGAGGTGTGGCACTGTGAGGGTGTGTAGGGAGATATTCTCCTTGTCCTTGCCTGGGGCTTAGGCCACACCCATTGGGGGTGGAGACAAGGCTGAACATAACCTGGGGGAAAAGGCTGAGGAGGGGGTTGGAGACTTGCTCTCTTGCTGGCAGGACTCCAAGAAGAGAGGATCCTATGGAAACTGCTGGTGTTCATCTGCCTATGTTGTGTTTTATTTCTCCATGAATAAACATCTATTCAGCCTAATTGTTTATCCTGATACTTATTAAACCACAAAAAGGGTGGGCTTTGAGGCCCTTTGCTCAAACTTCCCTTGGTGTGATAGTGGACTTCTTATTGCCAGGGGGAGTGTGGGGGACCAAGATGTAAGAACTCTCGGCTCCAGCACCGTGTCTGCCTGCTCCCCACCATGATAATGGACCAAACCTCTGAAACTGCAAGCTGCCACCTCAATCAAATGATTTCTTCTTCACAAAAGAGTCATGTGGTCATGGTATAAAACCCCAAGACGAATAGTCACTAGCAAAGCATTGGTAGCATCTGTCCCCTGCCCTCACAGATGTGAATTGGTGAAGGACAAGTTGAATGTGGTCTGGGCTTGGAAAACATAGCAACAGGCTTAAAGCTGTGATTGGTGGTGGGAAATACAGAGAGGAGTCACAGGAATCCAGAAACACGGAGCCCAGTCTTGCATGGCCAACACTTGTCCTTTTGAGGGCACACTGGGATTGTTCACCCAGAGGACAGAAGGGTGAAACATTGTGTATATGCTCCCTCCTCTCCCCTTCTTCTCCCCTTTCTCGCCCCCTTCCTCTCCCCCTTCCTCTTCCCCCTTCCTCTCCCCCTTTCTCTCCCCTTCCTCTCCCCCTTCCTCTCCCCTTCCTCCCCCTCCTTCCTCTCCCCCTTCCTCTCCCCCTTCCTCTCCCCCTTCCTCTTCCCCTTCCTCTCCCCCTTCCTTTCCTCCTTCCTCTCCCCCTTCCTCTCCCCCTTCCTCTCCCCCCTTCCTCTCCCCCTTCCTCTCCCCCTGTAGGGAGCTGTGATACTGCAGTCGCCATTACAAGATGGCGCTGACACCCAGCCCCGCAGTCACTAAACAAGTTCTGGAGCGCATGTTCCAATTGTGAGAACACGCCAAGTCTCTGCCCAGCCCAGGGCATCACATAGGGTAATGAGTGAGCAGCCAACCAGAGGGCCATAGGCCACCTAGTACCATCCTTGTGCGGCTAGGGCTTATAAATACAGCACCACTCTGGGGCTTAGGGTCTTCCTCCTTTCATTGCTTGGATGCAATAAAGCTTGCTGCAGAAGGACCCTGTTGTCCATGTGTCTTCTTGCTGGTGAGACGACTGCGCGAGCTGCTACATCTGGTGCCGAAACCCGGGATGCTGGGGACCTGTCATCCTTGGTACCAAGGAGACCCCCGTTCACGGGGAGAATTCAGAACTGCAACACTCAGGTTAAGTTCTGAGAGGTATGTTTGTTCTTGATCAGATTCCCATTTTCCTTTTGGCTTTTGCAATTGTTTTGATGGCATTGGCGATCTTCCTTTTGGTTTCGTTTTGTTTAAAATCATGTTTGGAAGATGAGAAATGCCGCTCTTCGGTAGCAGCTGGCCAAGGGGTGTTAGAGGAACTTCAAGACAGCATGTCAGAAACAGAACGAGATAAAAGATTAAGAGCTCTTAAAGACAAGGAAAAGAACAAGAATAAAGGCCTATCTATGGGTAGCGAGTCCTTAGATAGAACAGATAAGGGAAAGAATGCCCTGGGAGAGAAAGACAGAAAAGGAGACTTGAGGAGAAATAAAAGGCCTCTTTACCCAACAAGGGAATTGGAGGCTTTGGGGCTCGATGATTCTGAATCAGAGGAATTGAGCCCCTCTGAGGAATCTGACCTAGAGAAGGTGGCCGCCCGTTATGAGGAGGAGCATTATCACCCGGATGAACGGCCATTGCAATCCTTTTGGGGAAACTGGAGACCTACATTACCTCTACCAACCACTCCCGTCCTTCCTACTGCCCCTCGGTCCTACAACCGGAGAAGCTGTCCTGATTCTTTCTTTTCAACGAAGGACAGGCACAAAATTTTTCAAACTTTTCCGGTATTTGAGGATGTAGAAGGAGGCTGTGTCCATGTCCCTATAGATTATCCCTTAGTCAAAGAATTGGCAGAATCAGTTAATAAATATGGGGTAGATGCTAATTTTACTATCATGCAACTTGAAAGGTTAGGTTCTACAGCTATGACTCCAAATGACTGGCAAACAGTAGTAAAAGCTATCCTCCCTAATATGGGAATATATTTAGAATGGAAAGCCTTATGGCATGATGACGCCTGTCAATCACAAGCCAGGGCTAATGCTAATGCAGAGGATAATCAACAGCGCTGGACTTTTGAATTACTAACAGGACAAGGCCCACATGTTCAGCAACAGACAGATTATGATTGGGGAGCCTATGGCCAAATATCTGCCACTGTAATTAAAGCATGGAAGGCCCTCTCAAAGAAAGGGGGGCCGAAGGATATTTAACAAAGATTGTCCAAGGCCCTCAAGAGCCATTTTCAGACTTTATGGCCAGAATGACCGATGCAGCAGGCAGAATATTTGCAGACCCAGAACGAGTCCGGCCAATGATAGAACAACTACTTAATTAATCAAAAAGGGGGAGTTGAAGAGGCTTTGCCCCCTGTACCATGTGTGACTGTTTCCTTGGCAATTTTCACTCTCAATTTTTTGAACCTGGACAACCAGGGACATTCAGCGGCTGATCGCCATTGCCTGGAGCTGGATAGAACCAAGGAAATGGTCAAGTGGAAGGATGTGTTGACAGGTCAATGGAGAGGCCCGGATCCTATTTTAATAAGATCCAGGGGAGCTGTTTGTGGTTTTCCACAGGATGAAGACAATCCCTTTTGGCTACCAGAACGTCTGACTCACAAACTTCTAGCGCCTAAAGATGACTCCCCAAAGGACATGCCAGCGGATGCTCCTGATGATGACTTGGATCCTGCCACTCTGGGTTCCTAAACTGGACCGCTGAATTTGAAAAGATGCTTCAAGAGCTGAGATTTGCCATTCTTCAAGTCAATTCAATGCGAATGGACCTATCGCTGACCGAGGGATTCTCCACTTGGATCTCTTCGATTTTTTCCTATTTTAAGGAATGGGTGGGGATAGGATTGTTTGGTGAAGCCCTTATGCTGTGGCCTGCTGTTGTTACTCTGGCTGTTTTGAAAACTCAAAACCCAACAAAAACAAAACAAGGTAGTAATCGCACAAGCACTAGTTGTTCTGGAACAAGGATCATCTCCCATGGTCTGGCTCTCAATGCTGAGGAACCACTAACTAGTCATGATGTTTTGCAACAAGATCTACAGCCCTTGCACTCCCAGGAACCTTTCCCATTGCACGGGATGGGTGTAGATCAAAGTTGTTTCATTTTGCAAGCAAGCCGGACTGGTAAGTCAAAGACGGAAGATTGCAAATAAGTCTCTCCCCGCCTAAGACAGGACAACCTCGCCAAGAAGAGGTTGAACCAATGACGGGTAAGGGCCGAGCATTGCCTTCTACCAGGCTCAGACATCGGCGCTGCTCTTTCAATGCTTAATAAGGACTAGGCAAACTTGAAGCCTTGCTGCTAATTAAAAAATTAAGGGGGAGATGTAGGGAGATGTGATACTGCAGTCGCCATTACAAGATGGCGCTGACATCCGGCCCCGCAGTCAGTAAACAAGTTCTGGAGCGCATGTGCCGATTGCAAGAACATGCCAAGTCACTGCCCAGCATGGGGCATCACATAGGGTAATGAGTGAGCAGCCAACCAAAGGGCGATACGCCACCTCATACCATCCTGGTGCAGCTAGGGCTTATAAATACAGCACCACTCTGGGGCTTAGGGTCTTCCTCCTTTCATTGCTTGGATGCAATAAAGCTTGCTGCAGAAGGATCCTGTTGTCCATGTGCGTTCTTGCTGGCGAGATGACTGAGCTGGCTGTGACATCTCCCTTTCTCTCCCCCTTCCTCGCCCCCTTCCTCTTCCTCTTACTACCCTCCCCATCCCTCTAGTATCTGATCTCCCACTCCTCCCCCTACTTTCGCCTCCCCCCTCAGTCCCTGGAAGACTCCTCTGCACACTTCCACCTTTTTTCTTCTTCCTCTTTGATCAACTGTTGCCTACTCAAGTCCTTTGTTTAAAGACAAGGTCTCTTGTAGCCCAGGCTCGCCTCAAACTTGCTATGTAGCTGAGGAAGACCTTGAATTTCTGATAACCCTGCCTCCACCTTCTGAATACTAGGAATACAGGTATGAATGCCACACAGTTTTCTGTGTACTGCTGGTCAAACCAGGGCTTCATGCATCATGCTAGGCAATCCCTGTCCCACCTGGATCATGTCCTCACTCTGGTTTGATCTTCATTGCTCCATGCAGATTTTATATCCAGCTGTGCTTGTGGGAGTCAGCTGGGAGAAGCAGAGTCAGTGGCTCAGAGTTTATGGGACAGCTCTGGCTGGGGAACACATGCCTCCAACTTGAGAATGCATTAAATTCATCACTGAAAGAGTCAGACCTCAGAGGCCTATAGAGGATTTAGAATGAATATAGACGTGTTTTGTCAACTATAAAACACAAGAATGGAGCCAATATTCCTCCAGTTGTCCATGAGCAGCAGTCTGTAGGAAGCTGTTTTTTCCCTTGATAATAATAATAATAATAATAATAATAATAATAATAATAATAATAACTAAGCTGGGGTGAAGCACGGATCTTCATTGGATGGGGAAATAGAATGATTTTATGCATGAACTAGAACAGGGAATAAGAATGGGATCATCGGTTGGGAAAAAGAAGGGGAGATGGTGTCGAGTGAGTGAGGGGGAAGACAGCTAAAATTGAGAGGCATTTGAAGGGTGATACAGAAACCTGTGCAGTGGAAACTTCCTAAAATATATGAGTATCAGGATCCTAGTGAAGTCTTCAAATAATGAAGCTTCCAGGACCAGGATTGGATTACTTTCAATTGAGATGACAGTCAAGTTGGTCTCTTAGAAATCCCTAAATAACTCAGTCTGCTACAAAGACAACAGGTTGGTCTCAGCAAACTGACAGCAAGGCCCCATTGCTGAAGACAACACCAACTCATTGAACATGGAAAGATCAGTGGAGCTGGTGCCTACACAGAACCTTCACCTCAATGTTCCAGTGTCTTTGCTATGGGAAGATTCTTTGCCAGCTACCAAAAAGTAAACATTAACCTAGACACAAAACTCGCCTGCAATCTGTCATGACTACCCAGTATACTAGGGCGATGGTGGCACAAAGCTCATGGAAGTGACCATCCAATGTCTGTTTTGACATAAGGTCTACTCCACAAGAAGAAAGCCATACCTGGCACTCATTGGGTGACCAAGAACCAGAGACTAGACAGGCCAGAGAGCTAGGGCTAAATCAATACTTATGGTATAACAACAACAAGTGACTCTTAATGACATTATGTTATACAAAGACACACAGCCAGACATTTCAGAGGCAGACAGACAGACCTTGAAACACACCAGTCTAAATGTGATGACTCTATGAAACCTTTTCACTCAGAGCTCATCATGGAACCCTACAGAAGAGGAGGCAGATGGAGTTTGGGAACCAGAGGGGACGGAGGACACAAGGACAAATACCTGTAAAATCAGCTGCACAGATTTCTTATTACCTCACAGAAAATGAAGCACCAAGCACAGAACCACCTAAATTTGTACCAGGGTCTCCTGTGCATAGGAGACGGCTATCGTTTTTATGGGACTCCCGAGTATGTGAAAGAGCTGGTCTTATTCTTGAGACCTCCCTTGGGGCTATTTGCCTTGTCCAGCTTCAATGTGATGGTTTTTATCTTTTATATTTGTTGTTTAAAAATCTTCACTATCCTTAACCATTAAGGAAATGCAAATTAAACTAGTTTGATATGACATGATACCCCAATCAGAATGGCTATTATCAAGAAAAAAAAAATGATGGCGTGGAAAAAAAAGAAAACTAGGTAAATCCAGTTGCATTTGTAGATGAATTTTGAGGTCAGTACGGTGGCCAATCCCAATGCAGGGGAGGGGGAAGTTGAGGATGGGCTGAGGAAGATGCAGGGGCCTGTCTGGTCACCTCAGTCTTTCCAAGGATCCCTGATTCTCCAAACCAATGGTATTCTTTTATGACACTCAATCCTTTGCAAATACTGCTCCTTCTCTAGACTCATCTCTAACTCACTCCCATTCATTCTCACCTCAGTATCATCTAGGACAGTGGCAACTAGATAGGCATTTTCTTGTTCCTTGGGCTGCTTCAAACAGTAACTAAAATAACAGAATTCTAGTGTTTTTAAATAAACAGTGCATCCTAGGGATGATGGGAGAGTTGCTGGAGGAATCCTAACAGTAGCCTGAAGCCTAGCCATTGCAGGGCGCATGCTAGCACAGTGTCGCAGAGCCCAGAAGGTTGTATAGCATTGGAATTGTAAGCTGTTACACTGGCGTGGAGGAGATGGCTCAGTTGGTGAGGTGAGCATGGGGGACCCAAAATCCATCCCCAGAACCAACCATGCAGAGCAGTCAGTGTCTTGTGCATGCTTGTTCCAGCACTGCAGAGGGAGAGGCAGGCTGCTGTGTCAGCCTAGCTGATGAGCAAGCTCCAGGCCAGCAGGAAACCTGTCAACAAAACAGGAGGGACAACATCTGAGAAGCCACAGTCAAGGTGGTTTCCCACATACATGCATGCACCACACACATACACACTCACACACACACACACACACACACACACTCACACACACACTCATACACTCACACACATACATACACACTCACACTCACACAAACTCACACACACTCACACATTCACACACTCATATACTCACACACTCACATACTCGCACACTCACAGACACACTCACACACACACACACACACACACACAATGACGACTGGAAGGTGCAGATGTACACTGACCAGGTCACCTATCACTTATCCCTGGGGGTGTGAGCAGAACAGAGGGGATTAGAGGGATGGAAAAGAGTATTGGAAAATCACTGTGCTCTCCTTTAACTGGCCCACGTGCGGCTCTCTGCACCTTAGAGAGGAGCAAATAGATGCAGAGGCACATACATTGAGTGTAATTTCATTGTTACTTACAGGTTCAATTAAACACTCTGGACATTTTTATAATGTAATTTCAGGTGGGATGCATTGCACCAGTGGCATTAGCCTTTAATCATAGTTCTTTCTCTTAGAAATGCAGTAAAGATCCCATTAATTAGTAACAGAATGATTAAACTGGAGTAGAAGTCATCAGGTAATGAGTCCCCTCCCGGGTCCTTTCCCTACATTTAAATGTGGCCTTTTGATTATCTTCACCAGATAAAAATTATCTCAGAATGTGTGTGTGTGTGTGTGTGTGTGTGTGTGTGTGTGTGTGTGTGTGTGTGTGTGTGTACGTAGAAAGGGGAAGGGACTACAACCCCTTCTCATCCTCAAGGGTCCAGGGATGAAACCTAAGCAGAGTGGGCATCTAGTGAGCTGCCATCCGCCAGGTCCTGTCTTAGGATACCTGTCTGTCCCTCTGGGTATTTGTAATTATCCTTTTAGGAACTATTATGTGGCTGTATACTTTTCTGTGGGAGCCCATAAAACTGACTCCATTCCACCTTGACTTAATGTCAGAGAATTCAAAACTATTTTTGTTCTTCAAGGTCAAATAACAGAAAGTTTGGCCAAAGGTGTGGTCACTAGATGTCTGGTTGAGACCAAGTAACAGGATTTTTGACTTAGGGCATGGTTACTAAATGTTTGGAGAGTTAAGGAGGTAATTACACTTTTGCCCTTCCCCTTTGATTGGGGCTATGAGTAATAAGCTTGTTGATGCTACAGTATTAACTGAGAGCCCTCCTGTCCTTTGTCTCACTTTCCCTCAATCCTCACTCCCTTTTGCAGGCACGTTTGAGCAGGTGAGCTGGTCCCAGTACTTTGCTCATCACTGTTTTTTGGATCACAGTTTGAAGGAACGCAGTCCATCATGGTGGAGATGGCAACAGGAATACGAGGCTGCTTGCACACATCTCAGTGAATCATCAAGCAGAGAGAACCTGGGGTGGGAAGCAAGACTCAGCTATCACCCTTGTTGTAGTTACTTTTCCATTGCTAAATTAAAACACTCTATGACCAAGGCAATTTACAGAAAAGAGAGTTTATTTGGGCTTACAGTTCCAGAAAGATAGGAGTCCACAACATGTTACAACTAAACCATGCCAATGGGTGACCTGGTGGCATGAATCATGCCAATCTTATCACATGGCCTTGCTACAGTCAACTTAGCCATCGATGCCTGCTCCCCATTCGTGCAGGCTCTCAGAATCTCAGCAGGTGGCAGGTGATGCAGCCACCCCCATTACCTGTCATATCTGAGCGTCCACACTGTCCTCCCTCAGCATGTAAACACTTATCATATCTCCCCTGTTGTTTATGGAGCTCTACTACCTGCCAGGTGTCATGGGAAATGCTGAAGTAATTAATACAGACAATGCTGCCTTTACCAAATATTCAGTAACTCACTGTGTAGTCACGGGTTAATAATTGCTACATGTAGAGAAGAGGGTCTAGGGGATGCTTGGGTGGAGAATCACCTGTATGTGCATGGTAGGTACCATGGAGGCCTTCCTGGAGGGGTGACAGCCAAACTGTCTTTTGGGATAAGTGGTTTTTGCTAATTAAGACATTGTCTGTATAGACTTTGATATATCATGGGACAGGAACAGCATCTCACCATTTCTCTAGGTCTTTGACTGACACATACTCACTTCCATCCCCACACGGTTCACCTATAACCAGGGAGCTTATCCCAGATCTGTCAGCCTGACCACCCAGCCCAGTCCCTGACTTTCAGATGTGTCTTGACTTCAGCTACCATGATCTGCCCTCAGCATCTGGGGTCTCTGGATATGGATAGGACCACACAGAACTTCAGTGCTCCCAGCCAAGTGCTCAGAAGCATTCCCAGTCCTGCTTCCTCTCACACCAGCCTCCTCTAGCCCCTGTCTCTCTGGCTCCAGCACATAGTGTGAGCTCAAGTGGATTTTCCCAGAGTCAAGTGACAGTTCATATCATGTCACAGTGCTTTTACACATAGGCCTGGGGCTCTGAGTCTATCCAGGGCCAGCATCCCACACTCTGTTACCCTCCTGTGAGGAGGCAATGTGATGTTTCCATGGGCAGAACCTTCCCTTGCAGAACTGACCAGACTCCACAGGCTCACCCCTCCCCTGCAGAACTGACAGACTCCATGAACACACCCTTCCCCTGCAGAACTGACAGACTTCATGAACACACCCTTCCCCTGCAGAACTGACAGACTCCACAGGCACACCCCTCCCCTGCAGAACTGCCCAGACTCCAGGAGCACACCCCTCCCCTGCAGAACTGATCAGACTCCTTGGGTACACCCCTCCACTGTAGAAGTTATCAGACTCTCAGAGAAGGCTTTTGGTTTCATTTAATACAAAGTCAGATTTTTAAACTGAAAGATGGAATACTAATGGCTCTGACAACACAGGAATCCATTTTTCTCTCATCTAGCATTCTCTGTGAGTATGGCAGGTGTCTCCATGACCGCCCAGACTCCTTTTATGTGTTCTGCCAGCCTCCATATGACCCAAATAGCGATCCTAAACCCTATCAAGTTAACAAGGAAGATGAATCATCACAAAATACAAAAGGTTTGTGGAGGGAGGGACATGGGCTTATTTTGTCTTCAGGCTGTGACAGGTGGTGTGTGACCCTGAAGTGAAGCAGGGGTGGGGGCACAGAGGGGTGGAGCAGGGAGGAAGGGAAGCATGGAGGCAGAAGGCACAAAGATCCTGGAGCCTGGGGAGGATGAATCACAAGAGATTCAGTGGGGAGGGGAGGGAAAGGGAACTCCTCTCCAGGGTGGGGAAAAATGACCCAGCCTGGTATTTTGCTATGTGTTCATTGGCTAGGAGCAGCTTGCAGAGTCAAGTATACAAGTAAACTTTCTCATGGTCTCACAGGCAGATTCTAACAGGCAAAGGACAGCCAGACCAGATGATCAGAGTCCTCCAGCTAGATGTGTGTTCCTGGGTATATGAGATGTACCATGCCACCCAAAGGGGTCATGAATACTCACAGAGGGATCTCTGGAGTGGCTGTACCCTTGTACATGCATAGGGTAAATGAAGGCTGACCTGTAAAAGTTTGTGCAAATAGTGGTTCAGTTCCTGCCAAGGTGACTAGGGAGCTTGGCTTCTTCTGAGCACCAGTCCCCAGGGTCAGTGACATGGCTGAGAACCTCTCTGTGGAGAGCAGGCATGTCTCTCATTCTGCTTGGTAGCAATGGAAATCACACAAATCAAGTCTGCTATCGGCTGGTCTTGAACTCTTAGACAAGGCAAGTGTCCATCACACTCAGACCCTTCCTTAAACCAGTATTTTATTAGTCACCTGACACATTCCAGAAAACACCCCATTCCAAAGAGAAGTTCAGAACTTAGTTGCTTAGTATTTATTGAACACTTTAGCAAGCAGGCTCAGACAGGTTTAGGGATGAGCCCAAAGGAACACAGCTCAAAAGAGGTGGGTTCGGGACAGAAGCTGGATGTGCTTGGTGACAATGGTCACGCTTCCTACCACCAGGCTGAGTCCTGACAGACACAACACATGTCCATATCTAAGATGGTAGACTGCAGGGACCCTTCCCAGTGGTGGACAGGTCTCAGCAGAAGATGTAAGGAGTTAGTGAGGGAAGGGAGTGAGCCAGGCCTCGATGTTGAGGAGAATCTTGCAGCCTGACTGATCAGTAGCCAGAATGCTTATTTATACAGAGTCCAGTAAGCGGGGATACATTCATGTTCTCCCAAAATATACATCACATCATTTTTGGTTTTGTGACATGTGTTTCACTTTCTTTTGCTCATCTTTTAGTTATCATTAATAAACCATGACAGAACAGAGTTATTATTGCCAATCATTTTCCCCTCAAGTTTTGGCATCATTAATAACAGTTTTCTATGATAACCATTTTTGCTCAGCAACCCCATAACCCAATTTTTAAGAATCTAGAGGC
The DNA here is from genome assembly GCA_030556225.1 of Cricetiscus sungorus. Classification (NCBI taxonomy): domain Eukaryota; kingdom Metazoa; phylum Chordata; class Mammalia; order Rodentia; family Cricetidae; genus Cricetiscus; species Cricetiscus sungorus. The sequence continues at coordinate 29,129,015 of JANBXA010000641.1, forward strand.
ATATGATAGCCTGTTCTCAGACTGGTAGTTTTTGTAGATAAAAGGACACTAGATCAAAACAATCTTCAGGCCATCCCAAGCATACTGCCATGTCCCAAGCAGTGTATTAGTAACTCTTAATGGTCAAAGTTCCCAAGAAAAGTCCTCAGGCCAAAGCTGCTGAGGTTATTATTCAAATTCTGGCATAATACAGGGTTTACATTTTATATCTTTATAGAATTTGTCTAAATGTCTAATACTGGCATTCTGTTATTACTTGGCATATGACACCAGAGTGGATCTGCATGTCCTAACTTTTCTAAGAAATGGGAGGTCCTAACATCTTATCATTTTATCATTTTACACATCATTCTTTACCTATCGATATGAGTCTCTGTGTAGGGCACAGGTAACCTCAGATAGTCCAATTTTGTTGCTGTCTATGCCACATTATATCATGAGTATGGTATGAAGAGGCTGGCAATCTGAACTGTGGCCATCTCCTCTAGCCCACCTCACCTTGTTGCCTTTTTTTGAGTTTATTTTGTTTTGATTATCCTGTTCCTGAGTAAGAACAGGGACAGATGTTTCAAAAATGTCTTATAGCCTCATGAAGTGACCTCTGGCATCTTTGTGTGTGTCACAATCTCCAAGGCAGAAGGAAGACCTTCTAGCAGACAAGGATGTCCCCCTAAAGTGGGGTGGGGGGTAGTGTGTTCAGGACTGTCCTGAGAAGCTTAGAAACAGCGTTACTGGGGGAAGGCATGAATGGTTCATAAGAAATTTTCCATCAATCCAGGATCTCCAAACTGTACAAATATGAAAAGTCACCCAAATATGCAGCAGGTGGAGATGAAAACTAAAGGTGGCTCAGCAGCTGTCACAGGGCTCAGTTTTGCTGAATCTCTGTCAAACTGCTGTGCTGGCTTTATGTCTTCTGCCATTCCCTTTAGATAAGGCTGTGCCAATAGACCTCTCCGTAGATGCCCAATGTCAGTCTTGATTACTGACCCGTTTTCTGCCATCTTTGAAAATTTGCTTGGCTTCACCATAGTACCCAATGAATCTACTCACCTGCCCTTGGCTCTCGTTTATTCCCCCTCCTTTCTCATCGCCCTGCCTCTACTAGCCCCTTTTCTCCACACCGCTTGCTCATTGGCTGGCCTTCCCTGTCTCCCCCCCCAGTCTCTGTTCTATTTACCTTTACATAACACCTTCATTCTTCATCCCCAGTCTCACTACTGTCCTCCCCATCTCCTCTCCCCAGGGGGTTTCCATCTCACTGGACATGCTCTTCAGGCATCTCATTAAAGGTAATTGTTGACCTGAATTCTGATTATGTAGCTATAATAATGCTCCACAGGAAACCCCAGGGGACTCAAAACAGTCTTAATCTATTCCACAGGAACCAAAACCAACGCTCAAAATAGGAGTTTAATAGTCACAATTAACTGAGGCTGCTTGGCCATCCGCAGGAGAGGTCACCATGGCCCAGCACTGCCCATCTCCCTGCCGTCCACATTCAAAGCATCAAAGACCCTCTCCAACACCAGAGACTTTAACATCTCTTTCCCATTTTTTCAGCTGCCCTTTATTACAGAGATCAATGTGCGTATATACCCAATCCAGGGGACTAGGTAGGTATACGAGAAAATCATGCACCACCCACACCTGGGGTCAAGGCACGGGCACTGCACACCGGAAAGCTATGAGAAGAACCTTTTTTGATCCACCGTGAGAGCATGGGAGTTCTACAGCTGGGTGGGAAGGAAGAGAGCTATAAGGGAAAAGTACTTACATTTCCCAACACATTTGTCTAACACCCCAGGGCAGAGGGCAGAGAACAGCTCTGGTCAGTAGTATGAGTCAGGAAAGTCCACACTGAGGAAATACCAGGATAGGAACTCAAGGCAGGAGCTGGTACAGAGTCAATGGAGGAGTGAGGCCTACTTGCTTGCCCACCCAGATTCCTTAGAGCACCCAGGACTATGAGCCCATGGGCAGCCCCTCCCATAGTGAACTGTGTTCCCCAGTATCAATCATCAGTCAACAAAATGCACTATAGACTTCCCCATGGGCCAAACCATTGGGAACATTTTCTCAATTGAGGTTTTCTCTTCCAAAATGACTCTAGCTTGTATCAAGTTGACATAAAATTTAGCAAATGTCAGTAGTTACATTTTAGTGACTGTGTATTACCTAAGCAAGGACATTATATAACAAGTTAAGTCTTACCATCATTCCTGTGCTTTGTGTGTGTCAGCTCGTTAAGATGTATTGAGTTCATAATCTCCAAACTTTCCTATAGAGAAATCCAAGCCCACTGAGGTCATGATATGTCTAAGGTCTTAGTGTCAAGTGACTACTAACACAGACAATGGTCATATTTCTACTGCTCTAACACCTCCCAAGTATTCAGAGTTGACTCATGGTAGTGATAGGCAAGGCTCAGGGCAGAAAACAGGTCTAGTTCTTGCCTCAAATCTGTTTCTTCCACCCTACAGCAAGATATTCCTGATCTTGTAAACTAGCTGGGCTGATCCTAGAGCTCAAATAATTCCGGAACTTACTCCAATGTTATCACCACAAGCAAAGGCCGAAGAGTTTGATTTTTAAAAATCAGCATTAATTAGGATCTATAGGGGAATAGAATTTATAGAATGAAATCCATAATATATAGAAAGAAGAATTATTAGAACCACTTTCTGGCTATGGTTCAGATAGTTCAACAATGGATGTCTACAATGGAAGGTCTAAGAATGCCGTGGTCAGTTCACAAGGCTGGATGATGTCTTACTGGCCATCTGTATATGCCAGAATCTCCAAGATGTGGGCTCTAATGCCAGAGGAGGAATGGACTTGCAGGCAAGAGTAGAGCAAGCAGGCAGAGAGCAAGCGCCCTTCTTCTTGTGCTCTATAGAGGCTGCCACCACAAAGTGTGGCCCAGGCTAAAGATGGATCTTCCTACTTTGAAGACTCAGAAGTTAGTCGAACATTTCAAATGATGCAATTAAGAAAAACTCTCTTGTAGGAGAGCCCAGCCTTTTGAGTTTTAGTTGATTTCAGATGTGGCCGAGCTGACAACCAACAGCAGCCATCACAATATCCACTCCTCTCCTGCATCTTATCTTTCTACTCAGAAAACAGGCATCAGGTCCCAGGGGTTAATAGTCCTGACTGCTCTTCGAGGTTTGATTTCCAACACACATATGGTGGCTCACAAGCATCTGTAACTCTAGTTCCAATGCCTCTTCTGACTTCCTCAGGCACCAGGCACACACACAGTGCACAGACATACATGCCTATGAAACACACATAGAGCATACAAATTATAATTAAGTTTCTAGAAGGATGCGAAGACCTAGCCTTCTAGAAACTAAAAAACGACATGAACAAAAGTGACAGCAGCCATGTAGAGCAGCTCTGTTTGAAGGTGCATGCTGTGCTGGCATGAAGCTTGCTATGGGTGGAGCAAGATAGAGGATGTGCCCTTCCAAGGCCTCATGTCACCCCCAACCCTGAACGTGCTTTACAGATGCTTGATGAACACTGGAGCTCAGCTGACTTCCTCAACAGTCTCACATCTCAGTCACAGAGGATGGCTTTAGTCTCATTTGAGGGGAAGGACAGCAGCATTGTTGATGGGGGGGTGAGGAGAGCAGGGGTTCAGGAGTCAAGAAAAGGGGCGTTCAGAGAGTGATTGGCAGTTAATCTGTGTCACAGACCCAACTGTCAAGTGACAATCTGGACAACCCTGAGCACCTGGTGCTGAAGGTTCACCTTTGTGTCCTGGAGCATCTGATCCCAGGGCAAGGCTTTAGTAAAGCTCAGGTGCCACCAATCATGGTACACTTGATGCCACTCATTTTCCAAGCCCTTTGGCCCTGTGGCCCTCCCAAGCTGACACTTCTGGAGAAGTTTACCCTACATTGTAATGTCCTTGGGGCCTTGGAGCACACAGGAGCCTAACCCTAACCCTATGCTGGTCCAAGTGACACCACTGCTGATGATGCGACCCCTGCATCTCTCTCTGGACCGTTCCATTGAGGACGTGCTGAATGTCTTTAACTTTGTCTCCTTGCCAGGAGATAATGTTTATTTGGGGCCAAAGAAACTCCCCCCACAAAAGGAGAAACAGGAATCCTGGGCTCAACATAGCAAGTTATCAGAAGCAGTATCTTAGGGAAAATAAAACAAAACCAAAAGGAAAAATTCAAACCACATTTTCGTAGATGGCACAGCTCTTGGAGCTACTTAAACTCTATCCTCTGAAACCCTCCCCCAAGGCCTGAGGCATAATATGGAGAGAAACTGTGATAAAGTGGGATTAGGGCACACCAGGTGATGTCTGACAGCACAAGCTGAAGGAAAGGATTCTTGGTTGAATGAGTACAGGCTGGCCTGCATTTCAATTAAGGGATGACTACATATGGGAAGCAGGTGTCTGCATTGGGAGGTGTGGAAGAGCAGGCCATCCAGCCTGGCTTTCCTGCTATTGGTGACTTGCAAGGGTAGGGGTGGGGTCTAGCTGCTAACTGAGGGAGAGGAGAGCCTATGAGAAACAAGAGGCCAGGCTGCTCACCCAGAATGCTTTGGGAGTAGGGGTGGGCGTGAGTCTCTACACATTATAAAACCCTGCTCTGCCTCTGCTCATAACACTCCTTAGAATGTCCTGTCCTTTCTCTCTCTCTCTCTCTCTCTCTCTCTCTCTCTCTCTCTCTCTCTCTCTCTCTCTCTCTCTCTCTCTCTCTCTCTCTGTCTCTGTCTCTGTCTCTCTGTCTCTGTCTCTCTGTCTCTGTTTCTCTGTCTCTCTCTCTCTCTCTCTCTCTCTCTCTCTCTCAGGTTGTTATGTTAAAAAGAAACCCTAAAAGAAGGTAACTGGGGGAAGGGGGAAGGTAACCTGGGTGTGCTGGAAAGCTCTCAAATGCTCTAGAGCCCTGGAAAAGAGGCCTGGGGGAAGCATGAGAAACACTACAGCTAGAAAGCTAAAGTCCGTTATCATGATGACTTCTAACTTTATAACTTTTACAATCGGAGCCACAGTCTTCTTGCTGCCTTATGTCTGGTTAATGGTGTCAATCTTCCTGCTGCTGACTCTTACCATACTTTACGAGTTCTCTAGAAATCCTGCCTCTCCCTTCCCTGACTTCGTTACTTACCCTCACTCAGAACAAGACTCTTCCCTTTTTCCTTAAATCCTTTTCATCTGGGAAGGAAATGCATGCCTTCAACTCCTTAGCTAAAACAAAGCTGTATTCTACCCCATTTTGAGCACCAGCTTATCCTGCTCTACATTGAGGGGGCTTGAATGGTGGGCAACCTATTAAACTCACAGTAGCTTTGAGCTTTTCTGGTGAAAACTAACCCTGTTCAAATGGACTTAACTAGTGGTGGTCCTGAGGGGGATGTTAGTGAAAGTTCCCCCAAAGCCAGATAACCAAAAGTCCCTGTGTTGTCCAGTGGTAGTAAAAGACCATCAAAATGAGGAGTCATCCTGTCCCAGTCGGTACCCCCAAAAACTCAATGTCCAGTCCAGGTGATGCAACATGGAAGAGGCTTTAATGAATGGGAAATATTTTCTCAAATGGCCCCCTCAGCACGAAGGCTAGAGAAGCAACATTCTCCGGTCATAGGTATTTTTAAAGGAGAACCACAAGCTTAGGGAGGGGCTGTGACCAGAGTCCTAGATTCTCTTTTTGAGGCCGGATGGTCTCACTGTTCAGGTTAGCAGACCTCGGGTGTGCTCAGCAAACAGGAGTTGCAGCTATGTTTCTTAAGGACTCTATTTACCATCTGCTGACAAACTGACCCAAGGCACAGTTGGAATTCTTAGTATGCGGTTATCTTAGGTCCTTGTGAGGGAAAGTTGTGGGTGGTTAGCAAATTCCAGGAAACTGATAGTGGCCTGGGTTAGCTTTCGTTCAAGCTGCCCTTCATTCCAAGTGGGGAATTTCCTTAACTGGACTTTACTTTTTGTCTTTCATTAGAAAAACCATGTTCCAAAACTTGGAAAAACAAGTAGTTTGGCCTCAGACACCAGATCTTTAGAGAGAACACCTTAGACTTCCTAGTGTTCTCCTTGGAGTAAATTAGGATTAGCTGGGCTGCTAGGGAAGCCAAAGAGGCCCATGAGCCAGAAGGTGTTTTCACTAACTCTTCTGAAGAGAAAGACTGTGCTGAACAGAGGCAACGAGTGGTATCTAATCTAGGGGATTGCTCAAGGATCAATTCTGACTATTCTCCTGGGGTCATGGCAAAGCCGCTCCTTGGGAGTGGCAGTTCTGAGATGGGCACACACCTCTGTTCACTTTAGGTGGGGAAGAGTGTGGGGGGGTGAGTACAAGGATCCAACATGGCCTCTGAAATATGCATCTACCTTTTAGAGGCTGTCTAAGTCTGCTTGAAGTGTCCACCAGCTAAATGAACATATTCAGGCAATCTTAGCTGTTGATCATGGATGCAACAAACAGGTCTGTTCCAGAAGAGGGACCTGACTGAATTGGCATTCTTCCTGATCTCCCTGTCCTCAATGTTCTGGGCTTTGTGGATGCGGTGGTTGAAGGGACCTGTATTCTAGTTGAGCCCTGCTGGTCAGGTCTGTGCAAACAAAGGTTGAGGGGATCACTACCCACTGCAATATATGACGTTGAATTCAGTTGAAAAGAGCACCGATGGAAGACTGTCAGGGATAGGGGAACAGTCTAGACTTTACCCCACATTGATCTAGGGAACACATCCAGGCCTGCAGTGAGTTAAAGACTTCCTCATGATACTCCAAAGGCAAGCTGGCAATGAGGTCTTCCAATCTGCCTGAAGACCATACCCAGGAGAATGTAGGTTGTCATAGCACTGAACAACTGCTTGCCAGTGACAAGCATAAGCACAATGCTGTATTCTTGGTTCTATCATGGGCACAGACCTCACAGCAGCTATACACTGAGGGCTGGACTCCTGGCTTTGTGATAGGTCCTGCATGGAGTCATTCTGCAAGTTCTAGTCCATTGGGTAATGGTGCTACTTTTTCCTGACCACTTACACTGACCTTGAAAGAAACAGCCCTATTCGCGATACCCCTGCTTCCTTAAGCCAGCCCTGGAAGTTTAGGTATCAGCATCTGGCCTAATACCATGAACTCCAGCCCTTGACCAGTTGATGGGCTCAGAAGCCCAGATTGTTAATGAGTCAAGAGTCCTGCACCTAAAGCCCCTTGAATAAGTACCTTCTGAAAGAGGCCTGCGAAGTGAGGGACACAGACCATTTCTTTCCCACTACCTCACCAAGTAGAAGGCATTCTCAAATAGCATGCAAGCATTCACAAATAGCATGCAAGGATAGCATCCATTCTGGCATGGTCATTTGAACATGAATCAAGGAGTGTAACTCAAACATCTCCCCAGGGCTTCAGTATGTTAGGCTGAGGTGTCCCTGGGGTGGACATCACTTTGGAGGTCCCTGTCAACTCAGGCCAATGATCCTGGTAATACTAGAGCCTCAACTCATGGCCTGCTGAATAAAACTCTATCCTACTTCTTAGAGGGCAGTGTCCATAGGGATGGTAGCTTTCCTACTCAGGTCATTCCTCCAGGATGCCTGCAGACTGTGTCCCAACTGATCTTAAACAATCAATGTTATGCTGCAGTGTTATACTGTGTATATTACTTGTTTACAATAAGTAGAAACTGAAGACTTCAGAAATCCTAGAGGCTGGGTGGCACAGTGTTCATCCAGGAATTCAAATCTTAAAGGAATTGGCAGGTCCACACGGCCATTGGCTACTTGCTTCTGTGTGCTGTTGTCAAGAGAATACCTCAGGACTGCTACTGCTGACTTACCTGAAGACCGGTAATTGACTTGCAAGTCCCCTGAGTTTCAAGGTGGCTCAAATAGCCACAGTTCCCTCCAGGAATGTGTTTACTGTCGACTTACCTTTCCTGGATATGGCAACTCTAAAGCTCATTTAGTCTATCCAACCATAATAGCCCTCATTGAACAGGTGAGGGCAGAATTCTCACATTGCTTCCAACTTCTAAGTATGTGCAGTTGACAGGTGTCATGTTGCAGAACTGGGTCAATAACCGTAGGATGAGTTTTCATCCCTGGTGACCCTACTGTGAGTCAAGACTTCAGCCAGAATTCATTAATCAGCTGGCCTACAAACTCCTTTTTAACTGGAGTGCCACGGTGTCCTCTCTGGATCTCCCAGGACCAGTATCCAACAAACCTTAAAAGTGGGTGTTTCCTTCCCCCGTCCCCATGTACAGTCAACCCTTGTGAAAGGCAGTGGATTCCTCTGGGGATAGACTGAAAAGACTAACCATAAAAGGTAGATTTTTTCCAATGTTCTTTCCAAGGTCACCCCTTCATTCAAGGGGTTTCTGGGTCTGCAAACTTAAGTCTGGAAATTGACTTACAGGATCTGATTCCCTTTTGCCGTGAACCAAACATAGCTCTTTTGAGAACTCTCTTGTACAGATGATGAAAAGCTCAGTTAGTAATCTGGTTCATGATCAGCCAGTATGAGTTCCATTATGAGTGTACCACCCTAAAAATCACTTTGTATAGGCTAAAGTTACAGGGTAGGCCATTCTGAGTATTGCTTAGTCTGTACTACCCCCTTAATTATGACTAGCTTGCCATTAGTGACCCAGTGCAGCCACCTTTTCACTTTGATCTCAAGGACCAAGTAAACTCACTGAGTTTAGTTCAACTGAGCAGCAGCATCACCATCCACAAGGTTTGGCCCAATAAAAAGCACAACAACCAAAGCTCTTCAAATGCAATGGTGCCCCTCACCATTACAACAATTGGTATACTTGTCTTCTGGGCCTTCACGTGATTGAGTGGGTTTTAAGCAGTGGACCTACTCCAGCATTGTGATTTACCTGAGCTTTTTTTTAAATTGTCCATCTGTAAGCCAAGGGATATTGAGCACTTCCAGCTCCCTTTTAGTAGGACATATTTTGACAAATGGATTCAGCCCACTGTTGAAATGATTTTTTGACATATTTTAAACAGCTTCCATATTAAACATAGATGGGTCACTTAATAGGCACTTAATAGGCAAACACCAGTTTTAGTGTTCCTTCCATTGAGATAATGAAGAACCTCTTCCATGGCATTGAAAGTTCTATTGCTTACATGCATCTGGAGCTAGTCAATTTTATGAAGGTTGTTTTTTCACTGTTGTACTCAGAGATGTTAGAAGTTAACTTTACCATGAAGCCCTTGACCATATCCTTCAACTCTAGAAATGCTAGAAACGCCAGAGCAACCATACAGCATTTTCCTATTTCCCCAAATAGTCAAGTTTCATATTCAGTCACCCAATCAATAGCTGCTCACAATTGGGAATGCACCTGTCTCCTTAAGTGTGCAACATAGCTCACACCATGGGCTTCTATTTTAGTACTGAGCTCCCACAAGGGGCCTCAGTAACTGGAGAGTTAGGCTTTCCAATTTCCCAACATCTATAGCTACCTATCTGAAAACTTAGATTCATCCTTACATTGATGTGGTAGAATCATTCTGACACTAAAATGTTTATATCTGTATAGTCAGGGGTATATAGTCCAGCTTATCAGAAAAAAAATTGGCTAACTGAATCCAGGAAATCGGATGTCTTAGCTGGTCTTCAGTAGATGTGCTAATGTCAGTGTAACAATGGATTTTCTAGCAAGGCAAACACAAAGAGCAAAAGTTTGCTTCTCCATGTCTTACTTAGGCTTCTGGCAGATGTGTGGCTCAGTAAAAGTGGGTTTTTGAAGCCTCTAGTATAAGGCATGCCTTTAATTTAGATCTTAATCTCAAAGAGCCAGATTAGAACTGAATTGACCCACTTCAAGTTTAGCAAAAAAATACATCACGGATGTGCCCTCCATTTTTGGTATTTTGTTCCACATGTAGTCAAGTTGACCAAGATCACATGTAAAAAAAACTCAGGAACTCCAGTACATCTAAGACTAAACCTGAACCTCATAATGCAGAACATCAATACCCTCTAGGCAGTGTGAGCTTATACTCAGAGAGAAAAGCAGTATCAAATCTTCAGGACTGATGCAGAGATGTCACCTTGATCTTTTCTGTAACTTAGATTCTCCCAGGGATAAACAGAGACTACCATGAGAGGCTGGACCCCACCTTCAGCTAAGATAACTTCACACAACTGAGCAGCCTTTTAGATAGTCTTAGGATTGTTATTAACTTGAGCATGTGAACCCTCAAAACTGAACTTTTGTTAGACCAACTTAAACTTCTCAGCAGCCTTTCCATTGCTCTACTCTTTTCCAAGGTTTTGCTATGAGTTTTCCCACAACCCCCCTTTTTTTTTCTTCATCACAGACAAGATAACACCGTAAGACCCTCAGACTAGACAGCCAGAAGCCAAGGGTTTCATTCATTTCATTTGAATGACATAAAATTTTGCGTAGCTTACCCCAAAAATCCAGCAACATGTAAATCCACTTCCTATAAGATGCCTAACACAGCCTAGTCTCCCTTGGTAAACATCATTCTAATATGTTGGGATTTCAACCTGTTAAAACAAATTGCCAACTAAAGCAGGTAGCTGTTGGAGCAACATCGTCCAGGTCAGGCTGTTCGGGACCAAGGTCCCTGAGGAGTAGAACAGCAATAGCTTTCAGATAGGTCCTCAGAGGAAACTCCTTCCACTCTGTCCTTCCAGAGGCCCAGTTACAATGACCAGTGCCTAAATCTCATCAACAGAATTTTAGGTGCCTTATTTTCTCTGTAGCTTCCATTTAAAACTAACATCCTCTTGCTTGGTGCTGGAATGATTGTCACTAAATGAGTTTGGTCCAGTTTCAGCCTGCATCCAGATGGCAATCATCTCCATAGCTGTGGATCTGTCAATCACTCCCTCAGCCACACCCCTTTTCTTGTATTTCTAAGAGATTTGGTTGTCATTATCACAATGATTCTGGGCTGTAGCAAGAAATCTGCTTAAGAAGTTCTTTATTTTTGATGTCTAATTGCCTCTAGTGGGTATGATGTCTTCAAGGCAGGGCTGAGCTCTGAACACTATTTGCTCAGGGATGCCATGAAACACACTTTGCTCTTTCCAGACCTCAACTAATTCCTCAATAAATTGAACAGTTTCTCTTCACCATCAAGGTCATGCTGCTTTTCGTCATAAGCTGTGGGCAAACTGCTTGTGATCTATGCACTGGATGTACCAGCCTTTTGGTGTTGTGTCCACTTGACACAGCCCTCTTTGCCAGGTCACTTAAAGTCTGTCATCTCAGTGGCCTCCATGTGATCGTGCTCTGGGTGGCTGTGTTCCTTGTACATGATGTCATAGACTTCATGCAGAAGCCGCTCCCAGAAACTTCAAGGAAGTCCTTTTGTAATTAGCCTCTGAAACAATCCATAAACCAGTGTTTCCAAAGCCAGTGAGTTCTCAGATTCAGACCTCAAGAGGAACATAAAACCATTTTTACACTGCTTCTGGCTCATCTGGCAGTACCAGCTATGCTTCTGGAGTCCTTTGGCCTTGACCCTGTTGGCCTTTGGGCTCAGAAAATCCATCCCGTCCATGGTGAACCTGAGAGAAGCTGGAGGCAAAATAGAGTAGCAGAGAACTTTGTAGAATGAAGACTAAGGCTCACCCCAGCTGGCAAAGCATTGTGAGCAGCCTGGCCTCTGGGTTACCACTGGCTCTTCTCTGTATCCAGCCCTCTGGAAAACACTTCATGTAAACAACCAGCAGAAGTAGTGGAAGCTGAGAATTTTATTTCTACAGCCATTTGAGGTGGAGCCTGCTTTTAATCACAGCACTCTGTTGCCCTTAGGCATCACAGCCTATAAGTCCTGACTTAAAAGATGCCCTAGTATCTACATAGTAAGTTCCAAGATAGCCCTTGGGATTAGACTGGCTGCTGCTACTTGTACTTACTGCTACTGATTGTACCATGCTGTACTACATCCTGTAGTTAATCAAGGTCACTCCACCTGATTCCTGTAATTATGCCGTTGCTTCACTAGAAGCTACAGCTTGTTCAAGACTGCAGATGAGCTTTGATCTTTGTAGGATCCTGTGAAATGTCACCCCCATGGCAAAGGCATTTGTTGACACTACTAACTGAAACTGCTAAAATTTCTGTAGCTATGCTATGCACTCTACCTAGTAGTGCTGAATTAGGAATTCCTGCAGGGTGTTCCACTGCTATCCAGACAGGAGGTCCGGCACAAATACCCTGGTCTGTCCTCATTTTCAAGGTGTTCCCTATTGACTTGGCAGTGACCACTTCTGGGATGTATGCTCTGCAGGAGTCTAGCTGGGCCATGCTTATTAAGGTCCATGTTTGCAAATGAAGCACTGTAAGGTTAGAATGAAGTCAACTCTAAATTTGTTATTTGACACATGTCATGTGAATGCTTACAGCATGTGTGGATGGTTTGACCAGGGTCCTGTTGTGTAGTCTGGACTCTTCCAGTCTTCTGTTCTATGACATGGACCATCTCCATGAATGAGGTAGGGAGATAGCAGGGACACTGGTGACAAGATAAAGACTGAGGGGTTCAGCTCTGCTATATCTCTGGACTTGGTCTTACTTTTTATCCTACATGGGTAGACAGATTATCCTAGTACTTACCACTGTAGCAGGGACCAAACACAGGTATATGTATATATATATGTGTATATCTATTATATATATGTGTATATCTATTATATATATGTGTATATCTATTATATATGTGTGTATATCTATTATATATGTGTGTATATCTATTATATATGTGTGTATATCTATTATATATGTGTGTATATCTATTATATATGTGTGTATATCTATTATATATGTGTGTATATCTATTATATATGTGTGTATATCTATTATATATGTGTGTATATCTATTATATATATGTGTATATCTATTATATATATCTTTTTTTAATGAAGATCTAGATTATGCCTGTCTACATGACCCATGCTATTTTGCTGAAACAACTTTACTAGACTGTGGTGGCCTTACAGTCAGAGGTGACTGTATGAATGCTGCCATTACATAAATGCTCTGAACTGACCAGAGGAGAATAAAAAATGTTAATAATTTCTTGGTCATTTAGAACACACTAACACAAGTCCAGTTGTGAATCCTACACACATCCTGAGAGGCACTCAACATGTTAAGCATAAGGTAGTTAGTCAGAATACTGTCTCAAAATAATTTTTAATTTACCATATATTGCAAACACCACATGGAAAATTGGGACAAATAGTTCCTAGAAGATAATTCTAACTGTGGCAATAACATTCTGGGGACAAAATTTAAATAGAGACACAGGTCTTCACTTGCACCAACTGCCTGGTTTAAATGACAAAGTTTACATTAATTACAGAATGATGAGGTTACAGTTCAGGCTTATTGCTAACTAGACATAATGAGTTGCATTGTAAGAGCTATATTGATCTCTATCTTGCCACATGGTTGCTTGTTTTACATGTCCTCTAGAATCTTGCTTCAAGGTGAATGATTTCACCCTTATTTCTCTATTTTCAGTTTGGCTTCCCAAAATGTCTTCATTACCAAACAGTAAAGAACACATACTCACTGTATGGAAGGATTGTCCTAGAGCGCATGTGAGCATTTGAGTGAATATTCCTGGGCTCCATCTCAAGATAACCAAGGTACATGGGGTGATGAGTTAGTGTAATCCCAGAAGTGAGGGACGATGGTCAGGATGGTCAGACAGCCTCAAGACGAGCCTCTCTGAAAATGGTGCTGAAACAGTGTACAACTTAAGTTAGCAAGTTAAAACATTGTGCCCCAGAACTGAGTGGCAAAAACCAGGCGAAGATCTGCATAATAGCATCTTCAAGGACTATACCCATGCCATTCGCCTCCACTGGTCGTCCTTAAAACCCAATAAAACACAGGCTTGTGTTCATGACTTTGCAATGACAGGAACATGCTTAGCCAGGAAGGAGGCCAGCCAACCTAGCTCAGTCAAAGCAGCTGATGGCCCCAGAAAGTTGAATGCAGCTAATGCATTCAGATGTGCATTCACATGTGCAATACCAGATGTGGTATTGCCTCTGCAGGCACCAATTCTCCTACCCATAGACTCAGTGTCCTGCGCTCAGGCCTACATGCTATAGGCATGTCCTGGCAAAGATAAAAGATAAGGGTAATCCAGAGACGGGCTCAGTGGTATCACAGGGTCTAGAGGTCTCAAATGCATGAGGTCTCAGTGAAGATCTGGTCGTGGGAGGCAGATGAGCCTGAAGAACCAGTGGCAGGGATGGTGTTTGCTGATGGAGTTTCACTGGGCTTGCAGATGACTGGCTCAGGTTCCTTCTGCGTGAGAAGCCATGTGGTTTGGCTTCAGACACAAGGTCATCAGAGAGGACGGTCCCTCCTGCCTGGCTTACCTCTTAACTCCAGGTTCCCAGGAAGCTTAAGCTGAAACAATATTTTTCAGATGGAAACAGCTGGCCTGCAGCACAGGGTGTGGACTGGAATGTATCTTAGCGGGAGAGAATGAGTGGGCTTAGGGGATGGTAGCCGCACATGGTCATTAAGGCTGCTGCACTTAGCAGTGTCTCCCCTAGGTCTGTTTCTGACATCTTCCCTGGAGTCAGCCGGCAGCTGTGTATTGGCAAGACTGAGGAAAGGTGGCTACCCAAGGGAATGACTTAGCTCCTTGTTGAGACTAGAGAGGGTCACCCTTGAAGGGAGAAAATACCCAGTCTGTACTGCAGCTTTGAAGCCTTTCATCCTCCTGGTCTGTGGACTATTGCTCTGCACTCAGCTTTCCTTAAAGCACCAGCTCTCCATGCCGAACTCAGGAACCTGGCTCCTGAGCAGATTCACCAGAGGCCACAGCAAACCCCAGTTCCAGCAAAGACCAAAAGATGCATGCTTTAGGTGTGACTTTTTCAGGCCCACCAAATGTCCTGAGATAGCACTATCAGATCTTGGCCCCTTGCCTTCTGGGATAGGGTGGGTGGGAATAGTGGACCTAGACAACATGGTGGTAAACCTCATAACTTCTGCAATTAGAAGCCAGCCTGTGTGGATTCATCAGTCCATCTGAGCCTGGTGACAGGAACATGGATCACAATCTGAAGTTTGTGTGTGAGCGCTAAGGGTTCAGAGTCACAGGAGATGGACATGTATGAAAGGCAAGCTGCCTAAGGATAGAACTCTCCTGTGTTAACTTTACTCACTAAATCTGTGTGCAGAGGGATATCGGGCTGGAGCTCACCTGCTGACTGCCCATCTGCCTCCAGACCTGAGCTTCAGGCTGGCGTGTTTCACTTGGTAACATCTTATTTCCATAGTGTCTTGCTGAGGAGGGGTTTTAACCCTCCTGGTTCTCTACTTTCCAAGTATGATTCGTTTCAGTGTTTTCAGTGGGGTATATTACAAAAAAAACACTTCAAAATCCTCAACTTTTCATTTGTGCATGGGAACATTTCCAGTTGCAGGGCACACTAGGGGATATGATGGTATTTCTTTTGAGATGAGCCTCATCTGGCCTTAGCATAGTGTTGTTGATTGTCTAAATGCTATGTCAGCCATCCCTAGGAAAGCTCATCTGACTGGATTGTGTTAGAAAGAGCCCCAGGGAAGATAAAACTTAAAGGCCATGGCCTCTAGTTTTGCCAAATGGTTCAGTCCTGGATTTTCCCAGTGTGTGGGGTGTGGCAGGGGCCTCTGGACATGAGTAGGTGATCCCCTGCTTGACACAGCTCAGGCATTTTGATGGTACCTGCAGCCATGGTCTTGACTGAACCCTCCCCCACCCAGGAGTGACAAGTACTAACCAGTCATGCAGTACCATGGCCACAATGGGGCCACATTCCAGATGAGGGGACTGGTCACAGGCCTCCATCTCCAAAACTAATCTGAGGTGGCAGCATAAGATCTTAATGTTTTAGGCTGAGAGTATCCCTCCATGGGTAATGGGCTTCCAAAGTCCATTTGTGCAGGTTTATTCTTTCAGCCTGGGTCCATGAAGGTCCTAGGCTCCCCACCAGATAATGCATGCCAGACTTTGATCCCCCATGGAAGGAAGGACTTGCCCTCCCCAGGGAGTAGATGGGTGGTGGGATGGGGCAGTTGGTGACATGGGAGGACTTGCTTACCTCGAAGCAGGGTGTTTGTTTACTTGGAAGTACTTTGAAGAATGACACTCTGACCTTTCCTGAGACCAAATTTCTTTCCTTATCACTGTCTATAGGCTTGACCAGGAACCGTGAAGGGCAGGGAACTAGATTCCTAATGTGACAAGAGCTCATATTGTGCAATAGTGGGAGTGTTTAGTGAGGCGCTGATTCTTGATGTCTCTTTGTGCTCGTGAGGGATCACAAAGCTTGCCTGTGGGAAGTCGTCCAAAAGCAGAGGTGTACACTGTTTAGAGCCATGAATAAACAGCAACATGATCTGATGAAATGCGGATTCTCAGGTGACCAAGAACCTGAATTTCCCCAGCACTTGTGAGGGCCATTGTAACTTAAAATTCATAGCTCATAGCACTGATGGGTCCATGTTGCATGGACACCAGAAATTTGACAGTGGAATTAGTGGAATGATCAGGCACTGGACAGGAAGTGGCCATTCTTACACCCAACACAACTCACCAGTGTGTAACCACTGGGTATTCCTAAATCACTTGCTCCCAACATCCTAGTTGGGGACAGCTACAGAATTGAGATCAGAGTCTCAGCATGTTAAGGATTCTCTCATGAGCTTCCCAGTTCCAATGAGGTCATTTATGTGTCTAGCAGGCTGTGAGTTTTCTCTGCATGCTTCTGAGCATTGGAGTATTTCTATCCACCAAAAAACCATAGCTCTGTGAAAAGTGGGTAAATACATTTTGAGTGACACAATTGGACAGAGGTAGAGCAGATCAGGGCCAGGTGGGTGGGCAGGAACTTGCTTCCTCTGGTCACATGAGACTTGATGGATCTGTGTGTTTATCCCTGTGGGAGCCCTGGAAGCCCTCAAAACCATTTCTTACTGCTGCTTGAGACCTTTAAGGTTGGATATATAGGTAGGCATATGTTTAGTTACACCCAGGAGAGTGCTGGAGCTATGAAGGCCAGAGCCTTTTAGATCCCCAGGACTCCAGTGCTAGGGAGTATATATAGGGCACATAAACTGGTAACCAAGATCCCAATGTGGGACCCCTGTAACAGTACTGTGGGCTGTGAACTTGAAGCCACTTGTCCACTCTGGTTGTAGGAGCTTTCTCATGTAGGCATGACTTCTCAGCAACTGACATTAACAATTCCCTTGCTCTTTTCCTCTGGGAGTGTGGCTCAACTTGCCGATATTCTAAACATAATGGTTGTCCATGACCAGCCCACATCTTGAAGCTATCAAGTCATCTCGGTATCATCTAAAAACTGCTTATTCCAGAGACTGCTCAGGGGTCCTTCCTGTCCTTCCTGACTCTTGGTATTAGACGAAGTTCACCTAATGTACACACCTAGAAGTGAATTGCTTCAAGACAACTTTGTTGACACTTATGGAGCAGGCCTTTGTGAAATAGGTCTCCTAACAAGGTTTCTTCCCTCTCCATAAATTTGTGTTGCTAAGTTGCTAGGTTTCATAGTGACTTAAAGTGGTTCTTCAGAGACGTGGGTCTAGGAAAGGTATGTGGAAACCGGTGTGGTTAAACCATGTCGCATGTGACAAGGTAGAGACTAAGACTCCCCTTGCTCTACAGAAGTGCTAATGCCCACTTGGCTTGTTTTGACCCTGTGTTCATGATTTCTCAGTGACCTCTTCTGGGATTCATGATCATAGTTAGGTCTGGCTAAGCCATGCTCTGTTAATGCTGCATCAGTGGAGGGATATCAAGGACATTTTTGCTTGTTTCCGTGATCTTGAAATGACTGACAGGAGCATGCATAGCAGGGTAGGAGGCCAGCCAGGCTAGCTGTCAATAGATAATGTCCCTAGAATGCTGAATGCAGCTAATGCATTCAGAAAGGAAGCCTACACCACATGGGATCTCTGCATCTGCAGGCACTGATTGTCCCTTAAAAACAGACTCAATGTACATGTCCTGAGCTCAGGGCCACAAAGCCACTCTTCATTGCTGTAGGTATGTCGAGGCAAACATGGAGAATGATCAGTAATCCAGAGAGGAGGACTCTAGGATGTCGGGGCCTATAGGGGACTAAAATGCATGGAGGTTTTCACTGAAGAGCTGGTCATGGGAGGCAGCTGAGCCTGAAAAACCAGTGGCTGGGATGCTGTTTGCTGATGGAGTCTCACTGGGCTTCCAGCTGCCTTGGTCAGGGTCCTCATGCTTTGAGAAGCCAGGTGGTCTGGCTTCAGACACCATGTCATCAGAGTGAACAGTTCCTCCTGCCTAACTTACATATTACGCTTCCTGGGAACCAGGAGTTAAGCTGTTCCCAGAACCACAGTGAGTGTTCCAGCTGGGTTGCACCATGAGCCACACAGGATGTGGACTGCAATGGGGTTTCATGTCTCTAGCTGGAGAGAATTAATGGGCTGAGGGAATGGAAGCAGGTGATTAAGGCTCCACAATTGTGTTTTTTTTTTTCTTAGGTCTGACCTCTTCCCTTGGATTCAGCCCAGAGATTCATCTTAGTCAAGACTGAGACAAGAGAGGCTCTTGTAGGGGGAGTGGCTTAGCTCCTGGGTGTGGATACTGAGAGGGTCACCCTTGAGTGTAGAAAAAAATCTAGGAGGGCCAGCCTGTACTGAAGCTTTGTCCTTCATCCTGGCCTGTGGACTATTGCTCCGATGTCAGCATTTCTAAAAGTGCCAGCTCTCCCTGCAGAATGTAGGGAACTGTCTGCTGAGTGGAGATTCAATAGGGGCCACAGCAAATCCAGATCTGGCAGGGGCCATGATCTGTATCATTCTTTGGTTGTGTACTGTCAGGCTCAGCACAATGTCCCAAGATAGCACATGGGAGCTGTGGGTCAGCACCAGACTCTAGGACAGGGCCGGGTACCAGATCTTGGTCCACTTAAGCAGGGCTGGCTTGAGAGGCCTAAACCTTCTTGGGGGGTGGGGTTGCAAAGCCTAATGAACTAAGACAATAGGTAAACATCAGAAACTGTGACCTTAGAAGCCTATGTGGATTCATCAGCCCATCTGAGCCTGGTGACAGCAACATGGATGACAATCTGAAGTTTTGTGTGTGAGCAGTAAGGGTTCAGAGTCACAGGAGATGGACATGTAAAAAGGGCAATCTGCCTAATATAGACCGCTGTCTGTCCTGTGTTTACTCACTGCATCCTGTGTTCAGAGGGATATCAGGTAGTGGATCACCTGCTGCCTTCCTGTTTCCAGATGATAAGAACTGTATGCTGGCCTCCAGATAAGAACTGTATGCTGGCCTCCAGATAAGAACTGTATGCTGGCCTCCAGATAAGAACTGTATGCTGGCCTCCAGATAAGAACTGTATGCTGGCCTCCAGATAAGAACTGTATGCTGGCCTCCAGATAAGAACTGTATGCTGGCCTCCAGATAAGAACTGTATGCTGGCCTCCAGATAAGAACTGTATGCTGGCCTCCAGATAAGAACTGTATGCTGGCCTCCAGATAAGAACTGTATGCTGGCCTCCAGATAAGAACTGTATGCTGGCCTCCAGATAAGAACTGTATGCTGGCCTCCAGATAAGAACTGTATGCTGGCCTCCAGATAAGAACTGTATGCTGGCCTCCAGATAAGAACTGTATGCTGGCCTCCAGATAAGAACTGTATGCTGGCCTCCAGATAAGAACTGTATGCTGGCCTCCAGATAAGAACTGTATGCTGGCCTCCAGATAAGAACTGTATGCTGGCCTCCAGATAAGAACTGTATGCTGGCCTCCAGATAAGAACTGTATGCTGGCCTCCAGATAAGAACTGTATGCTGGCCTCCAGATAAGAACTGTATGCTGGCCTCCAGATAAGAACTGTATGCTGGCCTCCAGATAAGAACTGTATGCTGGCCTCCAGATAAGAACTGTATGCTGGCCTCCAGATAAGAACTGTATGCTGGCCTCCAGATAAGAACTGTATGCTGGCCTCCAGATAAGAACTGTATGCTGGCCTCCAGATAAGAACTGTATGCTGGCCTCCAGATAAGAACTGTATGCTGGCCTCCAGATAAGAACTGTATGCTGGCCTCCAGATAAGAACTGTATGCTGGCCTCCAGATAAGAACTGTATGCTGGCCTCCAGATAAGAACTGTATGCTGGCCTCCAGATAAGAACTGTATGCTGGCCTCCAGATAAGAACTGTATGCTGGCCTCCAGATAAGAACTGTATGCTGGCCTCCAGATAAGAACTGTATGCTGGCCTCCAGATAAGAACTGTATGCTGGCCTCCAGATAAGAACTGTATGCTGGCCTCCAGATAAGAACTGTATGCTGGCCTCCAGATAAGAACTGTATGCTAGTGTGTGGGACTTGGTAACATCTATCTTTATTGGACTATATTACTTGGGACTATATTACAAGATCTTAAAAGTTCTCAACTTTCATTTGTGCATGGGAAATCTTCCAGTAGCAAGGGACATTAGGGAATATGGGATATGACTGTATTCTCTGTTTATGTTTGAAATGCTCCTTACCTGAACTTTATTGAACATAGTACAGTTTGAGGTGTGGAAAGGCTAGGTCAGCCATCTCTAAGAAAGTTCATCTGACTAGATTGTGTTACAAAGAGCCCAGGGAAGATGAAGCTAAGTAGCCAAGACTCCTAGAGTCTTTCAGTGTGCTGTTTCCTGCATGACCTGCCCACTGCCTGGGGAGGAGCAGGGAACTCTGAATGTAGGGAGAGATCCCATGCTTGGAAGAGGAATTTTAGATACTTTGGCAGAGTCTCCAGTCTTGGCCTGGACTGAAGTCCCATGATTCACAAGTACAAAACAGCGATTCCGAAGCATGGTCACAAGGGGGCCACATTCCAGATGAGGCTACTGGTCATAGTGTTCAGCTCCAAAGCTAATGATCTAAGGTGGCAGCATAAGAATTGTTAGGTTTCATGACAAAGCTCACAAGTCTCTGGCATCCATAGAAGTCAGTCATCCATAAAAGTTTCTGGAAGCTCTGTCCACCCATTGGAAGAATTGCTCACCCAGAGGCAGAAAGTTGATAACTAATTTCTGTTAAGAATGACATTGGCTGTTCTGCACACTTTCCTGACCACCTATGTGTCCCACCAGGGCCTGTAGGGCAGGTGACCAGACTGCTAAAGTGACCCAGCTCATGGTATAGGAATACTACTTGGGACTAATAGGATGTTACTACTTAAATTGTAGGGTGTTTAGCTACCATGGTGAGCTCATGATTCCTAATCTCATGCGGGTATTCAAGAGTGGCTATTATGCTTGCTATAGGAAATCCTCCTAGAGAAGTGTCTGGGATACTGGTTGAAACATAGCCCCAGACAGGAAGTGTGAAAAGAACCCTGCTATTCCTTCAATCTGCTGCAGAGCCTGTCAGTGCTATTAGTGGGTAGATCTGCTACCTTCACTACATCCTTAAAAGTCAAATGAACATATTTTAAAGCACAGTAACCTGGCATTTTCTGAAAGATGCTCAGCCTGAGGTCTCCAAGTTGAGGTGAATGTGATGATAAAATATTGACCCATTCCAAAGTGTTCAGACTTAGGAATGATAAAGCCAGAGTTTAAAGACACTGGTCAATGGTGATGTCCACCTCAAGTTGAGTATCCATTCACATTATTTCCTTAAAGACTACTAGTCAGATGTTTGGGAATCACTTTACAGCGTGATGGCCTTTACATATTGAAGATCTAAAGTGGTGTCGCTGAGGTCTGAAGGGAAACCTCAGGCAGTGGTGAAAAGAACATTGGCTAACCTAGAAAAGACCACCTTTCAGGTCCAGCCCAATAATGTGGCTCACAACTGAGTTCTGCTCCAGAGAATAGGATGCTGTTGCCTTGGTGGATACTGTATACACCATGTGCACAGATGACCATGCAGTTATGTGGAAACTATGTTCTGGTAGTCAAAGTCACATGTGACAAGACAGATCAACATAAGTACTGAAATGCACTTGCTGACTTGTCCAAGTGTTTACCCATGTGGTCATGATTTCTCAGTGACCTCTTATTGGATTCATGCTAGTCTTGAAGTGGCCTTACAGAGCAATGCCCTGTTAATGCCCCATCAATGGAGGGACATCAGAAACTCATTTGTTTTCATGCTCCGATGTTACATTTGAAGGTCACTTAAGCATTGTCAAGTAAGTATTCAGTTCGAAGGTGGCTGAATGTTACAAATGATTCACAATGGACTCCACACCAGAGGTGGTCTAAGCATCTGCTGACACCAATTATCCCTACCTGATAAACTCTGCATGTCCTGACCTCAGGCCTACAGAGTCTCCCTTCATTGCTATAGGCATGTCTTGGCAAAGATGAAAAAATGTTAAAATTGATCCAGAGTGAAAAGCACTCAATGAAGTTAGGGTCTAGAGAGGTCTCAAATGCATGGAGGTCTTCACTGAAAAGATGGCCATGGGTCTTCCGATTCAGCTGCCAATCTGTAACTGGGAATGTTTGCTCATGGGGTCTCATTGGACTTCAGATGCCTGAGTCAGGGTTCTTTTGCTTTGGAAAGCCATGTGTTCTGGCTTCAGATTCCACTAGCCAGTATGAGTAATGGGTAAAGCTTATCTGAGGTTCTGACTGGAGTGGTGCAAGAGTGTGCAGAGACTGCCTGTCACCTGGAATGGTGTTGAGCAATTCATAGTTCAAAGCTGCTGTCTTGGGAGTCTTATGGTCCATGTAGAATCACTGGTTGGGGCTCCATCAATTTGGATGAAGATTGCTGTTAGGGAAACCTACTCAGTTTGATAATTAATTTTTAAGATGTTCTGTGCCATTGGTAGGTAATAACCTCCCAGCAATTTTTAAAAGTGATTTAAGAGTCCACAATTTGATCTTTCCTGTTTTTGTTTTTTTACCTTTGTGGTTGAACAATTTGTAGATCTATTTCCTGTCCTAAGCAATAGCCTTCTTTGTATTTTTCAGGAGCAATTTAAAAAAAACTCCAGCAAGGCAAAACGTTAATTACTTCCAAACATGTTTTTAAATATCAGCCAATAAGATAGTCCTTCATATCATGGTAAATCATAGGTCAAAGAAACTGTACACTAATTTCCAATGGCTGTCGCCCAAAATATTGGCAAACAGCAGGGTTATCTAACATCCTTTTTAGTTGACCCTTCCATTGATGATCTCTTTTAACAAGGTGAGAATTATAAGTAGGGTACCCAGAATGTAAAATTTCATGTATCCTTTTCTTGTAGAGGTATGGTGGAATCTTTTAAATCAAAAACGATTAAAGATCATCTATCCTTTAGGTAGCATAGAAGGCAAGGGAATTCCAGGGTGTAGAGCACTCCTAGATGAATTTACTTACAGCTCAGAAATCTGTCAGCATTCCAAATTTTCCAGACTTCCATTGTTAACAAATACAGGAGAATTCCAAGGGCTGATTGACCTGATCAATACAATGAGCATATAGCTGCTAGTGTGACAGCTCTTGTAAAGCAGCTCTTGTAAGGCCTGCAAGTTCTATAAAAGCTCATTGCTCAATCCAGACAGGTGTGTCTGTTAACTATTTTAAAGGTAGGGCTTTTTGGTACCCCCAAAAGCACGGCTGTCATGTTTTTGAACAGCTTGAATGGTCAGTGCCTGTTCTGTATGTTTCTGGCCCTATACAGTCAACCCATCTTGTGCTTTTTTCCCCTTCAGATAAGGCACCCATACCTAAATCTAATCATACACCTCCTGCGGCCAATTGATCCATGATTCTGATATAATTATAATCACATCTGCCCCTGTGTACAAAAAACTTAAATTGCAATGTCACTTAAACACTTAGCTTTGGTCTTATAGAAGTCTGCCAAAATACTCACTTCATGGCTTCTTCTAGAATTTATCATCCAAAGCTATTGTACCATCAGTAGCAGTATGGCTTTTTGCCACAGGCACTAGGTCATTTGATCTGGGAGAGGCGTTTCACCCATAGTGACAGGGAACACTTGGACCAAGATAATCATGAGGTGGGAGTTCAGTGTTGGTGGGGAGGGATGAGTGTGGTGGTGGCTCACATTAGGCCAGAGATGTGGGACCCAGAGAAAGAGCTGGCTGGTAGGACACCCAGGTAAGATTGAAGGGCCTACCACAGCATATATCCCTAGCAGTGCTGGGTTCAAGAAGGGGGGAGACCCTGAGCTCCCAGGCCTGCCGGGCTATAGGTACATGTCAGAGGAGGGAGCAGTGTAGCAGTTGCTCAAATGTGCAAGGCTTTGGGATAGAAGCTCTCCAGGAAGTAATGACTACATCCACCAGAAGATGTGTGCAAGTGGCAGAAGGCAGCTGCAGCTTCAAAGGCAGACAGGTCCATGCCTGGGGAGCTAGGCTGCATTCCTGTCTTTATGGGCAACTATCACCTGCAGGTATGGCTGCCAGGTGTGTCCTACAGCTGTGTGAGCAGCTTGGAATTTCAAAAGTAAAGGTTTGGGTGCTAAGCACAATGTGTCCTTTTTAAGGCCAGGCCAAGTGGTCGGCAAAGAACCACCACTGGGCACCAGATAATGGGGGATAGAATTGAGAATCATGTCAGGTTTATTAACAAGCACAATCAATTAGGTCCCCTCTCAATACATAAAACAGCTGACACAGCTGATGGTCATCTTCCCCAATGAGCCACGAGGAAGAAGGTACTGAAGTCAGAAAGCCCTCCACAGTCTGACAGTGACCTCCCCTCCTGCCACACCTACTCATAGGTTTTGGACCACATACCGAACTCTAAAACGTTACCCCATGGGGCAGGCAGAGCTGACAGAATTCACAGCCACATTCCCAACTGAACAGAATGCTGCAGCAAGAATGTGTTTTGGGTCACATGGTCCACCCTTCCCTGAAGGAAACTTCTTTTGTTACAAACTAGCTGTGTTACACCAGGCACTGACTGGCTGGTAACTAGATTGTAAAAGTGACAGAGCTCATGTCGTAGAAACACTACTTGAAAATGGGAGTTGTTTAGCCACCATGCTGAGATCCTGGATCGCAATGTCTCCTAAAGGTTCATGAGGGGTCATTAAGCTTGCCTATGGGAGGTCCTCAAAGAAGTGGAGGTGCATAGACTTCTGGGAAACCATGGTAGGGAGGCATAGGTTCAAGGTGGGAAGCATGGTTAAGAAACCTAACAATATTTCCTCTGGATTTACTATGGCAGAGCCTGTCAGTGCTGTTAGTCAGGCTGAGGTGCTATCTTCACTCTACCTACATCTTTTGATGGTCAAGGTCAAATGAACATTAATGCTCACCAATCTGCCTTTTCTGACTAGTTTTCTGACTAGATCTCAGGCTGAGATCTCCAGGGTGAATGAGTGCAGACCCACTCCAAAGAGAGGTTAAGTATGACAAAGCCTGAGACTTATAAAACACGGGTCAAGGGTGGTGTCAACTTCAAATGCAGTGTCCATTCATAAAATTCCTTGCGAGTACTCATGAGATGCTAGGAAATCACTTAGAGTGGTGTGGTATTTACATATTGAAACTCCCTCCAACCTGACTCCTCCACACTGGGGGACCTGACTTTGGTCAGAGAGAAGGAGTATAATGGTCTCCAAGTAAATCATCAAAGGTAAAAGCAATAAAAATGGCACTGAGGTGTGGAGAGACCTCAGCAAGCAGTTAAGAACAATTGCTGCTCTGGAAAGGGACCTGCCTTCAGGTCCAGCCCCACAACGTGGCTCACGACAGAGTTCCATTCCAGGGAATAGGATGTCCTTGCCTTAGTAAATACTGTAAACACAATGTGCACAGATGACCATGTTTTTCTTTAAAGGGGGTCAACTGAATACCACGACACAGTACAGTAAAATGCTTAAAAGGCTAGCTGTTGGAATAGCCAAAAATGTTTAGGCTGTACAAAGATGACCAGAGTAATCTGCAGGATATAACTAATGGGGGAATTCAGCTTCATTCACAATGGATGGTATGAGTGCTATTTGATCTCAAATCTGGAAAACTGGGAAATAGGCTCCATGGGCCACAAAACACATTGGTCCATGTTAAGTGGACACCAGAAGTTGGAGTTAGTGGAATGATGGCTCTGGTTCTCCATTGTGTCAGAACTGGACAGGAGGTGGCCATTCTTCACCCCCAAATCAGCTCACCAGTGCATACCCACTGGGTGTTCCCCAAAAGTAATACAATCCTGACACCTGAGTTGGAAACAGCCACAGAAGGCAGATGAAAGAATCTCAGGCTGTTAAGACTTCTCTCACTGGAGCTGCCCTGTGCCAGTATCAAGTCAATGTCTGTGTGTCCAAAGGATGAGTGACCTCTTCATGCTTTGTTCATGTATAAAAATGTTCATAGAATATGGGATTTCAAATAGATAGTTACAAGTTGGTAAATAAAATTAAAGGGAAAAAGTGGCCAGAGGTAGAGCATAGCAGGGCCAGGTTGGTTGGAAAGATCTTCTGTTTGCAATCGGGGCACATGGAACTTGATCTCTGAAGTCCTTCAAAGTTATTTCTTACATGCTGTTGGAGACACTTCTTGGTCTGATGTATAGGTAAGTTTTAGGTACACACAGCTGAGTTTATGTGCTCTTGGAAGGCAGAACTTTTGGATCTTTTAAGAATTCCAGTTCTAGTGTGTGATGGTCACTTACAGGAATCAGAATCCTTAATTGGGTCAATTCAATATGAGTTGTTTGTGCTGTGAACTTTGAAGACACCGAACCACTTAGGTGTAGGAGCTTATGTAGCCATGATCACACAGCCACATCCCTGGGCTCTGACAATTTACTTCCTTTCCTCTATGGTTACAGGTGTAGGGCTCAAAATCCTCACCTAATCATGCCTGTTCTTTTGCATGAGCAGCCCATACCTTCAAGCAATGTCATCTCACTAGTGTCTAAGACAGATCTCATTACAGAGACTCCCAGAGTACCTAGGAGCTGTACTCAGAAGTAAGAGTTGATTTCTATTTACACAACTCTGTAGTAGCATCATGGAAGTGGCAGATCTCACTACACATGAAAAAAAAGTGCAACAAGAAGCACCCTCTAAGAGTGTCTATTAACTTGGGTCATCTTATAGACCCTTCAAGCCAATATGCTTCTAGACAACCCTTCATCACTTGGGGGAAAATGTCTCTTGTGAACCTCTTCTCATAAATGATTGTATCTTCTTTCTTCATATATCTTGTTGCCAGTAACTTCAGTCATCTTAAATGGCTCATCAGAGACTTGGGTTTATGAAAGAACGTGGAACCTATGCTGTGGTTAAACCCAGTCACATGGAGAAAGTAGAAAGTCTAAAAATTCCCTTGAGCTGCAAGTGTGCTGTGCTCCTATTGCCCACTTGTCCAGGTTTTAATCCCTGTGTTCCTGACTTTTCAGTGAGCTCTTCTGGGATTCATGTTCACGATGTAATAGCCTAGCTGGGCCAGGTACATCAATGGACACATCTGCAAATCAAGCAATTTAGGTTAGAATGAAAATGGCTCAATTCCAACTATCTGGTTTGTATTCTGACTCATCCCAATGTAGGTGTTTGTTGCATGTCTGGATGGGGTTTGACCAGGGTCCTGGCTTAGCCTGGACTTCCCAGCCTGCTGTCCTTGCACATGGACTGTCTCCATGAGTAAGATCAGGAGCTGGCCTAAGGATCTTCTCATCAGTGTCCCTGCTGCTAATGGGGAAATGCTCTGCTCTATCCTTTGGCCTTGGTGTTTTGTTTTGATTCTACAACAGCTTTGAACTCAGGCAATCCTACTTCTATTCCAGATTTATACCACCAAAATTCTTAGTTATATATACTTGGATTCTATATTTAACTTCAAATTATGGATGGGGGTCTGTCTATATATATCTCTTGCTGTCCAACTGAAATGCAACTCGTTGGACTTTGGTGGCCTTAAACAGTCAGACTAGATTGTGTTGAGTGCTGCCACTAGGGTCAAGTTTTACGATGACCAGATAAGAAAATCTGTGTTAATGTCACAATACTTAGTATTAGATTTTATCTTGTGTCACTCAGAACACATTGAGATAGTGTAGGTGTGAATGCACACACACATCCTAGGAGCTCCTCAACTCACATTAGGCAGAAGGTATTTAGTCAGAATATACTCGGACCAGCAGGGTGGTCAATGACAAACTGGGAGACTCCTAGGGGAAGGGAAGGGCAAGGGAGAAGAGCAAGTCCCTATTCTAATCAAGCTGTCAAACTTGATTCTCTCAGGGGAGGCTTACATAGTGCTATAGGCAGGATGTGAGTGGGGGATTGCAAGTGGGCAAGGTGAAAAAGTCCATAGAAGGTGCCACAGACTGCTCAGTGGGTAACAGGTCTGCATGGCTTCAATGTGACAGACAGACACAAACACACTTGAGGAGGTTTGCAAACTGCTGCAAAGTTTACTTCAAAATATTGGGTTTCTATACAGACAGTTCAAAGAACGGATCTTTGGTCACAGTTTAAAGATAAACAGACATTCTATAGATGTCAGTAATTCCCTTTGAAATATGAGATTATAAATATTTCAAAGCAAGTGCATAATTGCGAGCTTCTGTTTATTTTGGCCTGCTGGTGGTCAGGTTTCAAGGGACCTAAAATCCCAAGTTAGAGTTTTGTAATAACTCCCACAGTAGCCTTGCTGCAGGTAGAATGATTATAGGCAAGGTCACATTGTTGGCTGCTTCTTACAGCTTTAGCCCTAATTGATTTATCAGGCCTTGGGCTGACATCTGAAGTCATAACTGGCACCTTAGGTTCTGTATCTGTGGGCACAGAGGGCAATATCATTCTATTGATTTTTTTCTGATCTGTATCTCTTTTAGTTACTGAAACTATATCTAAGTGTTCTATAGGCTTCTCTGAATTAACAGTGGAGCTACAGGGCAAAATATCCATGAATAAAAGGCGTTATTTTTACCATAACACAAAACACATCTAGCACCCATTCCAAACAGCCAGCTAAGCAAGCACCTGCAGGGACCTGGACCAAGCAAGCACCTGCAGGGACCTGGACCACTTTTCTCCAGAAAGCATACCCACAAGTTGTGCGAACCTCGGGATAAATAGCCATTGAGATTTCTCTCAGCCATTGCTACACTGTCTCCACTGGGTCTGGTGTAGCATGTCCTAGGCTATTCCTTAACTGGCTGTAAAACTGCAAGCCTGAATCTAGGAATGCTCTGATAAACATTCTGCTTGCTTCTAGAGTAATTTTCTATCTCAGAGGCCTGAGGTAGTGAGGATGATGATGGTCTCCAACAAGAATATAGTGGTGAGCGTGGTCTAACAAACTCTCAAATACTTGTATACTCAATTACTATATATAGCAAATACCAAAAAAGAAAATCTAAGAAATAACACCCTGAAAATCTAACTCTGTTCAAAGCACTCTAGGGACAAAAGTGTAAATTGAGACCAAGCTTTTCTTTTATCCCAAGGGCATGCTCTTAAATAGCATGAAAGCTTATATTAACCACAGAATGCTCAGGCTGTAGATTAGGATTACTTCTAATTAGCTCTGACAACTAATTTCATTTAACCTCTATTTTGGCTCCGTGTCTAACTTCCTTCCAGAATCTTGATTCAAGGCAAATTTTTTTACTTTTTTCTCTCTATTTTCAGTTTGCCTTTTCCTCGTAGACTTACACTGTCTTGCTATTTGACAAATCTGCTCTATTATCAACTGGTGAGTAATACATATTCAAGGAACAGAGGGATTGCCCCATAGCACCAATGTGAGCAGTCGAGTGAATCTTCCTGGCCAGTGTGGTCTGCAAGAAGTTAGACACCATCTCTAAGATAAACAATGTGGATGGGGTGGTAAGTGCATGTAATCCCTGCATCGTGGCACAAGGGTCAGGGTTGTCAGCCTTGGGACAGGCTGCTTTGGAAATAATGAAGGTATGCCTCAAACTGTGCAAATTAAGTTACTGGAGAAAAATATTGCACCCCAGAACTGAGTGCCAAAACCTCTTCCCTTCCCATCCTGAGAAAGACAGACAAGAACTGGGGGAAACACTGGGAAAGGGCATCTGGAGGAACTATACTGGTGTTCTGCCTCTCCACTGCTGCTCCTAAAACCCCACAAGCCACAGGCTTGTTTCTATGACGTTCAAATGAACGAGGGGAGCCTGCATAGCAAGGTTGGGACCTAGCCAGTCTTGCTCAAAGGAGGTGATGTTCACAGAAAGGTGGATTCAGTTAATGCATTCAGAAAGGACTCCATATCAAATGTGGTGGCTGCATCTGCAGGCACCAATTCTCCCTGCCCACAGACCCAGTGTCTTAAGCTCAGGCCTATAAAGCCACTTTTATTTCTATGGGCTTGACTTGGCAAAGCTCAAGAATGTTAAACAAAATCCAGAGAAGGGTTCAGTGATATCAGGGTCTAGAGAGATCCCAAATGCATGGAAGTCTTCACTGAAGGAGCTGGTCATGGGTGGAAGCTGAGCCTGAACAACCAGTGGCTGGGATGCTGTTTGCTGGTGGTCGCACTTGGCTTCCAGCTTCTCAGCTCAGGGTCCTCATGCTTTGAGAAGCCTGGTTGTCTGGCTTCAGACACCAGGTCATCAGAGGGGATAGTCCCTCCTGCCTGGCTTACCTCTTAAGCTCCCTGGGAACTTGAAGTTAATCTGAGATCCAACCTTTTGAGCTGGGACCAGATGGCCTGCCGGAAGGAGGCATACAATGAAAGAAAGGTGTCTTGAGTCTTCCACTGGAGAGAATGAATGTGCTTAAGGAATGGGAGCAGTGGATGATCATTAAGGTCCTGCATTGAGTGTATCCCCTAGGTCTGTTTCAGATATCTTTCCCTGAGTCAGTCCGCAGCTTTATATTGGCAAGACTGAGGAAAGGAGGCTCTCCTAGGGGAGGTCACCCTTGAGTGGAGAAAATACCCAGCAGAGCCAGCCTGTACTACAACTTTTTGATGCCTTCATCACCCTGTCTGGTTGACTATTGCTTGGTTGTCAGGCTTTCTGAAAGCACTAGCTTTCCAAGCCAAGTGCAGGGAACTGACTCCTGAGTAGTGGTCTCTGTTGAATCTCAGCAAGTCAGATCCATCAGGGACCAATAGCTCTACTGTGTTTCAGTGAACTGTCCTGCTCACAAATGTCCCAAACAATCGTGACGTAGTTTTGTGTCAACAGTAGACCTCCGGAGCACAGCCATGTACCAGATCTTGGTCCCCTTGAGTTGGCTCGGTCAGTTAAGACTGAGCATAATGGAACGGGACTTTGGTAAAGAGCAGATAACCTGTCATAGTAGAATCCAGCCTGTCTTAGATTCATCCGCCCATCTGAACCTGATGACAGGAAACATGGAATGAAAATCCTGATTCATGTGTTTGAGGACTTAGGGTTCAGGATCACATGAGATGAACATGTATGAAGGACAAGCTGCCTTAGATAGCTGCCAGTGTTAATTTTCTAATGGCATCATGTGTTCAGAGGGCTAGTGGCTGGACCTTACCTGCTCCCTTTCTGCATCTGTCTCAAGATCTTAACTTTAGTCCAGTTGTGGGGTTTTGTAACATTTGTTTCCAGTCTTGAAGGGGATGGAGATTTCACTCTAGCTGTTCACCTAGTTATTAATATCAGGCTACACTATAAGCATTGCTTATGGTTGGCTAATCCATAGACCTAGGATGTGGGTCTAGCTGCTCTGAGCTTGTCAGTCTATGCACTGGGCCTGGCCAACCTTTCCTGTGGCTTGAGTCTGTGAAAGTATTCTAGCCACATAGAATATAAACAGTGGATCTTCATGATTAGGAGGTAACAACTAGAATTGCTACTTGGGAATGACAGGAATGTTTAGTTACCATGCTGAGATCCTGGTCCTAACCTCCTAGTTAGGGGCTCATGAGGGGCCATTGGGAAGTGGTGATGGTGCATAGACTGTCTGGGAGTTCATGGTTGAGACGTGGCTCCACATGGTGGGGAGTATTGTGAAGCAACCTGCCATTCCTTCTTTCAATATATTGAAGCAGAAACTGTCAGTGCTGTTAGTCAGGCTGCTGTGCTGTCTTCTCTCTCTACATATTCCAAAGTCAAGTGACAATTTATAATGCACAGCGACCTGCCCTTTCCTGACTGCCCAGCCTGAGGTCTCCAAGTTAAGGTGAATGTGATGATAGAATACTGACCCGTTCCAAAGTGAGGTTAATAATGACAAAGCAGGAGTTTTATAAACATTGCTCAAGGGTTAGGTCCATTTCAAAGCCCATTATCCACTTATATAATTCCTTCTGATATCTCATGAGATGCTAGGAAATCACTTCAGAGGGCTGGTGTACTCAAGATCCCCATGGTGTACTTAAGATCCCTCCACACTCAGGACCTGAGTATATCATCAAAGCTTAAGGCATTGAAAGTGTTAATGCGGTCAGCAGATAGAGCACATCCATTGGTTTATAGCATTTGCTGGTCTAGAAAAGGTCCTGGTGTAAGGGCCAGCCCCACCCCAAATGTGGCTCACAATTGTTAGTGCTGTTCCAATGGATAGAATGCCCTCCCCTTGCTGGATAGTGCACATACACAGTACACAGATGAGCATTCAGGGAAACATGATACAAAAATATTGTTTCAAAATGGCAGCATTGAATGCTACCACAACATATTAGAGGAAATGGCTTCCAACTAAGACTCGGCTATTCAAACTGCTAGAGTGACATAGAGCAGTTCAGGTTTTAATCATCTGATCTCTCAACACTAAGTGCCATTAGAATTCCAAGACTGCAGAGAACAGGGAGGTACTGTCTGCTCCATTGTTTACTTGACTGATTGGTCCATGATATAATGAACTGCAAAAGATTGCCTTTCAAGTCAGAATGGTTCTTCAAGTTGTGCAGTGTTCAGATGCTAGACAAAAACTGACAAGTCTTTACACACTAAGCAGTTTGCTGGCATGTTAGCATGCACACTCGTGTGCTCCAGAGATGAAGTACTCATTAGGTCAGCCCTCATCTATCTGATCTTATGGTACAAGGAGATTAATGACAGGAGGGGCCTCTGTGGAGGAGCAGGGTCCTGGACATGTGCCCTTGCAGTATGCTGCCTGGGACTCTTATTTCTCTCCTCTATGACTACTATTGGGTAAACTGCTCCACACTGAAGGTGTTCAAACTTAGCTAGGTGTAAGCTTTCCTGACCTATGATTTGGGATATGCAGGGGGGACATTGGGATTTGGGATTTTTTGGGGGGAGACTGGGATTTGGGTTATGCAAGGGGAGAGATCAGGACTTGGGATATTCATGGGGGAAGATCTGGATTTGGAATATGTGAGGGTGGGGGGAGATCAGGACTTGGAGTATGCATGGGGGGAGATTGAGAATTGGGATATGCAGGGTGGGGGGAGATGAGGTGGCACCTGTCTTAAGGATACAAGGGAGATAGGGTGCAGACAATGCCCAACTGCATCTTCATACATTGCTCACCCACTGTGCTGATTACTCTTCCCTGTCCTTCATAAGCCTCAGTCCCCATGAGCAGGAAGAGTTAACTTGGGTAGTCATTGTCCCAGGAGAGGACCACCCTGTTCTTCAAGCCTTCTATAGGTTCTACCCTGAGAACTGTGGGGCTATTCATTTAAACTTGGAGTTTGAGCCTTCTGTTATGGTCATGTTCTTTGCTCACTTCCTTTTATCTTTTGCAGTATAGTTCTTACATGAACTCTTGGCAGATGTCCAAGCCTCTGAACAAGCTGTACTTCACCCTGTTTCTGGTAATGCACATGATTTATACTTGGCCTCAAATCCTGGTGATACCCATTCATGTAAGACGTCTTACTCTAACCTTGGAAAAAATTATCTTTTCCAGAAACTCTTCCAAATGACATGAAATTTCTATGCAATACTGATCTTTGGTTAGGGTCTTGGTAGGGGCGTGCGAATTCGAGGATACCTGAGCTGTTTCCGGTGGTCTTCTCTGAATCAAGACCATATCTAACAAGCTTCACCTTCTGGGTGACTCTTATTTCTCTGGACCTTGGTAAGCTCCCCAGTAGTGTTTTGAGGATTTTGTTGAGAGACAGAAATTCCAGTGTATACTCAGAGGTCAGCAGTCAGCTTTATGGAAGGAAATGGGATCACACAACTTACATTCTTTTACCCACTATGCTAGCTCTCTTATCTTCCTAGTTTTTGTGACAATTTTAAAATGTGTGTGAGTGCTTCACTTTGGGGGCTATCCTTGCATAGGTGGGTGATACATTGAACATAGATACTCATGTTAGAGTAGTAAGTAGCCACTGTGCTGTCTCACAGTCTAGGTCTCAAACTTCTGATCCTCCTGCCCTCCATATCATGAGCATTGAGATTACATGTACCCACAGGCCAGTTCATGCAATGCTGGGCAAGAACTCTACCAACTGAGCTCTGTCTCCAGTCCTTCCCATTCCTTTTAAGAATCTGAATTGCCAATTTGCCCTGGCATGAATGAACAGGGCCAGACATTTGACCGGGTATCCCACAAGCATAGTATATTTCAATGAATATCAAATTATTTGACTTTTTGCCCCTGTTATCACCAAATTTGAACATTGTATTTGTGATCTTTAATACTCCTAATTTCATTTTGCCATGTTGAACCTTCCCACTGTCCATACAAGTACTAGTGTGTATATTTGTGAGAGCACATGTGAAAGTCAGATAAGAACTGGATCTGGTCTCCTTCCATGTGTTATCCAAGGATTGAATTTGGCATGTCAGCCTTAGAAAGGAGTACCTTCACCTATGGTGCAATCTAACCAGTCAAAATTCTGACTCCATGTTAGTTGGCTTCCTTTCAGGGTCAAAGTATTGAAGTTTCTTGATGCCCAAATTATCCCATTTGAATAATCTTAACTCTTCCCTACTACCCTGAAATTACTGAGTTCTTTCATTTGTAGTTTCTTGATAAGATGCTGTTTCCAATATTGGACTGCCTGTAGACTTTAGATAACCATTGTCCAAAGCTGCTGCATTTTTATTATGTGCATTAGTTTTTGCTTGCATGCTTTTCCGTTTGAGGGTGTCAGGTCCCCAAGAGCTGAAGTTAGTTGTAAGCTGCCATGTGGGTGATAGGAATTGGAACCTGGGTCCTCTGGAAGGTTGATCATTGCCCCTATCCAGTGAGCATTAACTTGTGCCCCTCCAAAGATATTTCTATTCAATGGAATCTTGTTGTTCAATGATCGCCCAAGTATCTTGTAATGTCTTTGATTGTATATGGTTTCATAATGTGGACTTACATGACCAAAATACCAGGACATTTTTCTGAAGTCCCTGAAAGGCCAGGAGAGGTCATTAGTGAAGGGGCAGCTATTATCATTGAAGGGGCAATAGAGAGCTAAGTCTTGTCACCATATGGCAGTGTTATAATGCCTGAAAAGAGCCCATTGTAAAGGCAAACCCATGTTTTGGGGAGCCCCAGCTATTTCTAGATACCAGTCCAATGGGAAGGTATGCCAGCCTTGGACAAAGGACAGCGGTTTCACTACCTAGCCCTTGGATTCCAGAAGAAGGTGACAAAGTCACTCCACACTGTGGACTTAGGTTTTGCTTCAGTCTAGTTGTGCCTGTGGTTGGTTATGCCCAGTTTGCATAAAAAGGTATATAAATTATTTTATAGGGATCCACAATTGATACATCTGGAGCTCTGCCCTGGTGGGTACATGCATTTATTTAGTCCCAAAACTCAGAAGAAAGAGAAAGGTGGACCTCTGAGTTCAAGGCCAGCTTCATGTACACAGCAAGTTCCAGAGCAGCTAGGGCTACACAAAAATCATGCCTTGAAACATTTAGAAAGTTAGTAGTCTCCAGATATTTCACAGGTAACTTTTATTAGGCATTTAACTTTGAATGTTCTTTTTAAAATTTCTAACTTTTAAAGGTTGGATTGGTTTGTTATATTTTGGGGGTAAGAAATGAAAGACTATGATTTGATAATGATGTTAACCTGCCATGTTACCAAGGGTCAATTTTGCTGATCTTATGTCAAGTTGACAGCCATTCAGCAAGAGGGACTCTTCAGATGGGAATGCCCCCAGGAGACTGGCTTGTGGGAAATCCCCTGGTGCAGGCACACAAAGCCACTCTTCATTGCTGTAGTTATGTTGTGGCACACATCAAGAATGTTCAATAATCCAGAGAGAAGAGCTCTGGGATGTCAGTCTAGAGAGGGCTCAAATGCATGGAGGTGTTCACTGAAGAGCTGATCCTGGGTGGCAGCTGAGCCTGAACAACCAGTGGCTGGGATGCTGTTTGCTGATGGAGTCTCACTGGGCTTCCAGCTGCCTTGGTCAGGGTCCTCATGCTTTGAGAAGCCAGGTGGTCTGGATTCAGACACCAGGTTATCAGAGGGGATAGTCCCTCCTGCCTGGCTTACCTCTTAAGCTCCCTGGGAACTTGAAGTTTAGCTGTTCAAAAACTACGGTGTGAGGGGCCCAGCTGGCTTGCAGCATGAGCCACACAAGTTGTGGACTGCAATGGGGCTTCATGTGTCTCTAGCTGGAGAGAATTAATGAGCTGAGGAAATGGAAGCAGGTCATTAAGGCTCCAGAATTGAGTGTTTTCCCTTAGGTCTGACCTCTTCCCCTGGAATCAGCCCAGAGATTTGTCTTCGTCAAGACTGAGACAAGAGAGGCTCTTGTAGGGGGAGTGGTTTTTCTCCTGGGTGTGGAGACTGAAAGGGTCACCTTTGAGTGTAGAAAAAATATCCAGTAGGGCCAGCCTGTACTGAAGCTTTGATGTCCTTCATCTTCCTGGCCTGTGGACTATTGCTCTGATGTCAGCATTTCTAATAGTCAGCATTTCACCAGCTCTCCCTGCAGAACATAGGGAACTGTCTGCCATGTGGATATTCAACATGGTATAGAACCATGTAGAGGGATTTGAATGATACATTGATATGGGGAAATTCAGCTTCTGTCTAGGATACCTCAACAGGGTATGGATGCCATTTCAGAAAATAGGGAGGTAGTGTGTCCTCCATATTCAAGTGTGATCAATCTATGTTAAATGGATGCCTGACGGTTTCCAGCATATTTGGAATTAGTGATTACTCCTCTACCAAAGTGATTCAGACACTGGGTATGAAGTGTCCATTATTCCCATTCAAAACCGCTCACCAGTGCTCATACTTCTGTGTCCTGAGACCCTAGTTGGTAACACCCATAGTCAACAGAACCAAGGAAGTCTCAGCACTTTAAGGCTCCTGTGAGTCGCCCTGTGCCAGTATCAGGCCATCTTTGTGTCCAATAAACTGAGTGCCACATGCTTTGAGCATTTCTATTAGCCAAACCATATACCAATTGCCTGGTGCATGAATACAACTAAATGACACCAGTGGACAGAGGTAGAGCAGAGCAGGGCCAAGTGGGCAGGAACTTCTGTTTCTAGTCCAAGCACATGAGACTTGATGTACCTCCTTGTTCATCTCTGGAGTGCTTCAAAGTCCCATTTTTGACATTGAGACTTCAAGGTCTAATGTGCAGGAATGTGTATATTTACACAAGTGAGAGCAGGTACTCTAGGAGGCAAACCCTTTGGATTCCCCCTAGAACTCCAGTTCTAGTGAGTACAATCTACATGCTACAGGAACCAGGATCCTAACTTGGGTCTCCTGCCTAGGGGTAGTTTGTGCTCTGAACTTTGAAGCAACCTGTCTACTTTTGCTGTAGGAGCTTTTGTATATAGCATGATTGATTCCCAACCATGGCCAACCCTGGCCATTGACAATTCCCTTTCCCTCTTCCCTGGGGTTACAGGTATAGGGTTCAAAGTCCCAGCTTTTTAATCATGACTGTACTTCATGAGCAGTCCATACCTTGAAGCTCTAGTCACTCACTTGTGGGGCAGGTCTTCTGTGAAATGGCCATCTTCTAATGAGAGGATGCCTTCTTTCTCCATACTTCTCATTGCCACTAACTTTCATAGTCAGCTTGAATGGCTTGTCAGAGCCTTGGGTCTGTGAGAGATATGTTAGCCTATTCTGTGTTTAAACCCAGTCATATGTGACAAGGTAGGAAACCAAGAATTCCATCAAGCAATGAATTAGTGTTCCTGACTTCAGTGAGTTCTGGGGTGTATAGTCACTTGCGGTGGTCTAGCTGGGTCAGCTAGTTAATGACCCACCAGTGGAGGGACATACTTGAAAATTGAGAACTTTAAGGTAGGAGTAGAGCAAGAGTCAATTCTAACTGAGTTGTATTGTGATGCATCCCAGGTGGGTGGTTGAAGCAGGTCTGGAAGGGTTTGACCAGGGTCCTGTATTATTCTGGATTTCCCAGACTTATGTTGTGGACAGGAACAGTCCCCATGAATAAGATTGGGAGCTAGCCTAAGGATCTTGTCACCAGTGACCATGCTGAGGGGTTCTCCTCTGCTGTATCTTTGGTACTAGTGTTCTTTATATTTTACGTTGGAGGCTTTGTACCAAAGAGATCTAGCACTTCCCACTGTAGCAGGGCACAAATTCGGGATTTATTTTTACTTCATAAATTTTGACTTCTAGACTGGGTATCTCCATATGTTCCTTGTTATCCTGCTAAAACTCTATTGGTCATGGTAACCTTAATACGAAGATTTGACTCTTGTGAGTTCTGCCATAAGTCACGCTCTACCATCATAATAAAAAAACTTGTTAAACTTTATAGAGTATTAATGCAATTTTCTCTTTAGAGTATTAATACGATTTTCTCTTGTGTCACTTAGACATTGATAAGATTGTCCAGGTGTGAATTCACATGTGCATCCTCCTAGGAGCTCAACACACATTAGGCAGAAGGTATTTAGTCAGAATGTACTGGTGAGCCTGGACTAACTCTCAAATACTTGTATACTTAGCATATTTCTAGTAACAATTTGGGAAAGAATCCTCCCTGAAGATACGTCTAACTCTAACCATGACAATCTGTAAGTGGAGATGGAACTATTCTTTTCTCCCAGCTGCCTGGTCTAAACTACAGGAAATCTTACATTAACTACAGAATGCTTGAGCCAGAGCTCAGGCTTAACTACTAACTAGCTCTTACAACTTATGTCAATTAATCTCTTTTGCCACATGGTTCCTTGTTTACCTTCCTTCCAGCATCTTGCTTCAAAGCAAAATGCTTTCACTCATTAATTTGTTTTCAGTTTGGCTTTACCTCCTAGATTTACACTGTCTTACTATTGTACAAATCTGCTCCATTATTAACCAGTGAGTAATACATACTCAGTGAACAGAAGGATTGCCCACAGCACAAAAGTGAGCAGTTGAGTGAATATTCCTGGCCTGTGTGGTCTGGATGAAGTTAGACTCCATCTCTAAGATGACCAACGTGGATGGGGTGATAAGTGTGAGTAATCCCTGCATTGTGGCACAAGGGTCAGGGGTGTCAGCCTTGGAACAGGTTGCTTTGAAAATAACGAAGGCATGCCTCAAACTGTGCAAACTAAATTAGTGGTGGAAAATATTGCACTCTGGAATTGAGTGCCAAAACCAATTCCCATCCTGAGAAACCAGCCAAAATCTTGGGGAAACACTGGGAAAGGGCATCTGGAGATTCAGTTAATACACTCAGAAAGGACTTCATACCAGATGTGGTGGTAGCGTTTATAGGCACCAATTCTTCCTACCTATATACTTGATGTTCGGAGCTCAGGCCTACAAAGCCACACTCATTGCTATAGGCTTGTCTTGGCAAAGCTCAAGAATGTTAAACATAATCCAGAGAAGGGCTCAGTGGTGTCAGGGTCTAGAGATGACTCAAATGCATGGAGGTCTCCACTGAAGAGCTGGCCATGGGTGGCAGCTGAGCCTGAAAAACCAGTGGCAGATATATTTGCTGATGGCATCATTGGGATTCCAGATGACTGGGTCAGGTTCCTTCTGCTTTGAATAGCCAGGAGGTCTGGCTTCAGACATAAGATCATCAGAGGGTACAGTTCCTCCTACCTAATTTACATCTTACGCTTTCTGGGAGCCAGGAGTTAAGCTGTTCGGAACCACAGGAGGAGGGGACCAGCTGGCTTGCAGCATGAGCCACAGAAGGTGTGGGCTGCACTGTCTAAAGAGTGAAATCAGCTTTTACAATGAGAGCAATGGATGGGCTCTAAGGCTCATGCTCTGAGGACTTTGCTTCCAGGTCTGTTTGTGACATCTTTCCCTGGAATCAGACCACAGCTGTGTATTGGCAAGACTGAGGAAAGGTGGCCCTCTTAAGGGAACGACTTAGCTCCTTGTTGAGACTGGAGAGGGTCACCCTTGAAGGGAAAAAATACCCAGCCTGTACTGCAGTTCTGATGCCTTCATCCTTCTGTCCTGTGGACTATCACTCTGCGTTCAGCTTTACTTAAAGCACCAGCTCTCCCTGCCGAATTCAGGAAACTGGTTCCTGATCTGAGATTCCCCAGAGGCTACAGCACATCCAGATCTGACCGGGACCAAGATCTGCATGGTATTTGGGTGTCAACTGTCGGTTCAGCAGATTTTCTAACCCAGCACATAGTTTTGTGAGTGTTATTTCAACAGACTGCAGGGTCAGGCCCAGTACCAGATCCTAGGTCCCCTTAGTGAGACAGGGCTTAGAGGCCTAAACTTTCTTGGGTGATCTGGCTCAGCATAATGTACTGGGACAAGTGGTCAACCCAAGATAACCTATGAAATTGGAAGCTAGCCTGTGTGGATTCGTGGACCCAACTAAACATGGTAACAGGAGCTTGGAAGCTCATGTGTTTTGGAGGGTTCATGGTTAAAGAGTCACAGGGATGAACACTTGTGAAGAGCAAAGCTGCCTAAGGATGGAATTGTCCTGTCTAATAATCATACCATCATGTGTCAGAGGAATATCTTGCTGGAGCTCACATGATGCCATTTCAGAGGTTCTGAATCTGAACTTCAGGCTGGAGTGTGGGACTTGGTAGCTCCACACGTTTCCATAATGTCTAGATATAGAGACACTTAAACCTCTGGTTTTTGTTCAAATGGTATGATTAATTTCAATGTGTTTCTGTGTGATGTATTATAAAAGGACCTTAAATGTTCCTCAGTTTCCAATTGTGATGGGAAGTGATTTGCTGTCGACACTAGGGGATAAAATGCTATTTCTTTGGTTTGTTGATGAGGCTCACCTGACCTCTATTGAACATACTGGTGGGGGGAAGTTGGTTAAGTTTAGTGCAGCTACCCCTAAGAAAGTTTATCCAACTATGGATTGTTACCTTCAAATCTCTGGGCTCTAAGTAGTCAAGACCCCTAGTTTCTCCCATTTTCTGCTTCCTGGGTGATCTGCCTACTGCCTGGGAAGGAGCAGGGGGGCTCTGAATGTGAGGAGAGATCTCATGCTTGGAAGAAGAATCTGAGATACTTTGGCAGAGCCGCCAGCCATGTTCAGGACTGAAGCCCCAGGAGTCACAAGTACAAACCAGCGATTCCGAAGCATGACCACAAGGCAGCCCCATTCCAGATGAGAAGACTGGCCATAGTCTTCAGCTCCAAAGCTAATGATCTAAGGTGACAGCATAAGAATTGTTAGGTTTCCTGACTGAAATCACAAGCCTCTGGCATCCATAGAATTTAATTATCTAAGGCGGCTGCATAAGAACTTCTAGATTTTGCTGTAGATCTCACAAGTAGATGTTTCTGAAAGACCTGCCCATCCATTAGGAGCCTTGCTCACACTGAAGCAGAAAGTTCGGTTCTTTTGATAACTAATTGCTGTTAAGAGTGACATTGGCTGCTCTGCACACTTTCCTGACCACCACCTATGTGTCCAACCAGGGCCTGTTGGGCAGGTGACCAGATTGCTAACGTGACACAGATCATGGTATAGGAAACTTACTTGGGAATAATAGGATGTTACTACTTGGGAATTGTAGGGTGTTTAGCTACCATGGTGAGATCCTGGTCCTAATCTCATGCAAGTATTTAAGAGTGGCCATTATGCTTGCTGTAGGATATCCTCTCAGAAGTGGAGGTGTATAGACTGTCTGGGAGACTGGTTGAAACAAAGCCCTATACAGGAAGTGTGAAGAGAACCCTGCTATTCCTTCAATCTGAGGCAGAGCCTGTCAGTGCTGTTAGCGGGTAGATCTACCTTCTCTACATCTTTAAACGACAAATGAACATATTTTAAAGCACAGTAACCTGTCATTTTCTGAATGATGCTCAGCCTGAGGTCTCCAAGTTAAGGTGAATGTGATGATAAAATACTGACCATTCCAAAGTGTTCAGAGTAAGAATGACAAAGCCAGAGTTTTAGACACTGGTCAATGGTGATATCCACCTCAAGTTCAGTATCCATTCACATAATTTCCTTAAAGACTACTGGTCAGATGCTTAGAAATCACTTTACAGTGTGATGGGATTTACATATTGAAGGTCTCTCCAGCCTGATGCCTCCACACTCTGGGACCTGACTTTTAGTCAGACAGGAGAAGGTGAATAGTCTCAAGTAAGTCATTAAAATAAAACCACAAAGTGGTGTCAGTGAAGTCTGAAGAAAGAGCACAGCCAGTGGCGAAAAATATTGAATAATCTAGAAAAGGATCTTTCAGGTCCAGCCCCACAATGTGGCTCACAGCTTGAGTTCTGCTCCAGAGGATAGGATGTTGTTGCCTTGGTGGATACTGTACACACCATGTGCACATGAGTCTTAATAAAATAAAGCTTTTCTTTAAAGGGGTACATCGAGTTCTATCACAACATTTTCCAGTAAATGCTCAAAGGCTTGGGTAGCCACACAGCTAATGTATGTGCTGGAGGAGCCTCTGTAATCCATGTAGAGGGATCTGCAGGCTGTAACAAATTGCAGAATTCAGCTCCTTGGACACTTCTGTATCCTCAATACTTGAGTGCTATTAGACCTCAAATTCAGAAAACAAGGGAGGAATTTCCTCATCCATACGCACAGGACTGATTGGTTCACGTGTTAACTGGACACAATGTTTGCCATTGTAATTATAGAATGATTGCTCAGGTTCTCCAGTGTTCCAGACCCTGGACAGGAAGTGGCCATTCTTCATTCAAAGCAGCTCACCAGTGTGTACCTGTTGAAAGTTCAACAAAATCTTAGACTTAAGGCTCCTCGTTTGAGCTGCCCTGTGCCAGTATCGGGTCAGCATTTCTGTGTGAAGTCCTCTGCATTGTTAATGGATGGAAGTGGTCATAGAATGTGAGATTTCAAATAGATTGTGTGACAAGAGGGTAAATGCAATTAAATGGCACAACTGGACAGAGGCAGAGCAGGGCCAGGTGGGTAGGAAGGAAATTGTTTCCTCTCTGGTCACATGAGATTTGATGGGAGCCACCTGTCCATTCCTGTTAAAGCTTATGTAGGCATGATTCATCAACAGCAAAGGACATTGGCAATTCTCTTACCTTCTCTGGGTTTATGGGAGTGTGGC
Source organism: Cricetiscus sungorus (assembly GCA_030556225.1). Taxonomy (NCBI): domain Eukaryota; kingdom Metazoa; phylum Chordata; class Mammalia; order Rodentia; family Cricetidae; genus Cricetiscus; species Cricetiscus sungorus. The sequence continues at coordinate 29,172,376 of JANBXA010000641.1, forward strand.
TCAATATGCCAATCTTCTAATCCATGTTTTGTTCAAGAATGGTCCAAAGTGGTCAATATCTTAGTTATCAAGCCATCTAAGACCTCTTATTCTAAAGACTGCCCTGGGTTCCTAAGTGTTGTGCTATGAAGGGGGAAAGAGCCAAAGGTTTTACTTTTATTGCTGTGGGGTTTGCATCATGTAAGTGATCAGTGAGGGAACTCAGCACACATGGTTCCTTCCTGTTGAGCTTTCTTTCTATAGAAGTACCTCATAGACTTAGTGTACTGCATGACAATCTAATGAAAAGGCTGCCTTCCTTCTCCATACATCTGTATTGCTAATTTTCATAGTCACCTTCAGTGGGTCTTCAGAGCCTCAGGGCTGTGAAAGTTATGTGGAGACTCATGCTGCATATAGTTAAAACAACAAAGTAGAAAGATCAATAATTCCCTTGAACAACCTAATTGCTGAAGTCTACTTGTTCACTTGGGCATAGTTTGAACCCCAGGTTGTCCTGATTACTTCTCAATGATCTCTCCTGTGGTTGATGCTCCTACTGAGGTGGCCTAGCTGGGCCAATGCCCTGTTAATACCCCATCAGGACAGTAACTTAGACCTGTTTGCAAACCAAGCATTTAAAGGTTAGAATCCACACTTGCTACACTTCTGCTACATATCAACTTTGTATTCTGACCTGTCCTGATATGGTTGCTTGTAGCCTGATTAGATGGGTTTGACCCCCCATGGTCATCACAGGACATGAACGTGTATGAAGGACAAGCTGCCTTAGATAGAATTGGCTGCCAATGTTAATTTTCTAACTGCATCATTTGTTCAGTGGGCTGAGTGGCTGGACCTTACCTGCTCCATTTCTGCATCTGTCTCAAGATCTTTAGTCCAGTTTTGGGATTTTGTAACATTTGTTTCCAGTCTTGAAGGGGATGGAGATTTCACTCTAGCTGTCCACCTAGTTTTATTAATATCCGGCTACACTATAAACTTTGCTTATGGTTGGCTAATCCATAGACCTAGGATGTGGGTCTAGCTAGTCTGAGCTTGTCAGTCTATGCACTGGGCCTGGCCCACCCTATCTGTGGCTTGATGGACTGCATAAGCATTCTAGCCATGTATAATATAAACACTGGATCTTCATGACTAGGAGTTAACATCTGGAATTGCTACTTGGGAATGATAGGAGTGATTAGTTATCATGCTGACATCATGGTCCTAAAGTCCTAGTTAGGGGCTCATGAGGGGCCATTAAGCTTGCCTGTGGGAAGTCCTCAAAAGTAGTGAAGGTGCATAGACTGTCTGGGAGTCCATGATTGAGAGGTGGCTCCACATGGTGGGGAGTGTGGTGAAGCAACCTGAGATTCCTTCTTTGAATCTATTGAGGCTAAACCTGTCATGCTGTTAGTCAGGCTGCTGTGCTGTCTTCTCTCTCTACATATTCCAAAGTCAAGTGACCATTTTTTAATGCACAGTGCCCTTGGCAGTATGCTCCTCCTCTATGACCACTATTGGGTAAACTGCTCCACTCTGAAGGTGTTCAAACTTTACTGGAAATGAGCTTTCCTGACCTATGATTTGGGACATACAGAGGGGAAAACGGGATTTGGGATATTTGGGGGGAGGATAGGGATTTTGGATATGCTGGGGGGGTGAGGGAGATGGGGATTTGGATTATGCGATGGGAGATCAGGATTTTGGATAGGCAGGGGGGAAGATCGTTATTTGGATATGAGGGTGGTGGGGAGAGATGAGGTAGCACATGTCTTAAGGATACAAGGGAGATAGGGTATAGACAGTGCCCCAACTGCATCTTCACATACATTGCTCACCCACTGTGCTGATTACTCTTCCCTGTCCTTTATAAGCCTCAATCCCCATGATCAGGAAGAGTTGACTTGAGTACTAATTGCCCCAGAAGTGGACTACCCTGTTCTTCAAGCCCTCTATAGGTTCTACCCTTAGAACCAAGGGCTATTCATCTAGACTTAGAGTTTGAGCATTCTGTTATGGTCATGTACTTTTGCTCACTTTTATCTTTTGCAGTATAGTACTTATATGAACTCTTGACAGAGGTCCAAGCCTCTGAACCAGCTCTACTTTACCCTATTTATAGTAATGCTCATGATTTATACTTGGCCTCAAATCCTGGTGATACCCATTCATGTAAGACTTCTTACTCTAACCTTGAAAAAACTTTCTTTTATAGAAACTCTTGCAGAAAACACATGAAATTTCTATGCAACACTGATCTTTGGTTAGTGTCTTGGTAGGGGCATCCAAATTCTAGGAAACCTGAGCTGTTTCCAGTGGTCTTCTCTAAATCAAGACAATTTCTATCTGACTAGCTTCTCCTTTGGAAACTTGTAAATATACTTCTACACTGTTATACTCTGGGAGACTATTTCCCTGGAACTTGGTAAGCTCCCCAAGAGAGTTTTGGGGATTTTGTTGGGAGTTAGAAATTCTAGTGAAAATTCAGAGGTCAGAGGATAGCTCTGTGGAAGGAAGTGGGATCACACAAATTACATGCTTTTACCCACTATACTAGCTCTCTTGTCTTCATAGTTTTGTGACCATTTTAAAATGTGTTTGAATGATTCACTTTGGGGCTATTCTTGCATAGGTGGGTGATAGGTTTAAGATAGATATACATGTTTGAGTAGTAAACAGCCATCTGTACTGTCCCACAGTCCAGGCCTCAAACTTCTGATCTTCCTGCCCTCCAGATCATGAGCACTAATATTATATATACACACATGCCATTTCATGCAATTCTGGGCAAGAACTCTACCAACTGAGCTCTGTCTCCAGTCCTTTGCATCTCTTCTAAGAATCTGAATTACCACATGGCCCTGGCATGAATGAACAGGGCCAGACATTTGAACAGGTATCCCACAAGCACAGTATTTGTCAATGAATATCAAATTATTTGACTTTTTGCCCCTGTTATCACCCAATTTGAACATTGTATTTGTGATCTTTAATACTCCTAATTTCATTTTGCTATGTTGAACCTCCCCACTGTCCATACAAATACTAGTGTGTATATTTGTGAGAGCACATGTGAAAATCAGATAAGAACTGGATCTGGTCTCCTTCCATGTGTTATCCAAGGATTGAATTTGGCGTGTCAGCCTTAAAAAGGAGCACCTTCACCTATGGAGCTATCTAACCAGTCAAAATTCTGACTCCATGTTAGTTGGCTCCCTTTCAGTGTCAAAGTATTGAAGTTTTTTTTGATGCTCTAATTATCCCCTCTGAACAATCTTGCCTCTTCCCTACTACCCCAAAATTACTGAGTTCTTTCATTTGTAGTTCCCTGATAAGATGCTGTTTCCAATAGTGGACTGCCTGTAGACTTTAGATAACCATTTTTCAAAGCTGCTGGATTTTTATTATGTGCATCAGTGTTTTGCTTGCATGCATTTCCGTTTGAGGGTGTCAGATCCCCACGAATTGAAGTTATAAGCTGCCATGTGGGTGATAGTAATTGAACCTGGGTCCTCTGGAAGGTCGATCATTGCCCCTAACTTATGGCCCTACAAAGATATTTCTATTCAATGGAAACTTGTTCAACAATCACCCAAGTATCCGGTAATGTCTTTGATCATATATGGTTTCATAATGTGAACTTATGAACTGACCAAAATGCCAGGACACTTTTTCTGAAGTCCCTGAAAGGCCAGGACAGGTCATTAGTGAAGGGGCAGCCATATCATTGAGGGGGCAATAGAGAGCTAAGTCTTGTCACCATATTGCAGTGTTAGAATGCCTGAAAAGAGCCCATTGTAAAGGCAAACCCAACTTTCGGGGTGCCCCAGCTATTTCTAGATACCAGTTCAATGAAAGGGATACCAGCATGGAAATAGGACAGAGGTTCTACTACCAAGCCCTTGGAGTCCAGCAGATGGTGGCAAACTGACTCCACACTGTGGACTTGGGTTTTTGCTTCAGTCTAGTTGTGCCTGTGCCAGGTTATGCCCTCTTTGAGTAAGAAAGCACATAAATTATTTTATAGGGATCCACAATTGAGACATCTGGAGCTTGGTCATGGTGGTGCATGCATTTATTTAGTCCCAGCACTCACAAGAAAGAAAAAGGTGGGCCTCTAACTTCAAGGCCTGCTTCATGTACACAGTGAGTTCCAGAGCAGCTAGGGCTACACACAAAAACATGCTGAAAAAAAACTTAGAAAGTTTGTAGTCTCCAGATATTTCACAGATAACTTTTATTAGTCATTTAACTTTAAAAGTTAGAATTTTTAAAGACAAACTTTCAAAGTTTGGATTGTTTTGTTATATTTTGGGGTAAGAAATGAAAGACTATGATTTAATAGTGATGTTTACCTGCCATGTTAACAAGGGTCAATTTTGCTGATCCTATGTCAAGTTGACAGCCATTCGGCAAGAGGGACTCCTCAGATGGGAATGTCCCCAGGAGACTGGGTTATGGGCAAACACCTGGTGCATGTTCTTGATGACTGATGTGGGGGAGAGCCCAGCTCGCTGGACTCGGATTGGTGGGCCTGGGTGCTGTAAAATGGCAGACTGAGCAAGCCAGTCACCATCACTGCTGTGACTTTACCCCAGTTACTGCCCTGACTGCTTTAGTGAAGGAACTGAACCACCAGGATTTTAGGTTATGATAAATGCTCTCCTCCCCAAGTTGCTTTTGATCTATTGCTGGTCTATTGGTCTATTGCTGTTAAGAATGTTATCTCTCTGCGAGGTGTGGTGATACATACCTTTTAAGCCCAGCACTCTGGAGGCAGAGGCAAGCAGATCTGACTTTGAAGCTAGCCTAGCCTGCTCTACAGAGTTCTAGGATAGCCAATGTTACACATAAAACTGAATCTCAAAAGACTAAAGACAAAGTCTGTCAAAATAACAGCAAAAAACATCTACTCTTCAGGATAATCCCTCTGAAAAAGCCTTCCTTTTTAAGCTTCCGTTACATTGTTCTTAATGTTTGTTTTCAAATGTTCACTCAGAACCCCATTCTGGCCAAGGCTCTTTCTCCTAACATGCCTCTCTCCTGATGGGTAATTATGTTGGCTCCTTTTCTCAACCAACGACCATGCATTTCTTGACTCCAATGACGTGGTTGATCATCCACAACATTCTAGCTAAGATCTTGCTGAAGAAAGCATATATAATCTGCATATATATAATGGTGAGTCCCCATCTGATTGTTTACTAATTTAATTATCTGAGTTCTGGGTGGTATTCTGAAGTAGTTGCCATGTACAGAGACTCAATATGAGGAACCTTTCACCTCACAATGAACCTGTCAGTCACTCAAATGACAATTCAAAGAGCATGCTCAGTTGGCCCCTGCCTATGAAGCAGGCAGCAAACAGCCCCACTTACATATTTCTTAGTGGACATTCAGAAGGTCATCTGTCACCTTCCTATTGCTATGATAGAATGCAGCAAGCAAGCAAACGGAGGGCTTAACTGGGCTCAGAGGACTAGTCCATGGCAGGGAAGACATGGAAATAGTGATAGGTGTCTGGTCACATGACAACAGACAGTAAGCAGAAAAATGCTGAATGATGATGTTCAGCTTGATTCTTTTAATTTCAGCCAGGATCACAGCACATGTATGTAAGGTGGGTCTTCTTGGCTTCATTAACCAATCTAATAAGTCCTTGTAGAAGATGATGGTATCTAGAAACTTTGAAGGTAGTATTTTGTATTTTTTTGTTAGGTGTTTGTCTCTCGTAAAATTCCTCATCCTTATATTTGGATGCATTCAGGACACAGCAGCTGTTGTCTCCTCCTGGGGTTGGAGAACACAGGCTGAGAATGAGAAGAGGGATCATCCTTTCTGGGCTGTCTGGATCCCAGGCATGACTAATGTTCCACAGCAGGCAAACTCAGCCTGTCTTATGTGTTGGAGAAGTATGCCATGGACAACATACCAGCTGCACCTAGGGGTTGGTGGTAGAAAGATCTTTACATTAAAAGGAAGAGTCTGGTGACTTTTGCAGCCCTAGGTAGTCCTGCTTTCATGTCAATTTTGCCCCAGGCAGAATACTGACTCCCTTTCTGAAATTATAACTTCAACTATGCCATTCTCCTCCTCACTCTTGAAATTTTGTGTAGATACTTAAGTGGCCATCTTGGGATATTGGGGAACTGGCTTCATTTGGCCTCAACACATGATTGGGTATATGATCTTCTCATGAATATGCATTTTGCTGGAGTCTCATGTAGTCTTGTACTTTCTTGCCATCTGTACTCATCTGATTGTGATACCATTCCCGAAAAGTGTCCTAGGATACCTCAGTAGTAGTATGTCTGGCAGGGATGGTTGGGGCTTAACTTGGATCCTGAGAGTTTGATGATATCCGTGAAGGTGCCACGGGGGGGGGGGCGAGGGGGGACTGGTTGACTGGCCTTTGGTTGAAGAAAAATAATTCTGTTGGTAGGATGAGGGATCATGACATTGACAATATATTTTCTCCAGGGTCAATTGGAGTGGGAGTGGTGGCTGTGCATACCTTAGCCTCTGGGTGTGGCTTCCCAAGAACAGGAAGCTAGCTGTTTGTGCTTTGTGCACAGGATTTTGGATGACCAAGACTCAGCCACTTAAACATGTTTTTGAATATCACATAACTTTGTAAAGCAGCAATAGAAGTTTTCCTGGAGAAAGTTTATCATTGGCTATTATTTAACTATTAGGTAAAGGTTTGAAAACTTGAATGCATTTCATGGGGTTCTTTAGAGTGAGGTTTGTAAGAGGCAGCCAGACATGAATCTTGATTTCTAACATAAACTTCTTCTCCCCACCTGAACAGAATATTTTTAATCTTGAGGAATTTTATATAATGCACCCTGATTACTCAACTTCCCATTCCTTCCAGGTCAACTTCCCATTCCTTCCAGGTCTACCCTTGAATGTCCCCCCCCCAAAGAAATGTAACATAACACCAAGTCTAATTTGTGTTGTGCATATAATCATTGGAGCAGGATGAAATCCCCAGTGGGCCCCACCTCCATCCCACCCAGTCCCCCACCAGAAACTAAGTGAAGAAACTCTTTGTCACAAATTTAAAGGAGTCTCTGCAATGTCTTCCTGTCTCACATTGTACTTTATTTTTTGCAAGAGGCTGTCATAGTAGCCTGCACTGAAGGTGGTAGTAATATGTTCACTGATAAGTGGCTGTTTTATTGGGGATCAGCTCACCCAGATAATAGAAAACCACTGCCACAGCCTTTCTCTGCTCTTCTGATCAGATCTGCAACTCAAAGTGCAGGAGGGTGATCCTTGTCTCACTTCCTTCCTTCAAGGGTCTGTCCATGAAGCTCTGCCAAAGGGGGTGTAGCCACTAACACAAATACACTGACAAGGATAGATGCTGCTACACTACACTGTTTTATACTCAGTTCAGACCTGTCAAGGGTTGACAGCACAGTACCAAAGAAGCTTCTGTGTCCCTGGCAGCTGGCTGCAGCATCGATCATGGACTCCCACATGTTTCCTAGCAGCCGCAAAGATCAGACAGCCTCTCATGGTCTCTAAAGGCAGCATAAACCAGACACCTGGCTTCTGAAGAATCTTATGCCGAAAATGAATCCTCTTTCATCTTGGACATCTGCTGCTCAGTCAAACCAATAGTGTGGTTGTAGTGTGTCCTGTGAGTTTCAGGCTGCTATACACTACCACCCTGCCATTGGCACCATTTGACCTTGCTCTTTTCTGTGGGTCTGGCTATCCTGACCCACAGGATTTGATTTACAAGATTTGCTTGCATCAGTGTAGACTGTAGGATCTCCAGAGATAGTTTATCTTAAAATGCATGGAAAGATTCCAATCATTTTATGAATTAGATTCTTAATTTTGGGATAATAGATGCTAATCATTCCCCAAAATTACTGCAGGCTCTCTGCCAATATTATCTTTCCATAAGGAGGAAATTTCTTCATTAAAGGTACTATAATTTCTGCTGGGTCCCTTTCTATCAGTTGAGTAAGTCTTAATCTACCTTTTATAAACAAGTTATATCTTGTCTGTATGTTTCAGTTTTTTATTCATTTATGTGGTAGAAATATCCATTCTCATATGATAGCTTCTCTCTGTATCAAAATCCCTGAAGGAAATTCTCTCGATGGTAAAATAACCATCTAGTACAGTCTAGTTTAGGATCCACAAGGTCCACATATGCATCTAGTATCCTCTTTTCTACCCATTGTAATTTCTTAGCTTCTGCTGATAGTATTCGTGGACTATTCAAGTCCTTTACCCATTTAATGGTCATTTTCAAGTTTTTCAAATCATACCCTTCTACTCCAATAATGGTTTGTTGAAAAGTCTCTCCTACTAATTCATGAAGATCATTAATAGTCTGGTAGCAATATCTCCTGATGTGTACATTTTGTGGTCTAATTTTCTGTACATCTATTTTCTATCCTAAGTAGTTGATAGAATCTCCTTTTTGTATTTTCTGGTACAATTTGTAATCCCCAGTGAGGTAAAACTTCCTTTACCTAAACATTTTTTTTTCTAATTTCTACCTTAGAATCAGCTAGCAATAGATCATCCATGTAATGGTAATGGATTTTGGAAACTGATTAAGAACTATTTCCAATAGTTTTGCACAAAATATTGGAACAGTGTGGAGCTATTTAGCATTCCCTGTGGCAAAACCTTCCATTGATAACCTTTTGATGGGTTGAGAATTACTGTAATTCTTTACCGTGAAGGCAAATTTCTCTATCTTTTTCTTGTAAAGGTATAGTGAAGAAGCAATTCTTTAAATCAATAACTTGTAATAGGCCATTCTTAGGTATCAAAGAAGGCAATGACATTCCAGGCTGTAGAGAACCCATTGGCTGGATAACTTTATTGATGGCTCTCGGGTCTGTAAGCACTTTCCATTTACCAGATTTCTTTTTGAAAACAAATATAAGAAAGTACCAAGGGCTGGTAGATTTCCTTGATTTGTCCAGCATTTATCTGTTCGTGAATCAGGTTTTCTAAAGCCTTTAACTTCTTAAAGGTCATAAGCCATTGTCCTAGCCAAACAGGTTCATCTGTTAGCCATTTTAAGGGTAGGGCTTTAAGTTCCTCTGTTTGCTGGGCACTTGTATTCTGTTTTTCTAGAGCGTAGACATCTGGTGTCTTGAATAGTATTTTATAATACTTTCTCCACAATCATAAGGTCGTTTATGGTTCAAATCTAATATTGGGGGAATGTTAATCTGTGCACTTCTTTGCTTTAATAGATTACAACCCCATAGGTTTATTGCTCTATCAGCTAAATAATGGTCTTATTCTCTTGCAAGGGCCATCTTCTAGGCCAAGATTTATTAGTTATGATAGTTACATCAGGCCCATATCAAGAATCCCTCCAGCTGTTCATTTTAACTATCAATCTAGGCCTAAGATTGTATATAGAGGTTTGACAAAGATTTTTTGGTGCCTTTTTTAATGTTTGATTCAAATTCCATCACTAGTTTGTCATCCAGGATGGTATGAGTTTTTAGATAGGCACTGGATAGTCTAATCATCCTGTGGGAGATTGTCCTCTACTGTGACTGGGAATGTCTGGACCACCTTTGACTTGGGGGTCTTCAAGAGGCCCCCAAGTGAGTTTCCAGATTGTAAAGGGTTTCCTTGCTTGTCTCTGGTCGATCTACACTGATTGGTTAAGTGTCAGTCTTTGCCATACCTTTTACTTAACCCAGAAGGCTGAGGCCTTCTTTTCAATTCATATCTTGGAGTGATTCTAGAAATGACTTGCCTTAAATTTCCTTAATAGATGTCCTATCCTATAAGGAAAAGTTGTGTTAGACTTGCTTATGCTGAGGAATATTATTTAGCTGTGTGAAGGTGGGCTACATTTGATTACACTGCATTTGTTTATGCAAGGCTGTGTGATTAATGATGTTACATTTATATCAACTTGCCTGCCTAAGGCACCTGAAAGGTCTAATAAAGAACTGAACATTCAATGCTTGGGAGAGAAAGGACAGGTGTGGCTGGTAGTCAGAGAGTGTAAGAGAAACCTAGGCTCAAAAAGAACAAAACAATAGTTACACTCAGACAAATGCCAGCCAGACATGAGTAGTGGAGAAAGTGAGATATACAGAAGAGGAGAGTGTAAAAAGCCCCGAGGCACAAGGTAGATAAAGCAAAAAGTTATTTTAAAAGTGCTAGTATAGCACTCCATTGTGTGAGCATATGGAATGACTTCTGCCCCTGACTATGTCTTGTAACTAATAGTCACTTCTGAATCATCTTATATAAATTCAGTTTTAGTATGTAAAACTTTCTGCATAATGTAAATGAGGAACTATGAGATTTTCTTTATGATCCATTAACATTAGAATGGCATATAATTCTGCAGAATTATAAGGTCTTAAGTTCTCTTGAACTTTCTGATTTGTAATCTGCCTTTCCTGATTTAATTTGCATCCATATAGAATGTAGGGTCTCCAGTTATTGGTGTTTACCATACAATGTGAGGAAGGATCGAGTTCTCTTGAGTTCTCTTGCTTTTGGGATACTTGTTGTTCACCTCTTCCAAAAAATTACAAGGTTTCTGCCAGTGTTCACTTTCTATCCATAACTAGTATTTTTTACTACAAGTAAAATGGACAATTTCTGTTGGATCTATTCCTGATATTTGATATACTCTAAATTTTCTTTTAAAATAAACTCAAGCTATTTTCCACATAATGTTTTTAACATGAATTATGTGGGAAAAGATCCATTCTAAGATAATATCTCTCCTCTGCATTAAACTTCCCACAGGGTGTGCTTAGAGGGTAATATGATTAGAATGCACTTAAGCTTTGGGTCCACACAATCCACATGTGCCATCTGTAATTTGTCTTCACAGATGCCATTTCTTAGAGTCAGCTGTTAATCCCCTGGGACTCTAAGTCCTTGTCTCCATCTAAAGGTTTTCTTTAAATGAATCCGTAGATTGGGTTTTGTCCCAGTAACATGCCATAGATGGGCAATGTCTTCTAGCAATCTCTGAAAGTCACTGTCTGCAATCTTAACCCTCCCAATTTGTATTTTTGGGACTCCAACATTTTGTATACCTATTTTTATAGCCCAAATAATAAAATCTCCTTTGTATCTTTTTCAGGAGCTATTTTTAATCCCAAACAAGGCAAATTTTTCTTTACTCTTTCTCAGATAATAAATCATCCATATAATGGTAAATTAGAGATTGAGGAAGCCCTATACGAATTATTTCCAATTCTTTTGCACAAAATATTGGCACAGGGTAAGGCTATTAAACATTCTGTGTGAGGGCCTTCCAGTTATCTCTCTTGACCAGTTGAGAATTATTGAAAGTAGGCACTGTGAAGGCCAATTTTTGTTTTTCTTGTAAGTGTATAGAGAAGTTCTTTTAATCAATAACTATAAAGGACCCAGGCATCAGAAGGCAAATGAATTCCAGGCTGTAGAGCCCACTAGCCAAATTACTTTATTGACAGCTCTCAGATCTGTAAGCATTCTCCTGTTTTCCAGATTTCTTTTTAAATAACAAATACAGAAGAATTCCAAAGGTTGGTAGATTTTTCAATATGTCCAGCATTCAGCTGTTCCCTGATCAGATTTTCTAGAGCCTCTGGGTTCTCAGAAGTCACTACCCCACCCAGGTTCATCAGTGAGCCACTTCAAGGGCAGGACTCTTGGTTCCTGTTAGTTTGACATTTGTAGTTTTGTACAGCCTGAACTGTTAGTATCTGTTTTATATATTGCCTTTAAATATTTTTCCATAAACATGAGTTTGTTTAAAGTTTATTTCAGATAATGGAGGAATGTCAATCTTGGTATTCTACTACTGCAACCAATCACAACCCCTTAAATTTATTGCTGTATCAGCCACATATGGCCTCAGCCTTTTTCTTTGCCCTTCTAGCCATATATATTTCAATCCATCTCATGCTTTGTTTTACTTGAGATAATAGGGTTCCAATCCCTAAGCATTGACTATCTACTTCATGAAGAGGCCAATTTGGAGTCATAATGATGACATTTGCTCCTGTGTTCAGAACTCCTTGAAGTACTTGGTTTTGGTCTTTGGTCACTTAGAAAAGTCTATCAAAATATAAGCTGTTTCCTCTGAAATTTTGATTTATCCTCCAAAGAAGCATGCTTTTTACAAAAGGCACTGGATTTCCTAATTGTTCTGGGGAGGATTGTCCTCCACAGTGACTGAGAATGACTAGGCCATGTTTGACATGGGGTCTTCAAGAGGCCCCAAAAGAATTTCCAATGGTAAAGGGTTGCCTTGTTTCTTAATCTACACACTCATTCAGAGTCAGCCTTTACTGCATCTTCTGCATAATCCAGAAGATTGGGGTCTTCTATTTGGGTTCTTAGCAGAAGCATCATTTCTAGAGATGCCTTCTCTACCATTTCTTCTCAGATGTCCTATCTTCCCACAATTAAAACATTTGGTATTTTGATGTCTATTCACATCTTTAGAGATCATCTCCCCTACCCATGCCTCAGTGTTCTAGTCAAAGGACACAATATTAGCTATGTGCAGGATCCATTCATTGTTGCTGATCTGATCTGATCCTTAAAGGTACAAGACCTATTTCCATTCTAAATTAGCATTTTACAAAGCTAGATATTCAATGAGTACTTGTCTTGCCTCTAGATCTGCTACCCTTATTTGGACAGCTTTAGTCAATCTTTGCAAAAACAATCATTTAAGTCATTTGGGCCTTGTATAACCTTAGAATATGGCTCTATTTTACCTGGTTCTAGAATCTGGCAGCTGTTTGCATTGTAAGTACAGGGGAACATGCATAAGATGCAATGTTGTGGTAGGTGCGGCTCTAGTGACAGCAAAGCCATGGGTGAGTGATTATAGATGGTGTTTATCTAATTACCAATAAAAACTTGGGAGTCTGATAAGACACCATTGACCTCCTATCCCTTTCATTCCTCAATCAAAAAGGGCTGAGATCCTCTTTGCCCTGCCTTATTGCTTCCTGTCTGCTATCTGCCTCTGTTCTCCAAACCCTCTATTGGTCAGCTAGTTGCTAGCTCCTTGCTGACACAAAACTATTGTTAGAATGCAATGAAAATAGCACAATAGGTGCTCAATTGTGTATGTTGGGGGTAGGGAGGAACATAAATACTATGGTATCCAGGTCATGCTTTAGTCAAAGACTCCAGAGAGATCGGGTATTTTTTTTTAGGAGACTAGATTTCTCTGTAGTTCTTGTCTCTCATGTATTTCTTCTTCTGTAGGCTAGGTGGGCCTCCAATTCAGATATTTGCCTTATTCTGCATAGGAAGAGCTGAGACCAAAAGTGTGTGCTCCCATGTTCTGCCTTCCTCCTATTAAAAGTGCTTTTTTTATGGAAATGATGGCTGGTTGGCTTTCCAACAGGTAATCACATCTATCCTTGATCTGAGAGGACCATGAATGCTGTACAGTAACTTCCTACAGTTGTATGTCCAAATGGTGTATCGATGGTTGACATAAATGTCAACTGGGCCAAAGTTAGAATTACTTGAGTAGGAAGCTTCATGAAGATTCCTGACTGCCTTGATGTGGGAAGGCCTGCCCCAAACTCCAACTGTGGGCTGCACCTTCTGATAGTAGCCCCGGTAAAATGGGCATGACAGAAGGAAGTTGCTCTTGCTTTTGATCACTTGCACTGAACTTTCCTATGGCTACTGAATTAATTTGTCCTGTTGGCACTTTTGATGGTAGCAGAATCCAATTTTTGAGTTGTCACTGTGGAACAGGGGCCAGTGGTTATCCAGGAAATTATAAGCTTCTAGCACAACACAGACAATTGAGGCACATCCTGCCTATGGACTGTTCCTACAGCAAGTTCTCAGCTTCTCGGATGTAATTTGGTTACCATTATTTTAAGTGTCATCTTTTTTTGCTCTAGAAAACCTGAAACTGTACCAGGAGTAGGGTGTTGGATGTGACAGATCTGACCATGTTTTTGAGAGGACTTTGGTAATATTGGAACTTTGGACTGAAATGGTTAAGTGCTCAGAGCTCAGTGGGCTGTTCTGTAGGAGCGAGAAGATGATGCTGAGAGCATTGTGGACAATGGAGAACTGTGTATCAGGATTTTATGGAGAACTGAGTGCAGAGTTTATATTCTTGAGCACCAACCAGTTTTTAAATCATGAAAGAGACTTGTAATGAATACTCTGCCTTTCCGTGGCTCTTATTTTAATGTTTCTAGACATTCACTGCTTGTCTGGCTGGCTGGATTCTGGCCCCTGGCATGTCCTGTGGAATAATCCTTCCACATACCATGAAATGTGTTTCACTCATTGGTTAATAAAAAGCTGACAGGCTGGTAGCCAGACAGAAATATAGGCAGGACAGCCAGACACATGATTCTAGGAAGAATGGAGTAAGAAGAGATGGGCAGAATCGGAAGACACCAGCTAGCCACCAAAGAAGCAGGACTTACAGAAAATAGTAAAGAGCCATGAGCCAATGTGGCAAAACATAGATAATATGGGTTCATCTATATGTAAGACTACTTAGTGACTTGGCTGAGCATTTTTAATATTAAGCCTCTTAACAATTATTTAAGAATGGCTACAGAATAGGAAAACTCCACTAACAGGCATGTCCCTGTTTTCTCCCTTACACTCTCCTCTCTGGAGCATAGATTTCTGCTACTTACTCTGTCTGCCAGTCAGCACTGCCTGTCCCTCTTCTGCATAGCCATTGAACATTCAGATTTTTAGTAGCACAACCAGGTGCCTTAGGCAGGCAAGGTGAAACACATGCAAACCATTTTTTACATTAAAGCAATGCAACAAATTAACACATCTTTGCAGTGTTAAAAAAGACAGCAGAAACTACTACATCTTCACAAAGTTTAATACTTTGCAGCCTAAACAAATGTAACACATCTTTAAATAGTTAAAATATTATCACACAACTGGTTCATGAAATTTTGGAGGAAAGCAAAGACTATTGGGGAAATTTATATAATGTACGGGATTAAGGACCACTTAAGTAAAAGCTTTGCTTTACTGAGATAATTGATACTGGTGACTTGGAGCTAAGAAGTTCATGGTGACAAAAAGACCAGCATCATTGAAGATAAATCTGTGTTGGCACACAGAAGCTGTGGTTCAGAGGGGCTGAGACTTCATCCCACCCTGTCAGGCCAACCTGGTAGTCTCTCAGGTAGCACTAATTCTAAAAGCATAAAGGGTCAAAGAGAGCAGCTGAGGATGCTCAGTACAGTTGAGGCCAGGCCATGGAAAAACATTGTGTACTTTTCTTCTTAAGGCTTGCTCAGACTTTTTTTTTTTTTTATAGAGCCCAGAACCACCAGCACACGCCATGGGTGGCACTGTCCAAAGAGGCCTTGGCCCTCCCACACCATCAATCAAGAAAATGCACTAGCCTGCAGGGGAATGAGATGGGGGCATCTTCTCAGTTGAGGTTTTCATCTCTAAAAAATGATTCTAGCTTATGTCAAAATAACATAAAATTATTTGGGATACCTCAGCTACAGAACAAGAGACTTTTCTCTGAAAAGGGAGGATTTTAAGCTATATAATACAATGGTTTATACTATATTCACAGGTTCAAGAGTGACTTCTATGGCATCTAATCCATGGATCAGAAAGGGAATCCAGAAGTTCGGTCATATGCCCACAAATATCATAAGAAAATATAACTAATCTGAAGTGAGTAGATGGAATGCTTGTTTTCCATCTTGGTGATCTCTGCTAGACTCAACTTTCTCACACTCAGTTTTGCCTAATCTGCTAGGCTGCTTCCGAGAACTCTCTGGAAATACCAGCCATTAGCAGGCTCTGTCTCACTTGTTGAAGTAAACCCTAGCATTTGAGTCTAACAGCCAACTTGTGGGAGAAAACTAGTTAAGATATATATATGTGCATAGCTTGGAAAATGTTAGGATACTAAATTTTTAACCATGCTTTTATTGAATAAACCATAAAGTAGCATTAAGTGGCATTATTATTCAATCTAAATAGCCATAGGGAAAAAAGGGTATGTTAAACTATGATATAAAATCATACCAATTATAGCCAAATTATGCAATTAGCATAAACTAGAAATGCTAAATGCTTATATTAAAAGTGGTAACATACAACTGCTGATTTTACTTTTATAGTGGAGTGATATGGCAGAGTCTTAGCATTATTTAGTTGTAGGGTATTACTGACACCAGGACTTAGTCTTATTGTGAGTTGGCTATTCTGTTACTCTAAATCCCATTTGAGAAATACTTTTCCTCAAGGTCTTGTGTACTTACTTGATGCTGCACTGAGGTGTTTGAGATGACTCTTTTAAAGTGAGCAGACAGCTGAAAAGACATTCTTGCCTGTTTGCACACAAAGTAACCTTGAGAAGGCAGATTTTAAAGATGCCAATACAAATAAGGAACCATTGTATTGAACAGACTATCACCGAAATAGGCCAATAGACTTGGAAAAGAGGCATTTGCAGGCTGGCATATTCAGCTCCTCCTAGTGGGTAGGGAAAAACCTAATGTGGAATCCATGACCTAATAAGGTCCCATCCCATATTTCATATGGTGCAGTCCTTGGCTGCAATTCTTAAACCAGTTTCCTGAGATGGTTACCTTTGACTTATAGAAAAATGCATTCAGCAGATTACCAACTGACAGCAAGGTGTGTGATACATCTGACCTGTCTTTTGAACAGTCTTTAAAGTCTGTGTATCTTATAGGAAACCTAAGATCTGATGCCACTATCTTGAAAGATAATTATAAAATAACTTCCTTGGTTTGGGGTTGGCTGAAGTACTCACTGATGGGGCTGCTTGCAAACTTGGTCTTGGCACATAAGTACCCTCCATCCCAACCTTTCTACCCCTAAACCACACCCATATATAATCTTTGTAGAAGTGTGACCCTGTGCAACTTTGAGGATTTGGTTCCTGGCTTTGTCATCTCTGTGCAGCATAGTAGTTCACCTGAATCTCCATCTATTTTGTACAATGACTTTTCTGCCCTTTGGTGTCATTTTGGTTGCTTTCCTTATGTAAATATTGAGCATTCTAAAACAGAAAACTCTAGAAGACTGAAGAAATGGTACCTTGACACAGCAAACTTGAACTCCTTCTACCCTGAAGGTAGCAGGCTGTCCTGCCCCTTGGGAGATGTGGTTTCAGGATGGACTGAGAGACAGACCTGCTCTGGAAAGGCAGCCATGACTTCTCTAGATTCATGCCATTTATCTTTCCTACAAGAATGCAATTCCTAGAAATTCAGTCTGGTCTGGGTCCACTTGTCAACAAGCTAGTGTCTCCAACATGTTCTGGTTGTTCTTGGGGCTCTGCAAGAGTTTTGCTGCCTTTTGATTTGGCAGTTAGATACAAAAGAGCCATAGAATGGCCTGTCCAAATGATTTCGGGTAATGTCCTTGTCTGGGTCTTTTATTCCACCCTTTAGGAAGTATATTTGTCAAGGTTCTCTAGAGTCATAAAATTTACAGAATGAATGCTTACCTCCTACACACAGTTTACTGGAATGACTTAACAGGCCATGGTCCAACAATGGCTACCCGAATTCACAAAGTTCAAAGTCAATTTGCTTTCCTGCCTTAAGATCTGGATCACAGGTCTGGCCTCTATTTCCAGATGGGTGTTCATTCCTGATTAGTCAAGTTGACCACCAAGAATAGCCATCACTGCCACAGGAACCTGAGTGTTTCTGGTTTGGGGGATGTTCATTTGCCACCTCCCAGTCCATTAGAACTGGATAAGTGGCCTTACGTGTACACCGACCAGGGCAGGAAATATTTGCACTGATCTTAGAGGTCCAGATATCATTGCTTCCATTAGAAAGTAGAAGTTGAGGACACTGGATTGAATATACATGAATGTTGAGTGTGAATACTAGAGCAAAGATCAGTATGCAAACTCAGAACTTAGCCTGGGGATTAAGAACAGGACTTTCCCAAAAGTGTGCAGACACCTGTGATGGCAATCTTGCTTGTACAAATAAAGCCTTTACTGAAGGTCAGAATGGAGTTTATAGGTCTGTATAGACCAACAGGAAGTGAGATAACTGGGCAGAAACAGGATGTAAGCAGGAAGAAACAGGAACTCTAGCTTTTGTCTCCAGAGATGCTAAGGAGGTAAAGTGTGGCTGTGGTTTGCTCCTTCTCTGGTAACATTTTCCTCTGTATCCAACCCTGGGTTTTCATTAGCCCAATTAAGAAATACATTTGCAAGCTCCTACTTCCTGTACTAAATGTACTTGTACTAACAAAGACTGAAGCCTGGGGGTCCTTACGCTTACCTTGATATTGCCATCAGAATTCATCCTGAGACTGAAACCAAACATGGCAGATTTATTTCCTTGTACCCTGCCTCAGTCTTAACAAGAAGAGAACTCTGGTAATGAACCTGAGTCACAAGGCTAGGGTGGGAGAAATGTTATCACAGCAAAGTGTGGTATGAGAAATACTAAATGATGATGCAATTTAGCTCTGAATGGATTGCTGCCCAGACTCAACTCAGTAAAGTAGGAGACTAGAAAGAATCATCATCTTTGCGCATTTCAGAGAGTTCCTGGTGTATACACCATGCTTGCTGTCTTGTGTCCTGTGTAGCTCACAGGACTTGACTTATTGGCTTCCTGGCATCTCCTTGCAGCACACTAGCATGCCTGACTCAAAGATCCTAGCACCACAGTAAAACCCCAATGGGAGGATAGAAGCTCTAAGAATTGAGTATGAGGATTCACAGAAATTTGGGATGCTAATCATCAAACTACCCAAGTCTCTTTAGACATAAACTGGATACCCTTTATTTCCTTTACATAGCTTTGTTAGACAGGGTTTCACCATGTAACTCTGGCTGGCCTAGAACTTGCCAGGTTGACCAGGCTGTCTTGAGCTCAGAGATCCACCTGCCTCTGCTCTAGTACAAGTACTTTAAACTAAAGTTGTAGATTAGTTTAGAGTTATATTGTGAGGTGAATAGGCTTGAGACATCTGCCTTAATTGGCAGCTGTTACTTTGGTCTCTATTGCAGAAGCATTACTCTTAAGCAAGGCCATGTGGAAGGGTAGAGGCGAGTCCTAATGATTGAAGGGTAACCATTACTGAAGGGGAAGGGAGGCAAAATGGATATGGATTGTCTTAGACATACCTTCAAGGTGGCTCCATGAGTAAAGGTGCTTACTGCCAAGCCTGTCAGCTTTCATTTCCATCCCTGGGATCTACATGGTAGAAGCAGAAAACTGACTCTAAAGGATATGCCTGACCTCTACATGTGTTCATTCAAAACACATACACACACAGAGAGAGAAACAGACATGTGTGTGCACGTGTACACACAGTATCAAAACGTAATTGAAAAATATTTAAAACTCAATTTTTTGTTTTCTGTATATATGCATGCACAGGCTCTCACATGCCATGGAACACATGGAATTCAGTAGAGCAGCTTTCTGGAGTCAATTCTTAGCTTCCACTTTGAGACGGGGCTTCTTGCTTCTCTGTCTCTTCACTCCAAACCAGCTTGCCCATGTGAATTCTCATCTACACTTCCACCTTGCTATAGGAATGCTGGGATTGCAGATGTACAGCAGTGTGTCAAACTATTGGTAGATTCTCACCATTGAACTTAGGTCATTAAGCTGTGTGGAAAGTGATTTTACCTGCTGAGAAATATCTCCAAGAAGTAGGCTTCCCCAGAGCATTTTCAGTCTACTAGAATTATCTTTTTAGGACTTTTTCTTACCCCTGCCTCTCCCCTCATTGCTCATGATTCACTACCACCATCACTACCCACAAATGTGCAAGTCACCCAGGATACCCAGAATAATCAGTATTGAAATGTGGTACTTACCATGGCAATGGGCAGACTTTGACTTTTGAAAATATTCCGAAGGGGTTAAGCTAAGTGACATGGTTACTGAAACCATGTTCAACCATACTCAATGAAGCCAGCATCAAGGACAGGGGAAATGACTTGAAAAGGCAGCAAACTAAAGACAATAGAAATCCATTACCAGCAAAAACCATCTTCACTCAACCAACATTTTAAGCTTCGTTGATACCTAGGTAAAGATGAGAGTAAAGGGATGGGACTCCCATTCAGAAAAGATTAGAGATGTGTAGATATGACACTTCCAGTGGTCCAGAACAGAACACTGTAGAGTGGTGATGGCAATCTGATGATGGTCCATCTGCAAATCTCCAATCTTAGTCTCTTCAACCTTAGAGATAGAATGAGATGAGGCAAAAGTTAGGAATAGTCTGGAATCCATTTCAGAAACTCTTTAAATGAATAACATGTTTATACACAGCCCGCAGATCCATGAGCTAAAGAGGCATTGAATGTTTAGCTGAATGACTTCCAGAACTAGTAACCTCTGAATGAACTAAAGTGAGCGTTTATATTGTGAGAGCTAAGTGATATTTTAAACCCACTATTAAAGGGGGCCATTGAAATTCCCTGCTGTTATTTTAGGAATGTCTATTGATTCAACTGTTGGCAGCTGGCTTTGGAATACTAATGTGGTGACATATTATGATTTATTAAAGCTTGTCAGAGTCAGAAAGCCGAGTCAGCCTCAAGCTATAGAAATGAGGCAATGGTGGTACACGTCTTAATCTCAAGACCACTATGGCCTACACAAGAAAGAAGAGTAACAGAGCTCATGCATTTGATCTCAGCACCTGGGATCATATGCCTTTAATCCCAGAATTAGGGGAGTATATAAGACAGGAACAAGGTCTCAGAGCTGGCATTCATTCTCCAACCGCATTGACAGAGAGGAGAACATTGAATTCTCAGGATTACCAGCCCCTAGTTAAGGAACCAAGGAGCTGAAACACCTGGACATAGCCTGATGATGAAGATGGTCCCTTGAACCCTGATACCCCAATTCAGCAGGAAGTAGTCTAATGATAACACCGCCTCCTTTCCAAGCCCCGGTTTTACTAAGAAACAAAAGGGGGGATGTAGGGGAAAGGGCCGAGTAAAGAGACCCATCCTGAAAAGAGCCAAAGAAACATTCTTTGTCCCTGCAACCAGAAACAAAGAAATGCACCCCGACCCCAAAACTAATGCTAAAGAAACACACTTTACCCAGGAATCAGAGCCAGTGAAAGAAATACACCCTGGTCCTAAAACTAGAGCCAAAAGGCTAAAAAGGACCAGTGAAAATCACACTTGGGCCCTGAAACCAGAACCAAATATGCCTCTTGCCCTGAGCAGAAAACCAACCAATCCCTGAGCACAAGATCTAGTCATTCTGAGCTCAAGGACTGGAAGATAACCAATGCCCACCCTTAACTCAACACCTAAGAAGTCGTATATAAACTCTCTGCCTGTTCAGTTTGTCTAGCTGCTCAGTGGTCTCCTGTCACACTGGCAGAGGACAGCCACTCCCCTAGATTCTTCCCTCCCAATAAATCTTTTCAATGAGAAGTAGCAACTTTTTACCTAAGAGTGGAGTAAGCTGAGCAGGGCTGTAACACTTTCACCAGGAAATCCTCCTAGAAGGGAGCTGTTCCACTATACTCCAGGGCACTGGAGCTGAACTGTAAGGACTTCACTGGGGAAGCACTCCCTTTCTCCAACAGAGCTGATAACACTGGGGAAAGCCTTTCCCTAGAGCAAGGGTTTAAGGTGCTGTGGTGTTCCTTGGCTCCTGAGTGCCAGAATCCCTGTCCATCCGAACCCTCTCTCTCTCTCTCCCTCTCTCCCTCTCTCCCTCTCTCTCTCTCTCTCTCTCTCTCTCTCTCTCTCTCTCTCTCTCTCTCTCTCTCTCTCTCTCTCTCTTGTATTCTCTCTCTCTCTCTCTCTCTCTCTCTCTCTCTCTCTCTCTCTCTCTCTCTCTCTCTCTCTCTCTCTTGTATGCTCTCACGTGCAATCTCACACCCACCCATGCACACACACCCCTGCGCCCCAGGTGATCCAACATTCAAAGCAGGTGGAACAAAGCAGCCTTGCAGACTACAGCCAGGATTTCTGCATCTTCTTAGAATCCCCCATGACAGCCACTTCTACCAGCAGGAAGTAGTTTGGACAGAACAATGCCCAAATTCCCAAATATTGTTTATACATGTTTCTTTTCATTTAAGCGGGCTTACTTATAAATGGCTAATGACCACAATCATTTCACAGGTTAAAAAAAAATATGGTATAGATATAAATGCTTTATTTTGAAATGGATTTTCAAATATTGATAAAATTTAAGATCAATTTTGTGATATGTATATTTCTCCTCTTGTTTAGGTATTGTGTTTATATAGCTCATTAAAAATATAATGTATAATTTAGTACAGATTGTAGAGAGTTACCTATGATAGTCAGAACTTGGAGTTAAATTAGTCAGGATTTCTAGATATGCAGAAATGTACTTGAGATAAACAGACATTCTTCAAACCTTTCAAAGACCTACAGAATATAGCACTTAAAAATGGTTTAGGGTTTTTCTTGACAGTGAGACATAACTGCTCCTGGTAACATCACCTGTGTCAGAAGTAAAGATGGGCATCAAAGAAACGTGTCATGGAGTTTGCTTCTAATATGGCAAGACGAGACATTTGGACAAGATACTGCTCTTGTCTGGACTGTTTGACTTTATGCTGTATAAACAGGACATGCATGTCCCACAAGAAAGTGACTGCTGATACAAGATAGACATTGCTACAGGATTCCTGCTTCATAAGAGTCTGCCAAACACACCATGGCCTATGGACTGAAGATGGAACATTGCAGAGGAACTTCGGGTGACCAGGCAGTGAGCTGTCTCTGTCACTTCTAGAGATTATAATATTATCCTTCTGTGGTCTTTGATGGAGTTGAAGACAGAGTTATGGTTATAGTTGAAGGAGTTGAAGACAAAGAGTTAGGATTAAAGATAAGTTACATATAGGACTTTAAACTCACAAAGGTAGGATAGATATTTTTTTAACTCTTACTAAATTTTAATGGACTAAATACTGTTAACTGTGATTCTTATTTAATAAATGTTGTGTGATATTTTGGTATGTTAAGGTTAAACCCCTTCTTTTTATTTTAGACAGAAAAGAGACTGCCTTTAGTCCTCCCAGTTTTAAAATTAGAACTATTAACAAGAGAAGAAATGGGGAATGTAAGGTTGGAAAAATTTATACTACCTCTCCACTTACCCTAGGAAGCTGGAAGCCTAAATCCCAGACCTTGGTCCCCTAGCAATGAGCAGGCTAATTGTCACATTCTTGACTGTTTACAACAGGGCTGTTTACAATAGCACCTGTTTGTGAGTGAACACAGGAAATGAGCCTTTTCACCCCACCCAGAAGCCCTTGCTAAAACAGACTTCCTGGACTAAGTGCGGGCTTGGATAGTTTAAATTAATTGGTCCACACTGGATGCTATGAGATGATTGGTTTACGATGTGCAGGCTTTGTTGTACCCCTATAAAAGCTGTCTCAAGCCTGTACCCAGGTTTCCAGTCCTCTACCCCCATGTGGAGTATGGCTGTGGACCCCAATGCACTCGGAATAAAAAAATACCTCATGCTTTTGCATCAAGACTGCTTCTCCTGAGTGATTGGGGGGGGCACCTTTCCTGAGTGGGAGCGCAAGGGACCATGCTCTCCAGATCTTTCAGGCACACCCCACTGTCTTTGCTTTTTACTGTTGTTGGTCTCTCATCCAGCTTCCCAACTCTACCTGCCTCTCCCCATGACAGTGAAACTTGAAACATGCAGGAGTTAGTCACACTGGGAAAATCTGAAGGTGTGCAATTACACAGCAGGCCAGAGGAGACATAAGGATAGTATATAAACAGCTAACTGGCATCAATTCAAAGATCCTGTCCTGATCTGAGGTACACAGGGCTCCCCAATACCCTCTAAGCACATCCTAATTGATGTAGGGATTGTCTTCCCTAAGCAGACAGAGCCACTATTCCCTTGGGAAGAGGTGTGTTCAGCTTCTCTCCAGGCTGCCAGCCAGCTGCCTTCCATAGACCCTGGCTGTGATTCACTAAGGCATGTTCTGGAAGCCACCTGTTACTCCTCTCCTCTCCAGTGGGGACTCTCCTGCCACTGAACTGTTTAATCATCTCACTTAGTGCTACATCTTTTAGCACCAATGTAGAGCTCTCCTTGACAGTTCTCATGGGTACAGGAGAGTCTCACCCAAGACCGCCATGTACACAGGCTATTGGATCCACGGTGATGACGTGCAGATAGACAGATCCTCCTGCACCATGTGGGGTATGTGATGGGCAAGCATGCCTTATTATAGCTCCCCATGTCCTTAAAGATGTTCCCAAATGGCCGAGGCCCCATTGGATAGATGACACATGGATCCCTTCACCCCTTCCCTTACAACAGAGTTCAGGCAGTGGAGAACCCTGGAGTAGAGCTAAGTGCCTATTCCTTGACTATTCTGTACTTGTCCATTTTTCCCCCTCACACATACATAGAAGGCTGAAGTGTAGATATTGTCACCTGACCCCTGCTACCATAGGTCGGCTTCTCCAGAAGCCATCACTATGTTAGACATGGTGTAAAATGTGTTAGGATCAGAGACAGCAGGAGGAAGAGGAAAAAGGAATGAGCTGTCTGACTTAAACACTGCCAGCCTAGTAGGGGTAAGGTGCTGCTTCATGTTGTAGTCCCCTTAGGTTCTAAATGATGCCCACTAATCTCAATCTTCAGACCTCTCAGGTTCTACAATTTGTCTTGATATCTTCTCAACCTTTCACAGCCTGCTCATAGATTTGTAGTAGAAGTGAGGTAGATAATAAGTGCAAGAAATGTTTCAACTTCTTTAAAGGGGAAGAAACCCAAATATATCCATCACATGTTTTATAAATTGAGATGATAAGCATGACTGTGCCACACTAACCATGTTCTTGAACCTTTTCAAGTTAAATCACATTAAATGTGCCAGAAAAACCTCACACTAGAGGGTGAAGAAGATTCCTAATAAAAGGACGGGATTTATATGTTTCGATTGAAGTGATTGTGGGAGCCCTTTTCCAGCTACTTCCTATAGAACCATGGCATAGATAGTGGTTAGCAATTCTTTGATTCTTTGTCCCCTTTTTCTTGGGGGTGAGGGGCGAAACTCACATGTCAGTTCCAGGAAGGTAGACAGATCATTCTAGAAGCTTAATGTAAATCTAGAGCTGCTCTGCCTTGTGCAGTTCATTTATGATCTTCACTGCTCTCAAGACAGGTAGCTGCCTGGTTTCTAAAAAGTTCTCTCTACCCATGGGTTAGAGGGGTAATTAGCAAGATTAGGTCCATCCTTAATGAGTTTCTCATGGGCTGGAAGTATCTATTGGAGAGGGTTGAGGGACACCAAAGCAGAAGAATTTATCAATACACGTTGTCTACTGTATACTTCCTGAATGTGCCCCTTTCTGAATCTACCTCATTCTCGAAGCATCGAATCTGTTATCACCACCCACAGATGGGTGACTAAACCACCCACTTCCAACTCAGTGGAATCATCACTCACTCCTGTCTCAACAGAAGGGGAGCTCAGTCTATATCAAGGGCTTGGTTTCTTCTAGATGAAGGTGAGTGCTTTTCAAGCAGAGCCGAGGATGAACTTTGCCACTCAGGTAGCACCTGGCCTGCCTGTATTGTCCTATGATGGTGATGGTGTCTCTTTACTCCCCTCTTCCCCTTTCATGGATGTGCTACAATTGTGTGTCCCTAGGAGGATTTGCACACATGTCTGTGATCCCAAGGTGATTCTTCAGCACCCAGGCCTTCATAGAGCCCACGGGAGGAGGAGGAAGTGAAGCTGCACAGAACTTACCAAGGCTGAGCAGAAGAGAAAGATGTTCCTGATGGTAAGCTTTCTTCATATGACATGAGCTGCCTCAAAGACAGTGTCTCTCTCTCTCATCCATCTTCAGTCCCTGCTGACGAGATGTTCTGATAAATGTGACAGGAGTTTGTTTAGAAAAGTGCAAGTTTGAAAGAGGAAAGGAGCTCCCAGGCATCTGAGATTCTGAAGGCCAGCTGAACCGGGAAAGCTGGTCCTCATAAATGTCAGTGTCCTTGGAGGGAGAAGTAATCACAGGCCTGACATTTGGAACATGAGGCAGAGCTCCTGCAAGTGCCTGGCCCAGGGGATTATCTCAGGAGCTACCAATGGAGTGAACAACCTGGCTTTGAGAGGAGGCTCTTTAATTTTCTTTAATTTCCCCGTGCCTGCTGCTTTCCCCACCAACATCCCAGCCATAGGCATGTCTACATCGCTTCCTTTGCTGCTTCTCTGTCTATACCTACCACACAGTGAGAGTGGGCCAAACTCAGCCTAACACAAACATGGGTCTTTCCCACACAGCTGAACTTCGCATTGAAGCTGATGATCCTTTCAGAAGGAAGCTGTGCCCATCATGATGGCTTGGGATAAAGGGTACTTGGATACTTCATCATACCTTTTTTTGGTCTTAACCTTTCATGAATTGTAATAAAAATGGAGAGCCTAAACTGAAGACCAGGACAATCAACACTTGTTTCTCTATTAACAAATGGTACGTTTTTCCATGCCTCTTTCAAGTATGTCATCATGGGTAATCTCTATTTTTTTGTTTTGAGATAAGATCTCATTGTGAATCCTTGGCTGACATGGAATTATGTAGACCAGACTGTCCCTGAACTGAGAGAGACCCTGCCTCTGCCTCTTGAGTACTGGAATTTAAGGTGTCCTATACCAAACCCAACTTGTCACAGTTAATCTTGATTATCCACTTGGGATATGAGTCACCATGGAAACACCTCTGGGTAATTCTGTTTTTTTCTGGAAAGGTTTAACTGAGCAGTGAAGACCCCCACAGCATGTGGGTAGCACCATTTGTGGTGACTTAAATGACAAATGTCCCCTGCCCACCATAGGCTCAGGGATGTAAACGCTGTGAAGGAGGGCGTATGTCCCTGAGGTTAGGCTGTGTGCGCGCACATGTGTGTGTGTGTTCATAATTGCTCCACAAACCAGTTTTACAATAGAAATGAATGGGCTGAAGCTATAGGATTTTGAGATGTATGGTTGCTACCACTAAATCCAGGAGTCCAGGATCAGTTTTAACATAAAAGTCTGACATCTGAATTGCCACAAACTTTTCCATCCTAGCCCTACCAGTAGAAGCTCCTGATGTCTGTATGTCCAGAAGGAAACCTTGAAACAACTGACAAGGTAGACTCCATCTGAAAGGAATAAAAACACATATCTGAAAGGAATAAAAACACATATCTGAAAGGAATAAAAACACATATCTGAAAGGAATAAAAACACATACCACTGTTTATAGACCCAACCTCCAAATGAGATGCTGGTTCCATAACCACTCTGCTCAGTGTGTTCTCCATAGACATTGCCAGGGAAACATTCACACCACTAACACTTGTAACATTTGCTTATTTACTTTTGGAAAACGTAAGCCAAAGCCATGATTGGTCCAGAAGATCTGAACCACTCTAGCACTTTTCAAACTCAAATTGTCTTGGCTAGAGACTAGAGAAAAATCACACTAATGAGTGAAAAAGTCAACCAATCCCCTTTTTAGAAGAAAAACATGTAGTTTTAATCATGTAAGTGTCCTGTATCCATGTAGAGGCATGCACAAGTGAGTACAAGTACCCACAGAGGCTGAAAGAGGACATCAGAACTCCTGAGCTGGAGTTACAGACAGTTGTGAACTTACCTAATATGGATTCTGGGAATTGCAAGAGCAGTGTGTGCTCTTCAACTCTGAGCCATCTGTTCCAATCCACTCATGAGTCAATGTCTTAAATACCATGGCATGCCCATGCTTCCATTGATTTGTCTCAATTCCATCTAGAATTGGGTTGCAAAGGGATCTCAGAGTTCCCTGGAGCTGTAGCTAGAGGCTGTTATGAGCTGCCCCCATGGGAGTGTTAGGGACCAGTCTTAAAATAGAAACAACAAAGTAGTAATGGTCCTTGGTGGGGTTACTGATTAGCCAGAAGACAATAGAGTTCATAAAGGCAGTATAGGGAGAGAAATGGGGTGTGATCTGGGATGGGAGCAGTTGTGCTAAAGGCAAGAGGGCACTGTAGGCTCCATTCTGCTCTGGACTCCTAGCTCCTGGAGGGTAACCTCAGTCATAGTTACCTTTATAAACCCTGTGTCCAGCACACAGGGACCCATATGACATAATGCAATCTTACAGCAGAGCTGATGAACACAGATGTGACAAGCCCACGGTGAATGTTTTAGTGCAGCTCCCAGCCCTCCTTTGCTCCCTGTCCTGTTCCACTGTACCTCGAGTCTGATTTTGTTGACCACATCAAGGAAGAATGGGATAACATACAACTGTGATCAAGCCCACCAAACCCCAATCTATTAAAAGCATCAGTTCATCCAAGTCTATGATGTTAATTGTTGGGAAAGAGTCCCATTGGATTAGACTTTTAATTGGTATGAAATGCAGCATAGAAAACAGGGTCTTGGGGAAATACAGCCTGTCTGCAGGCTAGCAGTAGTTTAACCAATCTCCTCTAGATTTACTGCCCCCTGGAGTATTGGAGTTGTTAAATTACCAGGCTGGGGATGGGGTTCTAGTATGGGGAAGCCCAACCACCATTTCTCTCCTCTACTCCCTTCCAGCCCTCTCTGAAAGATATGTAAATGAGCCACCTCTGACTCACTGTCCCCTGGAACTCCAAGGCTCTATAAAGCTTGGTGGCATCTCCTGATGGTGGTACCATCTCCACTTTATTTTTGAGGACAACATCACAAGAGACTGTTATGGTGTTGAGGGTAATGGCACAAGATTCTTAAGCCTGGTGGCTTTAGCAATGAGTGTTGGAAGGTCAGAAGTCTGGAGGCTTGGAGTTGAAGCTGTTTGGGGAGTTTGCAGAGCATCTAGGAGGTGCAGCCTTGTTGACAAAAGTACATCACTGGGAGCGGGCTTGAGAGACTTTAGCTCGACCTCATTTCCTGTGCTCTGTGTTCTGTTATGAGTGGAAATAACAGAACCTTCCTGCCAGTCACCTTCCTGCCTTTGCCACCAAGCTATGCCTTCCCAACCATGATAGTCTCTTCTCTGAAACACAAACAAAAATAAAGTTTTTTCCCCTCTAAGCTTCTTTGGGTCATAGTATTTTGTCACACCAACAGTAAAGTAACATAATGATGGAACACGTTTTGTCAAAACTCATTGGGCACACACTTAAGATCTGGGCATTACCATCTCTGTACTTCCCCTAATAAAAACAATTAGTCTTGAAGGGGAAAATGTGTATAAACTACTTAACTTAATTCCACTGTGGAAATATGTGGTATGCCATTAGGCACGAATATAAGAAAATATCTATTGCAGTACTTAGGACCGAAAAAAATAGAAATACAATTTAAAAACTCAGCAATGATCTAATTACAGAAACTCTATATAGCAAAATGATGAAACGTACTTTGACATGGAAAACCATAAAGGATGGTGAATTAAAAGCACAATGCATAACAAACCTCAACAGATACAAAAGAATTGGAATATCCCCTGTATCTTATCAGACCACCATGCTTTAAAATGGGAATTCAACAACAACACAAATCTCAGAAAACCTAAAAACTCATGGAAACTGATCAATGGGCAATTGCACCACACCTGGGTCAAAGAAGAAATAAAGAAATTAAGGGCTTCCTAAAATTCAATGAGAATGAGGACACAACATAACTGAACTTATGGGACACCTTGAAAGCAGTGTTATGAGGGAAGTTCATTGCACTGAGAGCCCATATGAAGAAAACAGAGATAGTCACATTAGAGAATTAACAGTGCAACTGAAAGTCCTAGAACAAAAAGAAGCAAACTCACCCTGGAGGAGTAGATGCCAGGAAATAGTCCATTTGAG
This sequence comes from Cricetiscus sungorus, assembly GCA_030556225.1. NCBI lineage: Eukaryota > Metazoa > Chordata > Mammalia > Rodentia > Cricetidae > Cricetiscus > Cricetiscus sungorus. The sequence goes on from JANBXA010000641.1 coordinate 29,202,195, forward strand.
GGCAAATAAATAAAATAGAAACCAGGAAAATAATACAAAAAAATCAATGCAACAAAGAGTTGGTTTTTCGAGAAAATCAACAAGATAGACAAACCTTTATCCAAACCAATGAAAAAGCAGAGAGAGATAAATGAAATTAACAAAATCAGAAATGAAAAGAGGGACATAACAAACACAGAGGCAATCCAGACAACTTTCAGGTCATACTTTGAAAACATGTACTCTACAAAATTTGAAAATTCATAGGAAATGGACAAATTTCTGAATAACGATCACTTACCAAAATTAAACCAAGAACAGACAAACAACTTAAATTGACCTATAACCCCCATTGAAATCAAAAGTCATTGAAAGCCTTCCAACCGAAAAAAGCCCAGGTCCAGATGGCTTCAATGCAGAATTCCACCAGAAATTCAAGGAAGAGCTTATTCCAATACTCCTCAAATTGTTCCACACAATAGAGACATAAGGCACATTACCAAACTCTTTCTGCAAGGCCACAATCACCTTGGTACCGAAGCCTCACAAAGATACAACTAAGAAAGAAAACTATAGACCACTATCCCTGATGAACATCGACACAAAAACTGCTCAATAAAATGCTGGCAAACCGAATCCAAGAATACATCAGAGAAATCATCCACCATGACCAAGTAGGCTTCATCCCTGGGTTGCAAGGATGGTTTAATATATGAAAATTTATCAATGTGTTCCACCACATAAACTGGAAAAAAAAATATGATCATCGTCCTAGATGCTGAAAAAGCCTTTGACAAAATTTAACACCCTTTCATGCTAAAGGTCTTGGAGAGATCAGGTATAACAGGAACATACCTAAACGTAATAAGAGCAATATTCAGTAAACCAACAGCCAACATTAAACTGAATGGAAAGAAGCTTAAGGCAATTCCTCTAAAATCAGAAACAAGACAAGGCTGCCCACTCCATAGCTCTTCAATATTGTACTTGAAGTTCTAGCTAAAGCTATAAGACAACAAAAGGAGATCAAGGGGATCCAAATTGGAAAGGAAGTCAAACTGTCTCTATTTGCAGATGATATGATAGTTTACATAAGTGACCCAATAAACTCTACCAGGGAACTCCTATAGCTGATAAACACCTTCAGCAAACTAGCAGGATACAAGATAAACTCAAAAACCAGTAGCCCTACTTTATTCAGATGACAAAAAGGCTGAGAAAGAAATCAGAGAAAGATCACCCTTTACAATAGCCACAAACAACATAAAATATCTCGGGGTAATGCTTATCCAACATGTGAAAACCTATACAATAAGGACTTTGTGTCTTTAAAGAAAGAAAGAAGATACCAGAAAATGGAAAGATCTCCCATGATCTTGGATTGGAAGGATAAATATAGTAAAAATGGAAATCTTGCCAAAAGCAATCTATAGATTTAATGCAATCCCCATTAAAATCCCAGAAAATTTTTCACTGACCTTGAAAGGATAATGGTCAACTTTTTACGGAAAAACAAAAGACCTGGGATAGCCAAAACAACCCTGTACAATAAGAGAACTTCAGGAGACATCACCATCCCTGACTTTAAGCTCTACTACAAAGATATAGTCCTGAAAACAGCCTAGTATTGGCACAAAAATAGACAGGTAGAACAATGGAATCAAATCAAAAATCCCAATATTAATCCACACACCTACGAACACCTGATTTTCGACAATACAGCTAAAAAAATACAATGGGGGAGGAAAGACTCTTCAACAAATGGTGCTGGCACAATTGGATGATGGTGTGTAGAAGACTGCAAACAGACCCATGTCTATCACCATGCTCAAAACTCAATTCCAAATGGATCAAAGACCTCAACATAAATTCAGCCACACTGAACCTCTTAGACGAGAAAGTAGGAGGTACCCTAGAACAAATTGTTATAGGAGACCGCTTCCTGAACATAACTCCAGTAGCACAGACACTGAGATCAACAATTAATAAGTGGGACTTCCTCAAACTTAGGAGCTTCTTTAAGGCAAAGGACACTGTTGACAAGACCAAATGACAGCCCACAGCCTGGGAAAATTTTTTTACCAATCCTACATCTGACAAAGGGCTGATCTCCAATGCACAAAGAACTCAAGAAACTAGTCCACAAAACACCAAATAGCCCTGTTAAAAATGGGGTACATAATTGAAGAAAGAATTCTCAATAGAGGAAATCAAAGAGGCTGAAAGACACTTAAGAAAATGTTCAACATCCTTAGTTGTCAGGGAAATGCACATGAAAACAACTTTGAGATACCATCTTACTCCTGCCAGAATGGCTAAAATTAGAAATACCAAGGACAACTTATGCTGGAGAGGATGTGGAGAAAGGGGAACACTCCTTCACTGCTGGGTGGCAGTGTAAACTCGTACAGCCATTTTGGAGATCAGTATGGCAATTCCTCAGGAAAATAGGAATTAGCTTACCACATGATCCAGCAATTCCACTCTTAGGTATATACCCAAATGACTCACATCCATGCAACAAAGACATGTGCTCAACTATGTTCATAGCAGCATTATTTGTAATAGCTAAAACCTGGAAGCAACCTAGATGCCGCTCAACTGAAGAATGGATAAAGAAGATGTGGCACATCTACACAACAGAATACTACTCTGCAGAAAAAAAAAAAAAATGACGGAATTTTGAAATTCGCAGGCAAGTGGATGGAACCTGAAGAAGCCATACTGAATGAGGTAACCCAGTAATGAAAAGAGGAATAGGGTATGTACTCACTCATATATGGATTTTAGACCTAGAGTAAAGGATCACCAGTATTCTAAGAGATTCATATATGGTTCCTCACAAAAGGGGGAAGGGACAAGTCCCCCAGAGGACATGGGAAATGGGGGGGGCAGTGAATGGAGGGAGAACTAGGAGAAAAAGGGGAGGAGAGGAAAACACATGTGACTAGATAGGTTGAGTCAGGATGAGGGGGGGGCATAAAACAGGGAGAAATTATTGGTTTGAACTAAATTATCCACCATCATGGAGTCCTCATCTAGTACCTGTTGGAAGCAGAAGAAAACACCCATAACCAAACACTGAGTCGAACTAGAATCCAGATGCAGAGAGAGGGGACAAGACCAGGTTGCAGAAACTCACAAAGACAGTTGACCTGAACAAGGGGGAGTTTGGTCCTCCCAGACTGATGGCTAGGAACCAAGCAAGGGACTGACTCAGACCCCCTGAATATGGGTCTCAGCTAGAAGTACTGAGCAGTCTGGAGGACCACAGACAGTAGAAACAGGATCTATTTCTGGTGCACAAAAGGACCTTGTGGACACATCCTCCATGGAGGGATACCCCCTTAACCTAGAGACAGGAGAGAAGTCCTAGTCCCTACTTCAAATGACTTGACAAACTTACATGACCCAACCTGTATAGCATAGCCCTACAAGTGGAATGGGGGTGGGGGATGGGAGGGGAAGGTGGCCAGGGTGCATGTCACAGGGGAAAGAGGGCAAGAGGGAGGGAGGGAAGGAGGGATAGAAAAAGGAAGGGAGGGAGGGAAGGAGTGAGGGAAGGAGGGTCGGAGGGAGAAAGTGAGAGGAAACTGGGATCCACATGTATAATTTTTAAATTATATTATTATTAAAAAAAAGAGGGGAAAATGCTTCTGGATTAATTCAATATATATATATATACATATATATACATGTATATATGTATATATATGTATATACGTATATATATGTATATGTATGTGTGTGTGTATATATATATATATTTAAAATGCTTTGACTTCAAAATTTAAGCCTAAGGACAAGTTACTGGGGAAAAGGATTTCTAGTTTTGTTTTCACAGAAAATGAAAAGCTCTGGATCCCTTCCAGACTAATGTGCTTTCATGGAGGAAAACCCCCTGAAGCAATGTCAATGGGACAATGCAGCCTTGCAGACCACTACTGCCAGGATTTCTGTGTCTTCTTAGGATTCCCCCATGACAGCATCCCCTACCAGCTGAGGATGACCTTGAATTTCTGATCCCCCTGCCTCCACCTTCTGTATGCTGGGAGTACAGGTATGAAGGCCACACAGTTTTCTGTGTACAGTGGGTCAAACCAGGGCTTCGTGCATCATGCTAGGCAAGCCCTGTCCCACCTGGACCATGTCCTCACTCTGGTTTGGTCTTCATTGCTCCATGCAGGTTCTATATCCAGCTGTACTTGTGGCAGTCAGCTGAGAGAAGCAGAGTCAACAGCTCAGAGTTGATGAGACAGCTCTGGCTGGGGAACACATGCCTCCGACTTGAGAAAGCATTTAATTCATCACTGAAAAAGTCAGAGCTCAGAGGCCTATAGAGGACCAAGAATGAATATAGACATGTTTTGTCAACTGTAAAACACAAGAATGAAGCCAATATTCCCCAAGTTGTCCATGAGCAGCAGTCTGTAGTAAGCTGTTTTTCCCTGATCTTAACTCTGTTCTGTTCTGTTCCCCAGTCACCCTTTCAGCCCTGTATCCCACAGGCCTAGCAGCATCTCCTAGAGGAAACTAAGCCTCCAGAAGGACATGGCTTTGCGGAAGGACAAGAACAATGTCCCCAGACATGCCAGGCATTGCCCTCCTTGTCCTCTTCCCCACTGCTCTGGCAGTGAAGTTTAAATATTTAACAGGGATGCTGGCACAGTTGAAGAGGCTGGGCCTCTCCCACTGATGAGGCCTTTGGGCTCAGAATCCACACAGCCCATGACTGAGTCATAGCAGAGAATGGTCTCTCTCCCTTACGTGCACATGGCAGCCCATCCAATACATCACCTGGGCTGTGGGTAATTCTGCTGCACAAGCTGTGTGGGACTGTGCTCACAGCTGTCTAGGAGAGAGGCCAGACCCTAGCTGTGCACACTCTGGCTTGATGGAGGGGCTGGTGTAGCAGCATGGCCTCCGGGACAGATGCCCCTGCAGCTGCTCACTGTGAAATGGGAATGTGGGTCCCTCAATGTGATACCACAATGGGAGGAGTCTTGTGTGCCAAGTGGCCTTTTAGTCCCTCATGATACATCCTATGTAGTTTCAAAAAAATTAAATACATGCATTTGTAAGTATAGTTAAATATCATGATGTACATTTGTAACTATTTGATAAATAAATATATTGGTAACTATTATGTGAACTGCTATACATATTTTATAAGTAGTTTATAAATTATAAGCCAGAAGACAATAGAGCTCATAATTCATTGATACAGCTTTTATACACTATAAATATGAGTAAGGTTCTGTGAACTGAAGTTCCCAGAAAGAAGTGTTGAAGATGATAAAATATTTGTGATGGTGGGGAACTGAGATGCTGTAGTTTCTGATTCACATTAGTTTGAGCTACCTTAGCCCCCTTACTGGATATTGAATGCCCATTATTTTGTTTGACATAATACCCTTCTAACTACTAGGTAATTGTTTAAAAATTTTTCAAAGACCCAGCTATAGAAGAAGGAAAAGTCAATTCAATTTTTTTGAGTGTAGGCAATGGGAAAGCTTGTTTCTTAATTCATTCCAAAAGGAAAACTGAGGCCAAACTTAGTGAAACTATCAAAAGAATGAGCACATGACCTCCTGCCCCTAGGCACAAACCTCTTCAATAGTACCAAGTATACAAAGATATACGCCATTCCCATCCTGGGTACACAGAAAACCAACTTAATAATGCTGTTCCCCTAGACTTTGTTCCTGAGGACCCCCTAACCTGCTCCTTACAATCTCTCCTGGTAGGCCTTGCCCCTAGCACTAAAGGACTCCCACCACTCAGGTGCAGGCCACACAAATCAAAAACTGACATCTACATCAAAGGCCAAACTGCCAGGAGGCCCACTTGGACAGACCAGAGGCCACATCAGCCACCAAAAATCCAGGTCACAAAGACCAGAAAAGCCAAAGAGGAACTAGAAACCACGAAACAAAACACAAATCTGGCAAAGACAAACTCAGACATCATGGACTAGAACAAATCATCCCAAACCAAGATGTCTAAATGCCAGTGAAAGAATATAAGCAACAACAACCAACCATAGCAATATGGCACTACCAGAGCACAGCTAACTCATGACAGCCAGACTTAACTATTCCAAAACAAATAGGTGAAGGAAACTATGACATGAAAATTGAAATAGAAACAAAACACAATCTGAGGGAAATACAAATATGGAAGAGAGAATCTCAGGCATAGAAAGTACAATAAAAGAAACAGATACATCAGTCAAAGTATGTTCAATCTAAAAATCTAATACAAAACATCCATAAAATCTGGGACACCATGAAAAGACAAAAATCTGCCTTGGTTATGGTTTCTATTGCTGTGAAGAGACACAATGACCATGGAAACACTTATGAAAGCATTTGATGGGAGTGGCTCACTTACAGTTCAGAGGTTCACCCCATTATCATGGCGAGAGTATGCTGATGTGCAGGCAGATGTGGTGCTGGCTACATCTTGATCAGAAGGCAACAGGAAGTGAACTATATGTCCCATTGAGGGAAGATTGAGCAAAAGAGTCCTCAAAGCCCTTCCACACAGTGACATTTCTCTAACAAGACCTCAACTCTTAATAGTGCCACTCCCTTTTGGGGACATTTTCTTTCAAACCACCACAAAACCTAAGCATAGAAGAATCTCAGTATACAACACCAGAAAGTATATTTAACAAAATCATAGAAGAAAAATTCCCTAACCTAAAGGATATGTCTATAAAGGTACAAGATTTCAGAACATCAAATAAATTGGGTCAAAAGTTCTAATTCACATAATAATAAAAATACTAAGTGCACAGAACATGAGCATAGATGTAAATATACTCAATAGAATACTTGCAAACCAAGTCCAACAACACATCAAAAAGGTCATTCACTATGGTCAAATGAGCTTCATCCCAGAGATGGAGGGATGGCTCAACAAAGACCTGTCAATGTAATCCACCATGTAAACAAACTGAAAGAAAGCACACATGCACACGTGCACACGCGGTGCTGAAAACGCATCTGGCAAAATCCAGCAAGCTTCATGTCAAAAATATTGGAAAGATAAGAAATAAAATAGACATACCTAAATATAATAAAGGCATCGTATAAAAAGCCAAAGGCCAGTATCAAATTGAACAGAGAGAAATTTAAAAGGATTCCACTAAAATCAAGAACAAGACAAGGCTGTCCATTCTCTCCATATCTGTTCTTTATAGTACTTGAAGTTCTAACTAAAGCAATAGGACAACAAAAAAGGAGATCAAGGGGTTACAAAAGGGAAAGGAAGAAGTCAAAGTCTCACTGTTTGCAAATGGTATGATATGAGATCCCAAAAATTCTACCAGTGAACTTCTGAAGTTGATAAATACCTTCAGTATAGTGGCAGGATACAAGATTAACTCAAAATCAGGAGCCCTCCTATATTCAAAAAATAAATGCACTAAGAAATCAGAGAATCAACACCCTTTACAATAGCCTCAAATAATATAAAATATCTATTGTAACTCTGGCCAAGCAAGTGAAAGACCAGTATGACAAGAACTTCAAGTCTTTGAAAAAAGAAATTGGAGATGATATCAGAAGATGTAAAGATCTTCTATGCTCATAGATTTGACAGAATTAACATAGTAAAAATGACCATTTCAACAAAAGCAATCTACAGATACGATGCATTACCCATCAAAATTCCATCACTATTCTTTAGACCTTGAAAGAACAATATCCAAATTCATAAGTAGAAACAAAAACCAAGGATAGCTAAAGCAATCCTGTACAATAAAAGAACTTCTGGAGGCATCACCATACCTGATCTCAAGCTGTACTACAGAGCAATACTAATGAAGTTCACATGGTACTGACATGAAAACAGACAGATTGATCAATGAAATTGAATCAAAGGCATGGAAATTAATTCACACATCTATGAACACTTGATTTTTGACAAAGAAGCTAAAATTATGCAATAGAAAAGTGTCTTCAACAAATAGTGCTGGTCTAACTGGATGTTGGTATGTAGAAGAATGTAAACATATCCATATCTATCACCCTGCACAAAACTCAAGTCCAAATGGATCAAAGCCCTCACCATAAATCCAGATACACTGAACCTTATAGAAGAGAAAGTGGGATATAGCCTTGAATATGATGGCATAGAATACAACTCCCTGAATATAAAACCAGGAACATAGACATTAAGATCCCCAATTAACAAATGGGACCTCATGAAACTAAATAACTTTTGTAAGGCAAAGGACAACATCAATAAGACAAAATGCACCCCCACAGAAGGGGGAAAAAATCTTCACCAAACCCACATCTGACAGGGCTAATTTCCAAAATACATAAAGAACTCAAACTAAACATCAACAAACCAAATAATCCAATTTAAAAATGGGTTACAGATCTAAACAGAATTCTCAACAGAGGAATCTCAAATGGCAAAGAAAAAAATAAATGTTCAACATCTTTAGCCATCAGGGAAATGCAAATCAATGAGATTCCATCTTACACCTGTCAGAATGGCTAAGATCAATAACACAAGTGAACAAGTGACAGCTCATGCTGGAGAGGATGTGGAGCAAGGGGAACATTTCTCCACTGCTGGTGGGAGTACAAACTTGTACAGCAACTTTGGAAATCAATATAGCAGTTTCTCAGAAAACTGGCAACTGATCTACCTCAAGATCCAGCTATACCACTCTTGGGTGTATACCCAAAGGAGTCTTCCTCCTACTACAAGAACACTTTCTAAACCAATTTTATTGTAGCTTTATTTATAATATTCAAAAACTAGAAACAAGCTAAATGCCCCTCAGCTGAAAACTAGATACAGAAAATATGGTACATTTAAACAATAGAGTATTACTCAGCTGTTAAAAACAATGACATTAGAAACTTCTGTCAAATGGATGAAACAAACAAAAATCATCCTGAATGATCATCACCCAGAAAGACATTAGGGGATATTAGCCATAAAGTGAAGGGGAAACGAGGAGGGCTCTGGCAGGGGAGGGGGTCTGCAAGAATCTCACTGAAAAGGTGAAATAAAATGGGCATTGCCAGTGGATGGGGGAAGGGTCTGAAAAGGGGTGAGGTGGGAGCAGGAGGGATCAGGTGGAGAGGATGAGGGAGAGAGCACTGGGAAAGACAACTGGAATCAGGGGCATCTCTGGGATGAGCTAGGAACCTAAAGCAATGGAAACTCCCAGGCATCTATGAAGGTGGCCCCTACCTAAGATGCCTAGCAGTGTGGGATATGGAGTCTGAACTGGCCACCTCCTGTAATGAGGTAAGATTTCCATAGAGGGATTGGGATATCAACCCAGTCACAAACCCTTCAACCTGCAATCTGTCCTGCCTACAAGATGTGCTGGGTTAGAGATAGCACAGAAATTGTGGGAGTGACCGACTTATGACTGACACAGCTGGAGACATGCCTGACAGGGAGCTCACCCCTGAGGGCCAGGACACAGAGGCAGGATATCCCAGACACCTATGATAAACCAAAAAAGGATTGGCAATAAAAAGATAAGCAGTCAGACAGGCAGATACAGAGACAGGCAGATAAATAAAGCAAATGATTCCTAATGATATTCTGCTGTTGGCACCTCTCTCATCAAAGAGGCTTCACCCAGCAACCTACAGATGCAGAGACCCACAGTCCAACATTAGGAAAGGGGGTAGGAAGGAATATGGGACAAGAGCAGTCAAGGGCACCACAAGAAATCCCACAGAAGCAATTAACCTGGGCTCACAGGGACTCACAGACTGAGCCAACAACTATGGAGCCTGTGTGGAACTGACATAGGCCTCTGCATATATGTAAGAGTTTTGTAACATGGCCTTCCTGTGGGACTCTTTAACAGTGAGCAGAGGATGTCTCTGACTCTTACACCTGCTTTGAAGACCCATTACTCCTCCTGGATTGCCTCATCCAACCTTAATAGAAGAGGAGGTGTCTAATCTCACGGCAACTTGATATAACATGGCTGGCTGATATCTCTATCTTCTGCCATCTATAAAACTTTGGCAAACCAACTTGCTTCAAGTTAGGTTAAAATCACAGCCCCTCATGGATCTCAGCAGTTATCTGATAATGTACAGAATGTAGATAACATCTTACAATTGTGTGTAATAAACTCTGAGAGGGTACTAAGGAACTGACCTTAAAATAGGAAACAAAGCCATCTTGATTTTCTAAAGCTATATGTATATATCTGTTTGTCTATGTGTATGCCACATATATGTGAGTACTCAAGGAGGCCAGAAGAGGGGTTGGATATCTTGGAGCTGGAGTTACAGGTAGTTGTGAGTAGTTTCATGTGAGTTCTATGAATATAACTTGTGTCCTCTAGAACAGCAACAAGCTATTCTAGAGCCATCTTTCCAGCCCGAGAAACTAGAGTTCCCAATGTAACTAATTCATTCTATTTGTATTGAAGATCCTCATGTCTGTATTCTTATTTTATTGCCCTAGCTAGGATCATACAGGAGGAAGTAAAACTGTTATAATTAAAGATAATCTGCAGACCTGTTATTGCAATGATGTGTATCAAGGTGACTAGATACAAGAATGGTTTATCCAATAGTGCCTTGGGACTGGTTGTTTATCTGTAGGCTAGCAGCCAACAAGAGAATGTAATTAAAATGACACAGCTTACAACACCATCATAGAGTAGAAGGATTTGAGAATAAACCCTACAAGCGTGTAAGCCCTCTGCAGGGAAAATAAGTCTTAAGGAATATTTTTAAAGATCTTAATAAATGGGAAATTATAGCATGTTTATCGACTGAAAGCTTACAGCTGGGAGTTTTATAGAACTCAGTAAGATGAGTGTAAATTTTATGTGGAATACCAAGTGGTGGGGTATTTCTCCAATAAAATGACAGTACGAGAGACATCATTTCAGGATCAAAATCTCTTTGGTACTATATTAATTTATACTGGGGTCCTGCAGGGTTGGCTCAGCAGTTGAGAGCACTGGCTGCTTTCACAGGGCAGCTCACGGCTGCCTGTAACTCCTGTTTCAGGGGCCCCAATACCCTCTTCTGGCCTCTGTGGGCACTCTACACTTGTGGTGCACATATACACATGCACACACATTCATACACATAAATCTAAAACAAGCTATCTAATTATTTTATTCAGTGTAATACTGAACACAGCATGAAGACTGTACTGCTACACAAGAAGTAAAGTAGTTTTAAAGAACATTCCTGAACGTGACTGTTGAGAACCTTTGTTCATTCATAGGCAGCTTTTAAAAACTGATTTCTGAGGCTGGGTGGTGGTGGCCCACACCTTTGAGCCCAGCACTCAGGAGGCAGAGGCAGGAGGATCTCTGTGAGTTCAAGGCCAGCCTGGTCTACTGAGCCAGTTCTAGAGTTCTAGGACAGCCTCCAAAGCTACATAGAAACTCTGTTTCAAAAAAACCAACAAAAAACCCTGATTTGTGCTGCAGGTACTCTTGTAGATTACTGCTTAGAACACACTGAAAATCTAATATATGGTAAATAGGCAATAGATGTAACCAATATAATGTAAGAAAATTATCAGGAGTGATTATAAAAATACCAAGCAGTCACAAGGGGATTATTTTAGGCCTTTTAAATTGGGAATTATTTTTAATTGCACCCATTATTGGAAAAGGTGAATTGGAAATATTTATGGGCAGAAATGTAAATTGGTGCAACCACTTTGAAAAGATAGCATTAATAAATGAAACAATGTCGGGGCTAGAGGCAGGGATCAGCAGCTAATGCCGACTGTTCTTGGGTGCCCTAGGTTTGGTTCTCAACACCTACAAGGCAGCACAACTACCTCTAACTTTTATCCCCAGGGTTATAATGCTGTCTTTGACCCCCTCGAGTGCTGCATGTATATGGTACACAAACATCAGATATGACACCTGCTAACATGTAAAATTATCTTGTTCTAAAATGCCACAATATGAACAGCTTAGACACATTGTAGATGGGAGATTGCTGGGATAAAATTTAAAAAGTTTTGATTAATAAGCTGACTTTTCAAACTCTTTCCCAAATATAGCTGATCTGCTATTCTGGTCAAATGTTTGTCTCAGTACCTGTAGTTCGGTGGAGGTCACAGTGACACTGGGACAATTACATGTGAATCAATGACACCTGAGTCTGAGAAGTAGACCCCATTGAAAATATATTTGAGGTACTGTTTTCTCCATGAGTGACAAGGACAAGCATAATCTTGTAAAGAACAGAGATGAGTGAGAAGTGAAACTTTGTTGTCTCGGGCTGCTGTAATTTTGAGGATTGTTCATTACTACAACATAGCATAACCTATACTGGCATGCACGTATAAGGCATGTACACATGGCTATAGTAGCAATGTTTACAGTGCTCTCTGAAGGATAAAAGGAGGGTAAACACGAATTTACTTTAGTGAAGGTGTTACTTAGCAGTGAATCAAGTGACAGTGACATAAAAAAGATGTGAGAAACTTAGCAAGTATAAGTGAATTTAGTGTAAATATATTGAAAAAGCAAATCCAAAAAATTATGCAAAATAGTTATATTACTAAATTATTTACTTCAATGCCATGTACATGCATGTGTGTCAGTCAGAGGACAACATTCAGGAGTCATTTTTTTCCTATCACATGGGTCATGAGGAGAAGACATAGATTGTGAGACTTGGCACCCTTCCCTGCTGATCCTTCTATGTTTATATGAAATTAAAAAATCAGATACAGCTGGTCTTAAGAGTGTAGGTGGGGCTGGAGAGGTGGCAGCTTGGGTAAGAACACACACTGCTGGTGTAGATGTTCTTGGCTCCTACATCGCACATAGCTCAAACTTGCCCTCTTCTGGATTCTGAAACACCCTTCACAGGTAGCATTTACATAAACACACACACACAACTAAAAATAAATATTAAAATGCCATATGATACAGGCTTCAGGGTGGTAGTCACTTGAAGCAAAATGGAGTTTTGAGATGGATCAAAACAGCCCTGAAGTTTGTTAAAATCTTTATGCTAGAGGAACAAAGAGTATTAGCGCTGACATTAAAAATAACCAAATGGCAATTTACTTACAGACTGATAATTCTGAACCAAGATTATAGCTAATTCATAATTCAATCCTATGTACTGTTGGGAGATGTCATTCTGTAAATGTTCTCTTATTGGTTAATAAATAAAGCCCTGTTGGCCTATAGGAAAGCAAGATAGGTGGGACTAGGAGACAAGGAGGATTCTGGGAGATACAGTAGAGGAGAGTCGAGATATAGGGACTTGAGAGAAGAGGTCTGCCCTCTCTCTCCAGTAAGATAAGACCACGTAGAAACACTTAGAGTAATAGAAATGGATCAATATTTAAGACAGAGCTAGTTAATAAGAAAGGCTAGTAACAGGTCACCAGCTTTATATCTAATACAGCGTCTCTGTGTGTTATTTGGAACTGACGCTGCAGTGGGACCAGGCTGCAAGGAAAAGCTTCTCATAACAATGTACCTTGGAATTTTTTAAAACCACAAAATGGCGTAAGCTGCCCTGTTAATCAACTTTGTGTAATTGGGTAGGAAAGTGAGAGGCTTCTCAGCCTTCAGTGGTTGGTTTAAAATGTGACTCTGCACCCTGTCCCAGCTTTACATTCTAAGAGTGAGTGACTATGGCCAAGCACTCCTTGTTCATATTCATAGCATGCATATTAATTAGGTCTGGCATGCAGTTTTCGTATATGCCCACTGCAGATACCAACCACCTATAACTACCATTTTTACCCCACCTTCCCTACCACAACATCCATAGTATGATTTCTAGAAATCATCATTCTATATTCCAGCCATTTTTTGTTTGTTTTTTTTAGTTTTCAACTATGAAATAAAATATAGATGGAAACTAAAGAAACTCAGACAATGAAGCCCTCTTCTGGGGCACAAAACAAATCAGCCGATAGTGCAGGCTATAGAAAGGGAAGCGAACCATGCTGTAGAGCAAAGCAGCCAGCACTTTCGTCAGATCTGCAAGAGGCTGTGGGGAGTGGGCTTGCTGTACACTGACTGGCTGATGCTATTCCCTTAAAGGAGGGCTTGTGGGATCCTCTGAAGTGTAGCAGCACCTCCTATTCACTTGTGGGCAGTTCTGCGCTAACTGCAGGTGGCCTTGCATGTCTGGGTAAGGTGCTAGAATATCCAGGCTGAGGGTGGTGACTGGGAGGGATATCCATCCATGCAGCTATGGGGAAATCACATGACCCATGATGAATGAAGACTGTCCAGTGCAGTTGCTTTGAGATCTCCCATGCTCCTTTCTGGACCCCTCACCCAAGCTTGGAAGTGACCCCAATAAACTTACTGGTTCCCCAGGGTGACCTTCAGTGGAACTTGACTTTGTCTTTGGGACCTAAGGAGGGGGTGACATTTCCACTTCCCAGGGAAGGAAAGTTTTCTGAACACAATACATGGATTTCCTGAAATGAAGGATTGACAACACCAGGCGCTCCTGTGTGTCTGTATTCTGAAACACGTTTGCAAACCAAACTTAATAGAATCTCCTCGAAGCCACATTATTCATGCCTACTTGTTCCAAATATAAATGCCATGACATATTGTAAGATATTTGCAGTTCATAAAATTACTCATCTTTACATAAGTCTAAAGTTCAAGAGCTCCTCTGAGAGTTATTGGCAATTAGCTGTGTTTAGTTCAGATATCTGAGTGTCAGAGCCTCTGTCACCAAAGATAAGGCCACTCTCTATCCAATAACATTGAATTTACATATGCAAAAGTAGCTGAGCTATAAGCACAGGGATTAGTTACAAGAAGCCAACAATCCCTGTGTCTTTGTCTCAGCATCTGTTTGCAAGAAACCCTGTGGTTTATTTTAGATGTGATCCCAGGAAGCAATGGACGGGGAATGGGGTAGTGAGAAGAGATAGTACCAGGCAGTAAAGAGTATTTCTTGCTGCTATGGGTCCCTGAAACTTAATCCTACTGTAGAATTCTGAGAACTGCGATCAATGTGCCTCATCCAAGATATAAGGCTAGGAGTGTCATCTCCCATGAGTCATTGGTGGAAAGAATTAGTGTGTCATGTTTATGACGTCATAGTGATGCTAGGAAAAGCGGAAGTCCTCAGGCAAAGTGGTAGGACTTGGGGGATGGAAGTTAGACTCCCACACACATTGAAATGGAAAGAGGTGTAAGATGGGAAGGGCCGTAGGAGTGTCTGCTACTTCCACATAGGTATTGGGGGATTTAAAATAACTATCTAGGGCTGAAGAGATGGCTCAGCACATAATGCTCTTGCAAAGGACCCAAGTTCTATTCCCAGCATCCAAATGAAGCATCTCACAATAGTCTGTAATTCCTCCATCTCCAGGGGATCCCACTTTCTCTTTTGGCCTCCATGGGCACTGCACTCAAATGTACAAATGGACTCAGATACATGCTATATGTCCATAACTAAAATTAAAATAAAAACAAATCTGTGTGATTCTTTATCAGTTAATCTCTTATTTGTACATCTGTTTCATACGTTTATTGTGCCTCCAAGTCCCTGCCTTGAATTTCTTGTCTGACTTCTCTTCAAGATGGACTACATAAACTATTAGTTAAAATAAATTCTTTGTTCCCCAAGTTGCTTTTGGTCATGACTTATCACAGTGATTGAAACCAAACTAAGACACTTAAACATTTAGGTTGTATATTTAAAAAATGTCTTGGGTAAGAGCAGGTAGAGAGAAGCCCCCACCTACTCAAATGTCTCAAGGAACTATGATTAGCTCTTTGTTGTTGGAAGCAGATTTCTTACTTCGTTTTTAATATGAAGAGGAAACATAATTAAGAGGAAAGGCAGGAGCTGAAGCCATGGTCCAGCAGTTGCACCTGTCTTGCAAAGGACCCCTGTTTGGTTCCCAGCACCCGCATGGGGTGGCCGGCAACTGCCTATAGCTCCAGCTACAGTGGATCAGATGCCCTCTTCTGACCAATGTGGGCAATTGCGCTGATGGGAACATACCTATACACAAATACCATAATAAAAATCCCTTTAAAAGAAAAAGAAGACACGTATAGGCTTCCCATAGAGCCCACTCCGGGGCTGGCTTTCTGTGTTATACGTTCTCACTTTTTTCTTTGTGCTGAAAATGTGCCAGTAAAGTAAAATATTGAAAACAATAGTCGTCATTGTTTTCCATACCATAGGTTTGACTCCATGCGTAGGGGACTCCCTTAAGGGGAACTGTGTATATTAATCCCTATGCTAGCAGAGCATGGCATTTCTGCCTGATGAGAGTCTGCTCTATGAAACAGCTCTTGTTTCTGGATCCTTATTTTGCCAGTGAGAGAACACATCTATCAGGTCAATATACAACCATAAATGTGACTGGAAGGGCTGACTATGTCCTTCCTCCACTCCTGCTAAGATTTAAGAGTTGTCTGGGCTCTCTATCCTACAGTCTTCTGCCCATTCTCTCTTTCCTCTTCTTCTTTTGTCTCCAAGGACATATACAAGCATGGACACATACATAAACAAAAGTAGTATTTTTTATAGATTTTTTTTAAAAAATTGTTTTAATTATGTGTATATGGAGGGTTTGTGCAATTGAGTGCAGTGTCTACAGAATCCAGAAGAGATCGCTAGATCCCAAGGCACTGGAGTTGTAAGCAGGTGAGAACCCTCCAGCATGGATAATAGGAACTGAACTCAGGTTTTCTGCAAGGGCAATTTACACTCTTAACCACTGAATCATCTCTCCTCCAGCCTCCCTGTGAAAATCAAAATCTTACCTCACTCTTCTGATCAGACATGCTCATTTATCCATTCCTGCCTCTTATTCCCTGGGTCATCTTGACGAGGGATTGACTTTTCCTAAATGCATTAGCTTAGTATATTTTCAGTTGCTAATGACCACACATAGGGTAAATATAAAGAAAAGAGATTTGCTTTGGTTCGCAGTGCTGGCCCAAGGGGTCATATCTGACTGACACAGTCCTGAGGAGGCACTGAGTGTCATGTATCAAGAGACAAAGAATGTGCCAGAGACGCAGACAAACTGGCTTTTACCATAGCCTTACTCTCCAGATAACCCATTAATTCGTTAATTGCATGAGTGGATTAATCCATGCATGAAAGCAGGGCAGCAATCACCTCTACAAGGTCCCACCTCCTAATACCCCATAATGGGAATTAGATTTCAACATGAGTCTTGGATAGGACAAGCCATCTTCAAACCACATTAGCCAGGATGCTGCAAAATTGAGCCACTTAAGACCACAGGCATTATCTCACACAATTTCTCCTGACTGGCTATTTAAGCAATACATAGTTCTAAATTCTGGAATTTGGGAGTGGTTCATTTGGTGGTTCCAGGAGGTTACAGATGAACTGTCAAACATTCAGGGCCAGAGGATGAGCATCAAGGTATTCACATGGTTGCTGGCAGGCTTTGCCTCCTCCCAGGCTGTGGAAAGAGTGTAGGCTTGGCTTATTCCCTTACGGTTGTAAACATGTAGTAGCTGGCTTCTCCCCGGGGTAAGTAATCAATGTGGGGTAACTTGAATCTCTTTTGCAACATAATTTCATAGATGGTGATGAAGAGACAGGTCATCTGTTAAGATGGTTTACTTCTCTTGCAGAGGGCCTGAGTTAACTCCAGGCACAGGAGACTCAGCACCCTCTTCTTGCACATGTGTGCAGACCACACACATACGCATAAATAAGATAAAATCTTTGTAAAGTGACAGCCCATCATGTTTGCATCAAGCTATTGGTCACACATATCACAGTGGGAAGGGAGCACACAGGAGTGTGATAGCATCGCTGGGAGCCATCTTGGAAGACAGCAGCCACACCTCTGGAGCACCAGCAGAGCCTTTGCCAAGAGTAAGTACTGGGAGGAGATGTATGGGTTTACCAAGGAACTCTGTGAATGGAGGGGATGAGTGACATGCTAGAATCCCTTGGAAATGCCATCTACTATTAGACTAAGCATGGTGGATTAAGTGAGTACATTCAGACATTTGAGGAGTCACACACTGCCTTTCAAGGTCTTTATCTCGGTGTAGAGCCGGTCTAGAGCCTTAAGATGAAATGAGTTTGGATCATTTCTCAGCTTGCACAGAGCTGTCTTTCATTAAGTCAAGGGGTGCTCACTCTTGAACATTAGGTTGTGAAAGAGACTGCACCTATAATGAGTCCTTAAGGCTAACCCCATTGTGCATGGAGAAGGCAGGGCTCTCAGCTGGGTCAATGTAACAAGTGTCATGAAAATTTTCAGTCTTTGATCTCTTGTGGGATGGGTTTTGACTGTCACAATGCCTTCATTAAAAAAATTATTTCTCATCCACCATCCTGGAGTCTTTTGCTTCCCCGTCAGAATCACAGTTCTGACACCATTAGAAAACAGAGAGGAAACAGGCTGAAGGGCTGACACTGGGCAGTAAAGTCACTAAGGATTTGGGGAGCCTAAAGACTGAGTTAGGGCAGTTATTGGACTCTAGAACTTGATGGATGTTAAGAACTATATGCATTTGTGCATATGCATATCGGGAATATGGCATGAACACTAAATATCTATTCCACATCACTGACAGTGTCTATAGTTCCCATGGAGCTTCTAAGAGGCTCAGGGAAAAGCACATGTGCAATTCAGTGATTTCATTGGCCATCTACTGTATTAAAAATATTTTACCAGCCACGATAGGCTAAGTTATACCAATGCTGACCTCTGAACCTTGGAGGTCCAGTGTCTTATTTGGTGCTCATGTTTCATACCCACAGCGGGCTGACTGAGCCGACTAGGGCAATCTCATTGCACTCACTCTGGGGAACAGTTGCTATTTCCAACTTGGCAGGTGATGACCCCAGAAAGAACATTATGGAAAAGTCTATATCAGAATTAAGGGCTCACTCCAAATAGAAGCATATCATGTCTAGTCATTTACACTCATAACACATTAGCTGAATTGGTTTTATAATCATGTCCAACTACAAAGGACTAGGAAACACAGTCTTCAGTGCATCTGGAATATTCAGTTGGCAGCCATATTAACAGTCACTGCTGGCATTGCAATGAAACAAGTCCAGATTTCTTGTTCTTTCTGCGTACCTTAATTTCCTGGGTCACCATTTCATCTGCTTTAGTGTCTGCTGCTGCCTCCAGCTCTCATTGGCTGAGCCCACGCAAAGCAAGCCAACAAGATAATTTCTACAATACAGTTCTCAAGCACCAGCCTCCTGGGCAACAAGGGGTAGGAGGTATGAAGTGCGGGGACCCCAGGGGTGGGACTCTGGGAATGAGCACACTCATCATACTGAGACTCTAATCAGGCAGGATACGTGAGGAAATTACAGTTCTTCCTGACTTTGAATTTCTACCAGGAAGCAGTATCCCCAAGAGAAGGGAGATTTTTCCATTTCTCCCCATCAACAGAGAAAGGGGAGAGAGTAGACCTTAAAGAATCATTGGAAGAGTATCTCCAGGGAGGACCCTGCTCTCCACATGCACCCTTCTATCTGGCCAGTGGCTATGCTCTGCTGTTACAGACAGCCAGGAGTTCTTCCATGGGTAAAGGTGATTTCAGTTGCAAACAAAGTATGGAGTCAGCGAGTGACTGTGAACATGGGCATCTTAGTTTACCGTTTTCAAGAAGTCCCCAAGGTCAGCAGCAGAACCGCCCATTGACAAATTTGTAAAACTCAGTGGGAAGTGCCAGCAGACAGCCTGGGGCTTTCTCTTAATGCCCTCTAGTCTCTCCACTGACCAGACTTGCCTTCCTGTTTGACCATGAACCTGAGCTCTTGGCTAACAACACGTGCTTGGACAGATGTGGTGTGGAACCTTGCACCACTGAGTGTGCCCATTCCTCACCTGTGGCCTTGCCAGGATGCTCTGAGTGGTGAGCTGACCGGGCCTCCTTCACTGCGGCAGTGTGGGGGCCCCTTAAGGATGCATGCAACATTGCGCAGGGCCTGTCACTGGGGCTCAAGGAACTTGACATTGTTAGTGAGTGGGTAGCTTCACCAAGTCCCTTCCCCCTGAGGTTGCAATTCTACCCTCCCCCTTTCCACATGCTGGTCCCTAGCTTGTAACATTTGAGGCAAGCCCTTTCTGGATCTCCCACCTAAGCCTTGGCTTAATTCAGAGCCTTGGATTAGGAGTTGCCTGCTATCTCTATCACTGAGCTATCTGGTGAGAAAGACACTTTGATTTCATTCTGCTTTCATTTTTTATACATGTGTCTAGTAAGTACCTAAGCAGCAAGGACATACACTGACTGTCCCATATCTTTCCCAACTGTGACTCTTCCTAAGTAAGAACTTTGCTCTTGAAAAATTCTCTTTGTGGACTTCAATATGGTATCTTAAATGGGATACTGTCAATCACAGTCTATGGGGTAGGCACAAGACTGGAGATAGACCAATCAAAGTAGCAGTAATGAGCAGCCCTTCAGGGACCACATGTCTTCCCTCTGTGAGTGTCTCTCCTTGTTTAACTGGCTCCTCAACGGAGAGAGCTTTTTACTTTTGGTGACTGGGCTATAAAGAGATAAGTTTATAAATTGTTACAATCTCCAGCTGCCTTCTGAATACCAATCCTTATGGGCACTGATAAACACAGCCCTCACCCCTCGTCAAAATAGCTTTCTGGAGCAGATGGAGGCTATTACAGGGAACCACAACTGGTCAAAACGCAGAGAAGATGTGACTGGAGTGCCAGTCCCCAGTGAGACATCCACAATACAAGACTCGAGAGCCAGGACCCTTAGGGACGGAGGGGCAGAGAGACTGTAAGAACTGAGGGCTAAGATGGTTGCTGCCAGACAGTGTCTTCTAGGTATGGTGGAGTGTTGCACCCATAAATCTGAGCAATGTGGCTCCATGCACATGATTTATTAAATTAAATAAAGAGATGCACACAAAGCACCCAGGACTCATGCCCCTTGTCAGAGAGGAACACGCTCTTCTGTTAGAGACAGAGGACTCAAAGCAATAGAGAGAGCTGCAAGAATGTTCCAGAAATATCCCATGACCCTGCTTATCCAAAGCCCCCAGCTGTACCCAAAACCATCCTGAAGCCAGTAGCATGCCCTTTCTGCCTAGGGTATACTTAATTGGATTTCTGTCACAAGCAAGAGTCCTGACTGCTCTGGTAGGGGATTAGGGAGAATGTGTGTGCATTTCTGAGTTCCTAGCTATCATGGCACTTTCGACCCAAATCCTTGACTGTTTGGATTAGGTGAAGCAATGGCAAGAAGTCAATAATGATCAAATCTCCCTAAATGGGTCAGGGGGTACATCCCAAAGAAGCCTTGCCTGGCTCAGAATTACAAACAAACCACCACCACCAACAACAACAACAACAACAACACAAATCGCCATGGCAGAATTAAGGTTAGTTTAATCTGCAGCAGGAGCGACCCTTCCAAAACCAAGCTTAATGAATTTGAACAGATCTCCTTATGCTGTGGAACACTGCAGAGACTGCTATCCTAGACCCCACTAGTCTGCCTCAGGCTGGTTTCTGTTGTTTTCGGGTGGTAGCTAGAAGAAATTTGATACTACGAATGGCTTCGAAGGTTCTAGAAACAGATTCTCTGCTCACTGTATTGTCTTTAAAGGGGTGAAGCTGAGGAGAATGGAGTAAGATTTGTCATTTGGCAAAACTCAGAGCATCTGGAACGCTTTGCTGACTTGTGGACTAACCAACACCGCCACCTAGCGGGAAGCTGTGGAAATCACCCCACCCCCACCCCCACCCCCAGCTTCCATACCCGACCAACCGGGAGGCTCGGGGACATCCTTTTATACCCAGGCTCTTTGTGTCGGGTATTCGTGCTTCTGTGCACATGAACACCGTTCCCTACGTGGAAATGGGGCTCCCTACTCCTCATCAAACACCATAGATAACATACGTGATTCCTGGCCTCCGTTCTCCTGCTTCAGATAAAGGCAGCATGTAAATGCTGTCCCCCAACATAACATTTTTCTGGACCTCCTACTCTCTACTTTCCTCATGTTCTTACCTAGTAGTGTTGGGAATTGTCACTCATGCAGTTGACAACTCCAGTCCAGACTGTGATGTCTACTATTTGCTGTGCTGTGCTGCTGTGCTGTGCTGTGCTGTGCTGTGCTGTGCTGTGCTGTGCTGGGCTGGGCTGGGCTGGGCTGTGCTGTGCTGTGCTGTGCTGCTGTGCTGCTGTGCTGCACTGCTGTGCCATGATATTCTGAGTGTTCTTCAAGAAGACCACACCATCTCGTCTGCCCTGTTTGATGAGCCAGCAAAATCCCCCAGGTACTAGGATGCTGTTACCTGTGCCTGAAGGAACCACAACCAGATAGCCTTTGATACCTGAGCTACTTGTTCAAAAGTTACCATTCGAAAGGTGCACACATACTTTGCCTGGCAGCTGTCACATCTCAAACACCGATGCTGTCTACGGTCAGTGCTTGCAATGCTCTATACCCTGTGAGGATGCAAGAGGATCAAGGTTTCTGCTCTGCACTCAAGGGCTAGAGCATTATTTCATGGAGAAGCTCACCTCTACTCAAAGTCGGCTCATTTTATCTCTGAACTGCAACTTCTGGTCACAGACTCTTTCCTCAAGCCTGGAATCAGAAGACCTCTGTGAAGACAGCTGGACACCACCCTACAAAGCCAACTGTGATTCTTGTCTCCCTCAGTACTTCAGTGTGAAGCGTGGCCAGGACTAAACCTGGTGGGAAAACTAGAGAGCTCCCTCCCCACCCTTACTAATCTGTTTCTTGTCCTGATCAGAAAAAGAAGATGATGAATTCTTGCATCTAGATTCCAAGCATCATCCCCAGTGGGCTCATTTAAGGACACAATTGAGCTGTCATATTCTTGTGATGTATTACACCCACCCTGGATGTCCCCAGGAACATGGGAGCAGAGAAACAAATGAACAAAAGACAGACAGAGAGCAGGAAGGGTGACCTCGAGGCACCATTAAAATCAACAGAGATTACCCACAAGTCCGGTCATTCTATGTCCATGTGTGTCTATTCGTGGGCAGGCTCACCTAAGTGCAGTGTCTGTGGAGGTCAAAAGAGGGCATCAGATCCCTTGAAACTAGAATTTCAAGCAGCTGTGAGCCACCTGGCAAGGGGGTGGGAACTTAACTGAAGCCCCCTACAAGAGCATCAAGCAGGTTTAACTGCTGAGCTGTCTCTGGCCCCATTTGATGGCCCCTCAACATGACTTCCTGCCCACTTTCATGCAATGCAGAATAGATGTTGCTTAAATCGAATGATTTGGTGGCCCGTTTCATTCTTCCGGGATAATGAGTAAAGCCGAGTGGAGAGGGGCTCTTCTTCTGTGTCTGTTCTTGAGCCTGGGCTTTTAACAGTTGCTATTGTGAGAATAAATCCTGATGATTATGAGTCTTTCCTGTTGAGTGAACCCTGATTTTCCTGGGATTGGGGCCTTTCTTCTCCACCCACCTCCTAGGAAGCGTCATGAAGATGAGGAGTACCTACATAGCAAGACTTTAGGTAGCGGGAAAGAAGGCGAAGGTCTGGCTCAATGCAGCAGGGGCCTGGTTCTTGCTCTCTTTCTGTGTAGCCCCTGTGCTGGACAATGTTCGGTTCTATGTATAAAGCTCTTTAAAAATTATTTTCCTATGCGAAAGTAGTGTGTGACTCTGTGTGCACACTCACATGTGTGCAGGTACCAGTGGCAGCCAGAAGAGGGCATACCATTTCCAGAGCTGAGGTTGCTGGCAGTCGTGAGCTGTCTGATGTGAGTGCTGAGAACGAGTTAGGGATACAAGAGAAGCAAGCACCCCTAACCACTGAGCCGTCTGTCTGTCTAGCCCCTTATGTGCAAGGCTATTATAAAATGTCAACCGCTTGCTGGAGGCAAGAAATCTACAACTGACCCCGGTGCCATTGATGAATAAAAACAGAAGCTGTTAACCCAGACACATCATGCAGCATTCTGTAAGCAGTGCCGGGATGAGCAGTTTGGGCCATGAAGAGAATCAGCAGAAATTGAAAGAGAAGGCCTCCTGTTGAGGCATTTAGAGGGGGTGAGTCTGAGGCGTGCAGCCACTGAGAAATCACGGCAACTCTGTCTACTCCTAATTCCCTCCTTCAGAATATCCAACTCATTTCTCAGTGCCTGGGCCTCCCACATGCCAGAATCAAAATTCCGAGCAGATAAAGCAGTCACTCTGCCCTCTCCTTCGGTGGGCTCTTCAGCCTTGAACAGCAAGCACACACTTAGCCACTCAGCCATTTCTCCTGGCTTTGAGGTGTTTAGGTACAGCCCCTTCTTGTCTGCTCTCTGCTTCCTGGGTGCTGACACAAGGGAACCAGCTGCCTCAGTCTCCTGAAGACATGAGTTTCTCATGAGGGATAGCATCCCTCCTCATCCCCTACTTCTACTTTTATTGGTTTTTTTATTTTTATTTTTTGTGTATGGATGTTTTACCTGTATGTATGTCTGCACACCATGTGCCTTTGAAAGCCAGAATCGCCTGGATCTGGAGTTACAGACGGTTGTGGGCCACAATGTGCTTGCTAGAAATCAAACCTTGGTCCTCTGGAAAATTATCCAATGCTCTTAACCATTAAGCCCTCTCTCTAGCCACAAGTGCATCTATTTTAAAGCAAAACAACCCCTTTCAATTTTAAGTTCTGTTTGTCCTGTGCTTGGTCACTGTAATGAGAAAAATAACTAGCAGGTGTAACCATAATGCCGAAAATAAACATGCCCCCACACCGTAATATCTCTGTGTAGGATCTTTACATGTTTCTTCCCTGGTGCTTACCTTGTGAACTAGAAGGCAGCCCGTACTTCTAACTTCAGGCTAGCTGGCTGCTGGGAGAAACCAGCATTATGGCTTTCAAACACAGGCTGGTTTCGTTTAGTAGTCAATTATATGTTATCAGAGTGTAAATTTAGAAAATAAAGGCAATTGGCACTCAAGCAAAAGAGCCACAACACAGAAAGTTATCTGAACACACAGCCTCATCTGCTGAGACTGCAAAGCCACACACCTGGTATGGGATCCTCTGTCTCAAGGCTCCTCCCTGCCCACCATGGGACCCCATCCAGATTCTCCAGGCTGCTCTGAACATCTTCTATTCCTACCATCAGGACCACAGCAAAGTCACTAAACCCATTTTCCAAAATAGTCTCGGAAGACCAAATGGGGCTAGGTTTTTCTAGAAACCTTGGAAGAACAGAATGAATAACCATGGTGGTTCAAGAGGGGAGAAAAATCATTGAGCAATAATAGCCAAGCATCAGTCTTTCGGTTTAAAGCACCCATAAAATATTAAGCAGAGAGAATTTCTAAAATGACACACACTCAGATACATACCAGTGACATTTCTGTATCTCTAGGATAAAGAAAAAAAATTTCAAAAGCTTTCAGAGATGAAAAATGTGTTCTTTTTCTACAAAGGACCAAGAATCAAAAGGACAGAAGACCTCATCAGCAATTCCCAAGGCTAAATGCCAGGGGAGTGAACCCTCAGAAATCTAAGTGAAGTGGCTGGGGTAGAAATCTAGGTACAAAATATCAGCTCAAGGGGGAAAAAACAAACATAAAGGCCCTGTACAAGTCTAGAGTTTGTGTGAGCATTCAAAGTGGGATGGCATTAAGAGAAACTTACTAGTGCAATGCAGGAGACAGGACCAGCGAGGCTGGGCATGCTGTCTGCCTGGGGTGGTGACCACCTGAGCCCCTGGTAAGCATGAGGAAAAGCAGACAAGCCAGATGGGAGCATGGACTGCTGGGCACTTTGAGAACATTTACAAAAAAAGTTTGCAGGGTGGTCTCAGGTCCAGGTGGAATCCCAGTTTCTCTACTCACCCTGTGGAGAAAGAGCCTTGCCGTGAATTCACAGATGCATTGCAGAGGCAAAGGGTCAGCAGCATTGCAGGTGGGGATTTAAGGGACTCATCCCCACCTCCCCCCAGGAGCTACGGGAGTACACGCCTGCAGCCTGCGATCCCTGAACATTAAGAGTAGAGGTGTATTAGAAAAAGAAATCCAAGCAAGATAGGGGTGGACCCATGAGAAAGCAGAGCATCTTAGCACAGCCTGGAACCAGCAAAGGAAGCTAATTGGTATGAAAGAAAGCCCATGTGACTCAAGGCCTTGGACAGGCAGGAAAGTGTGGCAGTTTTTGCCATTAAAAGATGTAGAGTTGACTCACTGTTTAAGAGCACATACTTTTCTTGCAGAGGACCCGAGTTTAATTCCCAGCACCCCTTTGGGTAGCTCACACCCTGCTTGTAAGTCCAGCCAGGGGATCTGCCTTCCTCTTCTGGCCTCAAGAATTCACTGCACTTATTGAGTGAGACAGAGGTCAAGCACACCGTGTGGGGTTTGACTATGAATGAAAACTAAGAAATCAAGATCGTACCAATATATCAATTAGATTTCTGTTTGAGAATTACAGAAACATAAGAAGCAATTTTAGTGTGTGTACCAAACAAAAGTGAGAGAAGGCTCAGCAGAATGAAAGAACAAATTAACAAGACAGAGGGAGGAAGGGAGCTTGAGAGAGCATGGGTCCTGATTACCTCCTTCATTCCAAGTGTGTCTAATGTGAGCAGACAGGAAGGCATTTTTTTTCTCTCCAATGTGGCACGTAGTTAACCAACAGAAGGCTGGGGGATAGCTTTGAAGGTAAAGCCTCTAACATGCAGGTGTGAAAAACAGAGGTCACATACCCAGAGCCCATGTATGTAAGAGCCAGGGAGACATGGGGCCTCTTGAAATACTAGCGCTCAGTAGAGGGGGGAGAGGAGACCCCCAGGTGCGCTAGAAGACACCCCAAGTCAGCTCCAGCACATGCACACACAGATCTACCCACATACATGTGAGCATACGTGCAGGCATCCACACACACACACACACACACACACACACACACACACACACACACACACAGGCTTTAAAAAAAGAATATATATTCTGCCACTAGAGATAAAGTCTGAAATCTAAGAACTCTTGGAAAGTGGGTGGGTGGGGTGGGGTTGCTTTTTTACTACTTCCCAAAGCTGTTGGTGTTCTTTGTGTGGTTAATTTTCTTTGCTTTTTTGTTTGATTTTTGTTTATTAGAGACTCCATTTTTAAAACTATCTTATTTTGAGAACACAGAAGACCATGCCCTTAACTTTCTGAAACACAAAACAAGACCCTACTTGTTATTCTTACAAAAATGATTGACATCCCTCTAAACCTGGATGTAGATGTTCCAGACTCAAACAGAGATGGCAGGTGCTCTGGGTAGTGATGTCATCCGGGCTGAACATCTGCAAGATGATGTCCCTAGAGTAACTGGCACCAACATTTATGATTAAGTATCTGCTGCTGCTTGGTCTGTTTTTGAAGGGTGTGTGTGCTTCCGGTGCCCAGGAGGTAGCTCTGGACTGTGCGCAGGTGCACTGGGATCAGAGACTGTGAAGGGTGCGTATGCTTCCTGTGTCCTATAAGAGCGCCTGGACTGTGCGCAGGCGCACTGGGATCAGAGGGGGGTATTTTCATCTTGGGCTGGTAGTAAAACCCTAAATATAATTTCAAACAAACAAGAATTTTCAGGCTTCCTTGAGAACACAAGTTGTAAATATTTTTAAAGTTTCTGCTTCCTCTGCACCTGTTGAGTTTTGCAATGTCAATTTATTTTCTCTGACATGGAATGTTCCCTAGCATTCCCTACAATTCATCTTTGACTTTCCCCACCCCCAACTACTCAGGAATGTTGTTTTAAAATAATTTCCAAACGTGTTTATGTTCTCTTTCGGCTATGCTTTCTAACTCAATTGGCAGTATTCAGAGACTCTGAACAGTATCGATTGCTTCTTTTTAAATAGCATTTATAGATTTTATTCCCCGGCTTAACATATGCCCAATTTCTACAAGTGTGTGTGGCTGAAGAAAGCCTATTATTTTAAATTTGGGAGTAGAAGGTCCAATATGTGTTCAGTATATTATGATTTTACAATAATGTTCTCCAAAGACATATGGATTTTTATTTACTTGATCTATAAAAATTAAGATTAAAAAACCCCATATGGATTTTTATTTACTTGATCTATAAAAATTAAGATAAAAAAAACCCATGTGTTGCAAATTTGAGATTGTTCTTGTATTTAACTCTTTTCTTCCTTCATGTGTCTGTTTGTGTGTAGCCCTGGCTGTCCTAGAACTCAGTATGTAGAGCAGGCTGGCCTTGAACTCACAGAGATCTGTCTACCTCTGCCTCCTGAGTGCTGGCATTAAAGGCGTGCAACATTTCATCCAGTTCTCCTTTGTATATTTTGAAGCCATTTTACTTCTATAATCTTTAGGAAACATAATATCATAGGCTTCCCATGAATTGAAATTTTACCATTAAGGAGTCACTCTACTTATGCAAAAGACAGTCAATGGAGGAGATTCACTGGAGGAGAGTCACTGGAGAGAGTCACTGGAGGAGAGAGTCACTGCAGGAGAGAGTCACTGGAGGAGAGTCACTGGAGGAGAGAGTCACTGGAGGAGAGTCACTGGAGGAGAGAGTCACTGGAGGAGAGAGTCACTGGAGGAGAGTCACTGGAGGAGAGTCACTGGAGGAGAGAGTCACTGGAGAGAGTCACTGGAGGACAGTCACTGGAGGAGAGTCACTGGAGGAGAGAGTCACTGGAGAGAGTCACTGGAGAGAGTCACTGGAGGAGAGAGTCACTGGAGGAGAGTCACTGGAGGAGAGAGTCACTGGAGGAGAGTCACTGGAGGAGAGTCACTGGAGAAGAGTCACTGGAGGAGAGAGTCACTGGAGGAGAGTCACTGGAGAGAGTCACTGGAGAGAGTCACTGGAGGGGAGAGTCAATGGAGAGAGAGTCACTGGAGGAGAGTCACTGGAGGAGAGAGTCACTGGAGGAGAGTCACTGGAGGACAGAGTCACTGGAGGAGAGTCACTGGAGGAGAGAGTCACTGGAGGAGAGTCACTGGAGGAGAGTCACTGGTGGAGAGTCACTGGAGGAGAGTCACTGGAGGAGAGAGTCACTGGAGGAGAGTCACTGGAGAGAGTCACTGGAGGAGAGTCACTGGAGGAGAGTCACTGGTGGAGAGTCACTGGAGGAGAGTCACTGGAGAGAGTCACTGGAGAGAGTCACTGGAGAGAGTCACTGGAGGGGAGAGTCAATGGAGGAGAGAGTCACTGGAGGAGAGAGTCACTGGAGGAGAGTCACTGGAGAGAGTCACTGGAGAGAGTCACTGGAGGAGAGAGTCACTGGAGGAGAGTCACTGGAGAGAGTCACTGGAGAGAGTCACTGGAGAGAGAGTCACTGGAGGAGAGTCAATGGAGGAGAGAGTCACTGGAGGAGAGTCACTGGAGGAGAGAGTCACTGGAGGAGAGAGTCACTGGAGGAGAGAGTCACTGGAGGAGAGTCACTGGAGGAGAGAGTCACTGGAGGAGAGAGTCACTGGAGGAGAGTCACTGGAGAGAGTCACTGGAGGAGAGTCACTGGAGGAGAGAGTCACTGGAGGAGAGAGTCACTGCAGGAGAGTCACTGGAGAGAGTCACTGGAGAGAGTCACTGGAGGAGAGAGTCACTGGAGGAGAGAGTCACTGGAGGAGAGAGTCACTGGAGGAGAGTCACTGCAGGAGAGAGTCACTGGAGGAGAGTCACTGGAGGAGAGTCACTGGAGGAGAGTCACTGGAGGAGAGAGTCACTGGAGGAGAGTCACTGGAGAGAGTCACTGGAGAGAGTCACTGGAGGAGAGAGTCACTGGAGGAGAGAGTCACTGGAGGAGAGAGTCACTGCAGGAGAGAGTCACTGGAGGAGAGTCACTGGAGGAGAGAGTCACTGGAGGAGAGAGTCACTGGAGAGAGTCACTGGAGGAGAGTCACTGGAGAGAGTCACTGGAGAGAGTCAGTGGAGGGGAGAGTCAATGGAGGAGAGAGTCACTGGAGGAGAGTCACTGGAGGAGAGAGTCACTGGAGGAGAGAGTCACTGGAGAGAGAGTCACTGGAGGAGAGAGTCACTGGAGGAGAGAGTCACTGGAGGAGAGTCACTGGAGGAGAGTCACTGGAGGAGAGAGTCACTGGAGGAGAGTCACTGGAGAGAGTCACTGGAGGAGAGTCACTGGAGGAGAGTCACTGGAGGAGAGTCACTGGAGGAGAGTCACTGGAGAGAGTCACTGGAGAGAGTCACTGGAGAGAGTCACTGGAGGGGAGAGTCAATGGAGGAGAGAGTCACTGGAGGAGAGTCACTGGAGGAGAGAGTCACTGGAGGAGAGAGTCACTGGAGGAGAGAGTCACTGGAGGAGAGTCACTGGAGAGAGTCACTGGAGAGAGTCACTGGAGGAGAGAGTCACTGGAGGAGAGTCACTGGAGAGAGTCACTGGAGAGAGAGTCACTGGAGAGAGTCACTGGAGGAGAGTCAATGGAGGAGAGAGTCACTGGAGGAGAGTCACTGGAGGAGAGAGTCACTGGAGGAGAGAGTCACTGGAGGAGAGAGTCACTGGAGGAGAGTCACTGGAGGAGAGAGTCACTGGAGGAGAGAGTCACTGGAGGAGAGTCACTGGAGGAGAGAGTCACTGCAGGAGAGTCACTGGAGAGAGTCACTGGAGAGAGTCACTGGAGGGGAGAGTCAATGGAGGAGAGAGTCACTGGAGGAGAGAGTCACTGGAGAGAGTCACTGGAGAGAGTCACTGGAGGGGAGAGTCACTGGAGGAGAGAGTCACTGGAGGAGAGAGTCACTGCAGGAGAGAGTCACTGGAGGAGAGTCACTGGAGGAGAGAGTCACTGGAGGAGAGTCACTGGAGGAGAGTCACTGGAGGAGAGTCACTGGAGGAGAGAGTCACTGGAGGAGAGTCACTGGAGAGAGTCACTGGAGAGAGTCACTGGAGGGGAGAGTCAATGGAGAGAGAGTCACTGGAGGAGAGTCACTGGAGGAGAGAGTCACTGGAGGAGAGTCACTGGATGAGAGTCACTGGAGGACAGAGTCACTGGAGGAGAGTCACTGGAGAGAGTCACTGGAGAGAGTCACTGGAGGGGAGAGTCAATGGAGAGAGAGTCACTGGAGGAGAGTCACTGGAGGAGAGAGTCACTGGAGGAGAGTCACTGGAGGAGAGAGTCACTGGAGGAGAGTCACTGGAGGAGAGTCACTGGAGGAGAGAGTCACTGGAGGAGAGTCACTGGAGAGAGTCACTGGAGAGAGTCACTGGAGGGGAGAGTCAATGGAGAGAGAGTCACTGGAGGAGAGTCACTGGAGGAGAGAGTCACTGGAGGAGAGTCACTGGAGGAGAGAGTCACTGGAGGAGAGTCACTGGAGGAGAGAGTCACTGGAGGAGAGAGTCACTGGAGGAGAGTCACTGGAGGAGAGTCACTGGAGGAGAGTCACTGGAGGAGAGTCACTGGAGGAGAGAGTCACTGGAGGAGAGAGTCACTGGAGGAGAGTCACTGGAGGAGAGAGTCACTGGAGTAGAGTCACTGGAGGAGAGTCACTGGAGGAGAGAGTCACTGGAGGAGAGTCACTGGAGGAGAGAGTCACTGGAGGAGAGTCACTGGAGAGAGTCACTGGAGGAGAGAGTCACTGGAGGAGAGTCACTGGAGAGAGTCACTGGAGGAGAGAGTCACTGGAGGAGAGAGTCACTGGAGAGAGTCACTGGAGAGAGTCACTGGAGGAGAGAGTCACTGGAGGAGAGTCACTGGAGGAGAGAGTCACTGGAGGAGAGAGTCACTGGAGAGAGAGTCACTGGAGGAGAGTCACTGGAGAGAGTCACTGGAGGAGAGTCACTGGAGGAGAGTCACTGGAGAGAGTCACTGGAGGAGAGTCACTGGAGGAGAGAGTCACTGGAAGAGAGAGTCACTGGAGAGAATTACTGGAGGAGAGTCACTGGAGGAGAGAGTCACTGGAGGAGAGAGTCACTGGAGGAGAGAGTCACTGGAGGAGAGAGTCACTGGAGGAGAGAGTCACTGGAGAGAGTCACTGGAGGAGAGTGTGTTGGGCATGCTGACAGCAATGTTAGTTTGCCTCCATTTGCTCAGTTTCATCTAGGGTTCCCTTTCTTTCTGTGTGACTTTCCTGCATTCCAAATTTAAAGTAATCCACACACAGTGCACCTGATAAGCACACTCCAGTTAGGCAATCTGATCGCCTAAATTATTTAGCTCTTTGAGTTATTAATTATGATTATTGACTATATTTATTTCTGTAATCTTTCTTTGTTCCATTAAATTTCATCAATCATAAGACAATTTCATACCTTTGGAATTAGAATCCTTCTTATAATTCATATAATTACCAGCTTTTTTCATTATTAGTTGCATGAAAAAATTAGGCATATTCTACAGTCAATGTCTGTGAAATATAATACTTATTCTCCATTTATGGTTATTTGTTATATCCAACTCCTTTCTTATAATTATTCATTTAAGATTTTTTTAACATTTTTTTCATTCTGTATGTGTTTGGAAACTACACATTCTCTCTGTGTCACTGTGGTAATGACTGTTAAATGGTAGCAGGCATGCCTACATTAAAATTTTAAAGTTAATTAGTGTCTCCTTTGCAGTCTTTGAGTGGGTGCAAGCAGTTTTGAAGAGACAGCAAGAAACAGGGGAGAAGTCATGGGAAAGTGAGAGGCCATGGAGAGAAAAAAGCCATAAGGAGGGTTGACTCACTCTCTGAGTAAGCAAGGAGGGATATGAAATACTCTGATCCTTACTGCCTCAGGGATTGCAAGATGCTTCAGTGTTAATGCATCCAAACTTCCAGGATGCACATGCTCAAGTTTTCATGGTACAGGAAGAAAACATGGGGGCATAGAAGAGACATGTCTGAGAGATGCTGTCCACACAGTGACAGCTGCTTATCATAGCTGCAGCTGACCTTGAGTGGATGTAGGGAGAATGCATCAACAGTGTCTGCTCTAATCAGTATTCTTAATCTCCAGCTCATCATTAAGACCTTTAACTTGTCATTTGAACCATGCATCCTGTTATATATTTGACAGTGTGCATTTTATTTCCACTTTTTGGTGTTTTATTTTAAAGATTGTATTTAGTTTATTACTCTGTGTGTGTGTGTGTGTGTGTGTGTGTGTGTGTGTGTGTGTGTGTGTGTGTGTGCTGAAAGGTAGCAGGACAGTGGGCATGTGCATGTATGTGTACATACCATTGAAGGTCAGAACAGGGTTTTAGATTCCATGGAGTAGGAGTTAGAGGTTATTGTCAGATGCCTGATGTGGGTGATGTGGGCACCAGTTCTCTGTAAGAGCAGTATGTGCTAGTAACTAATAGCCATCTTTCCAGCCATTCATATTTCATTTTTAAACAACCACATATTGTTTAGACTTAATTGGTATGCTTCAGTATTCCCTTCTAATCCTTCTTCTTTTCTCTTATAGATTTATTTAAATAAATTTGAAAGGTCTTCTACACAACAGGTATAGCAGTCCATGGCATTAATCCCACCACTCAGGAGGCAGAGGCAGGTGGACCTCTGTGATTTGAGGACAGTCAGGTCTATGTAAAAAGGGTGGACTCTACAGTATGACCATACCGCAAATAAAAATATGCCTGTGAGTAGAGAGATAGCTCAGCAGTCAAGAATAGGGGACAAAGTTCAGTTCCCAGCACCCACATCAGGAAGTTCCCAACCACTGTAACAACAGCTCAAGGGGTGCAATGCCCTCTTCTGGCCTTCTAGCATACTGAACACATGTGGTACATATATGTGGACATTCAGTCTCTTTATCTTTCTCTCTCTGTCTCTCTCTGTCTCTCTCTGTCTCTCTCTGTCTCTCTCTCTCTCTCTGTGTGTGTGTGTGTGTGTGTGTGTGTGTGTGTGTGTGTGCGCGCGCGCGCACACAGAGAGATAAAATAAATCTTTTCATTTGAGGTTTTCGCAATATATATTATTTATTTTGACAATCTGACAATCTTTTGATTAATATTTTCTCTGTTGCTCTGCAGATTGATTTGTCTAAATATACTGAGTTTTATTCCTGACATTCAGGGATGTTGTGAGCCTAAAGCTAATGAAAAGGCCAGCCAAAGATCAGATTCTGCCAATGTCATTAAGGGGAATGTGTTCAGATGAGACTCAGAATTAGAAGACAGGCCATGGAAAGCTGGCAGGAGATTGCAGAGATCAGACACTCAAATAGTCGACTAAGAGACACGCAGGATACTAGTTGGGTCTGTGATGCAGCATCTTCCCAAACAGGCAAAATATAAAGAAATCTGGAATGAAGCGCAGTTCCCTTTGCCTGCATAGCCTCTCTTCTTTCCAGAAAGTGAGACTGTCCTGCTGCAGCCATCTGTTGTTGGCATGGAACCCAGCTTCTCTAGTTGTCCACCTCCTAGTTGCCCTCCAGGAGTCCTCCCAACCTCAGTGTCAGACTGAGAATACTGAGGTGCTCAACCTTGTGCACTGGGCATCCATTGGGTTATCAGCCTCTTTGGTGTGCAGACAGCCAATCCAGGGGCTACCCAGCCCCCGTCAAGTAAGTCAGTCTAATAAATCCCCTTTGTGATGTGTATTCATTGCATGAGTTCTGCCCCTCTAGAAAACCATGACTGACACAGAGTCTCAGCATGTCAGTCTGT
This sequence comes from Cricetiscus sungorus, assembly GCA_030556225.1. Taxonomy (NCBI): domain Eukaryota; kingdom Metazoa; phylum Chordata; class Mammalia; order Rodentia; family Cricetidae; genus Cricetiscus; species Cricetiscus sungorus. The sequence continues at coordinate 29,236,717 of JANBXA010000641.1, forward strand.
GTTACAGGAAGAGCCACTGTAGATGTGGGTGGTTCCCGGTCTGAGGTCCCAATACCAACTGTTGCTGTCTCTGGCCTGGTTAGATTTGGATCAACTTAACAGACGCGAGAAGGTCATCCGGGACAAGGAAACCTCAGTTCAGAAAGTGTCCCCATCAGACTGGCATGTAGGCAAGTCTGTGTGGACATTTTTTGATTAATGTTTGATATGAGAGGGCTGTGCCCCCTGTGGATGGTGCCACCCTTAGGCTCTGTCCTGGAAGGTGTAGAAAGCAGGCTGAACAAGCCATGTAGAACAAGCCATGGAACTCCTCCATAGTTTCTATTTCAGGGCCTGCCTCCAGGTCTCTGCCTTGAGCTTCTGTTCTGACTCCCATCAATGGTGAACTGTAAGCAGGAAGCTGAAATAAAGCCTCTCCTCCTCAAATTGAACACAGCAATAGAAAACTAACAGTAGCACCACCTAGGAAGTGGGCTCTGCTCTGGGTGACAGCTGGATCAGAAACTTAAAACCACTGTTAAGCATTTGTTAAGCCTAGAATGACAGGAGTTGTGAGGCACACCAAACCCTTGGCACACACAAACCTTGTGTTCATTTAGGGCAATCTCTACAAGTTCAGTATTTTAAATGCTTGCAAAATATAATTGAACTTGGCATATTCGAGTAAGTGACAAATTGGCCTACGATTCCAAATTAAATGTTGGTTTGATTTGATGGTAAGTGGTATGAGAGGAAGCTACTTAATTTATAATCAGTGTTAACAGAATTTGTATTGAGGAGTTGCTTGATCCTACAAGAAAGACTAGTTTCTTGGGTTGCAAGTGTACTGCAAAGAAAAATCAAATATATTAAATTTAAAAATGTTTTTAAAGCATCTAAATGAAATTAGTCCATTCAATCAAATTTACTAACATTAATGAATATCAAATTCCCTTAACCCACCAGTCTTTTTGTATTTAAGTTTTCCTGAAGATAATTATTTTATATAAAGTATACCAGGACTAAAATATTCAGTAGAATTTATAAGATGAATTTAGGGATTTAATGACAAATTTTAACTTATAACTGATAAATAAAATGCTAAAAGCAAGCCCAAATCAATTGCAATATTCTTCTCTCTGCACCAGGGGCTGTGGAGATGGCCCAGGCAGTAGAACACTTTTATTCCAAGACTGAGGATCTGGGTTTTATTTCCAGAACCCATTTACAGGCTGGGCATGATGGTGCACACTTATGTGTGCAATCCCAGTGTCGGAGAGGCTGAGAGTTTCCTGGGGCTCACTGGCCAGCCTGTCTGACTAAACTGGAGCTTTCTCTCTCTCTCTCTCTCTCTCTCTCTCTCTCTCTCTCTCTCTCTCTCTCTCTCTCTCTCTCTCTCTGTCTGTCTGTCTGTCTGTCTCTCTCTCTCTCTCTCTCTCACACACACACACACACACACACACACACAAACACACTACCTTAAAACTGCCTCTTAAAAACCCATCCTTCCTCAGTGTGCTCACTGCTCAGTCCCTCCCACTTCTGAACATCTCGCTGGGTATAAATTTTACAATTTAGTTCTTGCATGCTTCACTTCTCAGTTTCCTTTCCCAGAATGTAGCACTGAGAAATACCTGTAATGCTGTCTTTTCCAATTCTCAAATGTGTCTTCACCTCAATCTGTTAATCCATCTGCTGGGTCTTTCTCCCGTAACTGTGATGTCTCTGTTTCTCATTCCACACCACACTGATGCTCTTCAAACTGCTGTCCCCAACCCCTCATCCCCTCTGCAAAGCCCTGCCTTGGGTGAGTAGGCACACTGTCTCTGTAGCACACTGGCCAGAGACCTGGCCCTTGGGTCGCACATGTTATGCTTGCCTCCACCAAGCTGTGTCTCTACACTGGAACATGGGATTCAGCCTCCTGAGTGGCATCAAATGGGAGTGGTCCCACATTGCAGCAGCCCCTGGAGAGAAATGTGTGGTGATAAAACATATATTCACAGCACACAGAAGGACATCCTTCATCAGAAATGTGGGCAATATGGGACACACACTGAGAAGATACACTCCACTACCTTCCTCCATTCTAACCAGAGCTGATGTTTCTTTTCTCTGAGTTTTCAGAAAAGAAAATGTCAGCTGTGTCCACTTCAAAGCCCACAGGTCATACGTGCTCTAGGAAGTTATCAATGTGGCCCAATATAAAATTGTGAATTTACGACAAGCTTTTCTTTTTGTGCAGTTTTGGGGTTTTTTTTTGTTTGTTTGTTTTTGCATGACTGTTTTGGTAACTCAATTGCAAGGTGACCTACCATGAGCTTTATAGATCACCACATTGCAACATCAAGAGATTAGACAAGACTGTAACAAACGTGCCTGCCAAATACCCAGGTGTGGTTTCCTCAGCGTTTCTTTAGCAATCGCGATGAGCACATAAAGTTACCACAGCACATTTTCTCAATTCTCATCCCACCCCAGTCCCTCTTACTCTAATCCGAAATTCCAAATGGAGATTTGAAGATGAGGCAGACACCCTGGGCTTCCTCCTTGTCTCCAGCTAAGGACCCTTAAAGCTGAGATTTGTGAGAATTAGAGTCTTCTCTTGCATTTTCAAAAGTTCCATTTATGTCATTAGTATAGGTACCAATGAAAGACCATAACATTTTTTAACTGTCTTAACTTGTTTAAAATTTAATCTTGCACTCTGCGATGCAAACTCTTACTCGTGATGAATTGATTCCCTGTGTGCATTGTGGCTTTTGTTTGATTTCCTCCTCAGTGGGTTGGGTGAAAGGGGCCACAGTCAAGAGAACAACTGTTTGAAAGTGACTGCTGTTCAATTACCCTTCAAGTTTTCTGCCGTCCAGAGTCCCAGCCAGGCAATGGTGTCACCCACAGTGCGCAGGCCTTCAACACTTCCTTTAACTGACTCAAGATCATGCCTCCCAGACTCATGCAGAGACCCAACTTACAGGATTCTGTATCCTGTCAAGTGTACACTTAAACTTATAGGTCATAGTATGTGTTAATGTGTATACATCAAATGAAGGTGTTCCTATCTCTGTCTCCTTATAACCATTGTGTATTTGGACACTTTAAGCTCCTCTCTTCTAGTTGTCCATAAAATGATTGACAGGATATGATCAACTATAATCACCCCCACTGCGCTAAGCAACAAAAGTGCTGGCCACTTTTACCCAACGTTGTTTGTCACCTGCTTTACAAACTGTATAGTCTCTCCCTTCACCTTTTATTGAGGTCATGTTTACTTATTTTGTATTTTATGTGTATGAGAGTTGCTGCACGTATGTGTGTGCACCAAGACCATGCAGTAACTGTGGAGGCCGGAAGAGGGTGTCAGACCCCATGAGAGGTCACAGGAAGTTGTGAGCCACCATGTGGGTGCTGAGAACAAAATCCTGGCCCTCGTGAGAGCAGCCAGTGCTCTTAGCCACCTATCCATTGCTCTACCCCTCATTAATAGTTTTAATGTGCAGTTTTAAGTTTCCTGATGATTTTAGACATTGTTCCATGGGCTCCTTTGCTGTTCATATATCTTCTTTGGCAAAATGTCTGTTTGAATCCTTTTCAAGTAGGTTGTTTCTCTCATTGACTTGTAAGAATTCTGGTTATCGTGTTTTACATAAAGCACCTCAATTTGTGGTTTCTAATTTCACTTTTCTTAACAGTGTCTTTTGAAGAAAAGAACATTTAAATTCCGTGTATTCAATATTTCAGGGTCTTTTTTTTATCTTTTTTATGCTTTCTATGAGATTTTTTTCTTGTGTTTTATTAAAGAAGTTGTATGAGACTTAGAAATTTATAAGTAGGTGAGTAGTCTATTTCAATTTAATTTTTAGTGCGTGGCACAAGGCATTGTGCCAATGTCCAATTGCTTCGCTACCATTTGTTGAAATGGCTGCCCTTTCTCTCTTGGGTTCAACACATATTGAGAATCAATGGATTGTGTGAGTGTGGGTTTATTTTCTGTTCTGTTTCATTGATCCATGTCTCTATGCCTTTGTCAGCTCTAGTGGTCCTGATCGTGGGGCTTTAAAACAAACCAGGGAGGCGAGTATTATATGACTTAACTTTCTGTTTCAAATTATCCTCGAGGCTTTGCTTTTTCTTATATGTCTTATAAAATTGACTTTTCTGGTTCAACACAAAAGCTACTTGGATTTGGGTTTGGGGGGATCATGGTGAATTTATAGATCAGTTTGGAAAGAATTGACACCTTCACAGCCTCGAGCTGTCTAAGCCCAGTGGAGTTTGTCATTCACTTAGGTCTTTGATTACTCCCAGAAGTATGATAGTTCTGAGCACCAAACTTTGACAGAGTCTACTTGACCTATCTCTAAATATTTCGCAGGATTTTGGTGGCATTATGTGAGTTATTTCTTTTTAAGTGCATAATTGTTCATTACCATTTCCTGGAAATAAAGGGAACTTTTGTATATTCACCTAGTATCTTGCAACCAGGTGGGAAATCACAATAGCTTTTTATTTTCTATTCATCAGGACCTTCCATGTAAACAATCATGATGCCTGTGAATAGTTTTCATGTCTTTCTTCCAATTCATATGCCTTTTATCCTCATATGTGAGCAAGATGGATAAACAGTAAGCCTAAAACAACTTCTTCAGTAAATACACAATAAAATCTGAGTAAAAGAGAACATTTTATCATAATTTAATAGGCAGCATTTTTTTCTCAGTGACACCCAAAATTATGGTGTATTTTACAGCTGATAGTGTTAGGAAAAGAAGAAATATTGCTTTTCCTAGACTATGCTGTGAATACTGGGCTTGGAGTTATATAGTGTGGCCGTCCCAATATCAGGTTATATCTACCCAGGGACTCCATAGTTTACACTGTTATCACTGACTCCCTTTAAAAACCTGGATTTTCATTTTAAGACAGAACCAGGTCTACTGTTTAAGATCCCTGAAGGCTAAAAATGGTTGGTAAGCCAGTGACATTTAGTGGCTTTTGATCATGATAAATATAAATAGGAAGCTCTACAAACTGGATAGGACTGGAGTTTTACTTTATTTACAAGCAAACATGGTCCATCTGATAAAAGTGTCCTTGGAGACACAGGATGCAGGGACAAGAGACAAAGCACAATATTGTTCGTAGGATGACAGGCAAGACTGCATTAGTTGCTATCACCTACAAAGAGCCTCAGTTGTGGGGCAGGTGCAATGCTGCTGGCTGCCCTCCCCCCTGCAGAAGAGGAGGGAGCGGGAAGACTGGGCAAGAAAGTTCACGATGGCAATCAGCCTACAGAGACCTTGTCTCAAAACAAAATTGTCCTGCCAAAGGGCAATGCAAGGCTGGCCCAGATGGAAACTGGACAGCTTCCAGCAATCGACAATTATAAATTTTGAAAGCACTGTGTAGAATAACACCCAAAGCCCAAGAAGTATTGGGAGATAGATCAAACCAAGCATATGGGAGGTTACTGCTCCAAATGATGACATTTTGGGCTGGAGGGACGGCTAAGGAACTATGAGCTGGCTGCTTTTCCAGGTGATGCAGGTCCCTGTGCAGGCCCCCATGTCGTGAGTGTGACCTACCACCTCCACAGCCCCCACACATCTGACACACTGTTTTAGCCTCCATGGGCATCAGACAAGCAAGCGGTATATAAACATACCTGCAGGCAAAACACACATGAACACAAAAATATTTAATTTTTAAAGATTTAAAAATGGTAACACATTGCTGAGAGAAATCAAACTAGTAGAGGACCTTAAACTGTGTTCAGAGACTAGAATGCTCAACCCAGATTTGTGTTAAATCCAGGAGACCCCAAACTTCAAACCCTGATTCTCTTGAAGGGGTTATGAGGAAAATGGCTGACCTCACACAAAGACATATTTTAATTTAAATTTTGCTATTATTACTACTACTATTATCATTATTCAGGACATCTATCTGCCCCCTGCTTCAGACAGAAATGCTACTTATACCCCCAAGGGCATGTTTGGTACAGCATCCTACACCGGATGGCTAGTACTGCTGCCCCAAAGATGGGAGCCATGAGAATCATGGCTGCTGTATGACCCATTTTCCTCTCCTATGATGATAGGACACCACCTTGGAATGGATCAGGTAGCCATGGCAACAAGAGCAGAGCAGTACAATGATATCCAAGCTTATGGCAATGACAATGGGTCTATTAACACTCCACAGTAGACTGACGAAAGGAAAAACTGGAGTCTTCACCTAAGACTCTGGCTACTGCCCTCTCCCCAGCTGCAAGTGGTCATGGGAAATGCTAGAGTTTATGGAAAGTGAAGGCTGGTGAAAAGCTGACCTTGATGCTTCCACAAGGCCGTCATCCAGAGTAAGCTGGGATGTATGCAGTGATGCATACGTTTGAGGTCACCCATACTTCTGTGCACCCCTCACCCATCTTCTATAAGCAAGTGTGACATAAACTAACTGATTTCACCGAAATTGACTTTCAGGGGGTCATACTTGAATGTGGAGTGAATGGGCATCAAGTTGTGTCTCCCTAGGAAAAGCTAACACAGCAGTGACAGTGGTCATCTGGAAGAAGTTATTCTAAGTAGAGCTTAGTGTCTGTGCCCAGGGATCTCTGTCTGTGGCAGTTTGCCCATGTGTTCAGTAAACTCATTTCTAAGACTACTTCTAAGACTACTTCCAAGCCTTCCGTGTAGGTAGAGATGGCCATGTGACATAGATGGCCAGTGAAACACAGATGTACGGGATCTCATCATCTCCAGGCCCATCTATGATAAACATAAATGACAGATAAACTGACAACGCTTTAGTAACTTGACCATAAAGATGGCCGTGGCAGTAGCCAGCATTTTACATCCTAACAAATATGCCAGCTGGACTACTACCCTACTCCAAACTTAAACCTCTCTCTCTTGTGCATGAGGTCTAAGAGGAAAACTGGCTTAACTGTTTTTCTTGTGTTATTAATGTCTAACAGAGAGTTATTAAAAACTAAATAAGAAATGATTCTTTTAGTGTAATGTAGGTCTTGAGGAGATGAGCAAGGAAATATAAATGGTTGCATTTATTAGGTGTGTTTGTGTGTGTGTGTGTGTGTGTGTGTGCGTGCTTGCATGCATGCGTGTGTGCATGTGTGTGTGTGCGTGCATATGTGTGTGCATGCGTGTGTGCATGTGTGTGCGTGCATACGTGTGTGCGTGTGTGTGTGTGTGTGTGTGTGTGTGTGTGTGTGTGTGTGTGTGTATACACATGCGAATATAGATGCCATGGAGGTCAAAATCCCCTGGACCCGGAGTTTTAGATGGATGTGAATTGTCTGGTGTGGGTGCTCGGGAATGAACAGAACGTGGGTCCTCTGAGAGAACACAAGTGTTCCTACCCACTGGGCCATCTCTCCAGCCCATGCCTCAGACTTCTGATGCTGGTGTGAGATGTTGTCTATTAGGTTAGCAAGCCCATCATAAATTGTCACTCATGTGACCCGGTGTCTCTCTTTAGGCAATGGAGCCCAAGTAGCCTCCTGGCATCACTGCTGTGGCCCTGGATTTGAAAGGACAGCGTCTTTCCTTTCTTACCAGTCTTCTCTAGCTTCCTGCCTTCGCTTGTTGTCACTTGTGCGTGTACCCAAGCTTCCCTTAGCCTCATGCAGCCTTCTCTGAGTTCGTCTAGACGCTCAGTCTTTGAACCTGCTTCACTTTATCTAATCCATCACTGCCCTCCAAACTCACACTGTCTCCCATCCATCACCCCAAGCACTCTCTTACCCTCCACTTCAATCTTGCCCGGCTAGCCTTTCAGGAGAAGTATCTGGCAAGCCTCCAACCTCTCACTCTCTCCATCCTGCCACCACCCTCTGGGGCTGCTGGGAACTACAGTGGAGCCATCCCATGTCTGAATAGTTTCCTCCTCACACATGGAATGTGGTAGACATTGCTTGCTTCATTTCCCAGCACCCATTCTTCCCTCTCCCAAAGTGTCTACATTTTTCTTTCTGAAAGTTCTCCTTCCCTTAAAGTTATTTTTTTATTTGTGTGTGTGTGTGTGCACGTGTGTGTTGTGTGTGTGTGTGTGTGTGTGTGTGTGTGTGTGTGTGTGTGTGTGTGTGTGCCTGCACGCGTGCACATGCATGTACACAGGTGCCTGTGGAGGCCGGAACAGGGCACCAGACATCAGATCCCCTGGCCCTGGAATTAAGGTGGTTGTGAGCCACTGTATGTGGGTGATGGGGGCTGAACTCGAGGACTCTGAAGAGCAGTGCCTGAGCCATCTCTCCAGCCCTCCCTTTTTTGTGATGCTCTCTGCAGAGTTCTGACTGAGGCTTACTCCCCGTGGCTTGCTCTAACAGCTTTCTTCTGAAACCCAGGACCACCTGGGTTACCCAGGGGCAACATCCATAGCCGGCCAGGCCCTCCCACACCAATTAAGACATCTCCCAGACATGGCCACAGATCAATCTAATTTAGGAAATTCATCAGTTGAGAAACCCTCTTTCCAGATGACTCTTGGCTGTGTAAAGCTAATACCACCTAATTAGGACACTTACCTATATGAAAATCAGCCGATGCCTGTCTGTAGCACCCACGCTACAATCTGCTCCACCAATCAGATGAAGGCCTAGAGATTGAAAGACTACACAAGACAGCAAGTCATTCGTTCAACAGCAATATTGGAATGCTGCCGAATGCCGTTTATTCAGGATTTGGGGTGGGCTTATGTACTGACTCACAGCACAGTGGAAAACAACAGGGTTTTCAGGCTTAGCTTCTCCCCAGCAGATGTGTGTTAGCAAACAGGAAGAGTACCAATAACAACTCCGGGGCCAGGCCAGGGGCAAGGTGTTCCTGCCAACAGCTTCAGGCTTTCTCAAGGTACCCCGGGGGCCATGCAGGGCCCTACACCTGTACTCGGCCTCCCTCCCCTCTTCCTTGACTCTCTTGCATCCTATGTTGAATGTCTTCAGAGGAAAAGGTTCTTCCACGACTTAGCTGAGGAAATGCTTAAGTGGCCAGGGTTCTGTCCAGCAGATAGCCGAACATGAGAGGAGAATGCTCAAAACAGACACAAGCATGGAAGAGATGGCCTGGGGAGCCCTGGCACTAGCCGCCATCAAAGCCACTGAAGTTAGTGAGACCTTTCACCAAGGCCAAATGAGACTCCGAGGAGATCTCGCTCTTGGCAAAGTGAAGGTGACACTCCCCTTTGAACAAGCTCATGACAGAGGTGGGGGAAGTGACGTGAGGAAAATGAGGGAGAGGTTTGTCTCGGGAGCCAATGTGTTCCAAGTAGAGATGTGTTTCAAGGTGTGATGGGACAAACTCACAGAAAGTATTAGATGGTTCACAGGGACAGGATCAGAAACCAGGCAGAAAAAGGAAATCAGAGGCAAGGCTGGGATAGATATTCCCTTCCCAGCCGCTGTCTTTTAGTATTCCTCCAGAAGCTGACTCGGACAAGCCCATGAGAACTGCTGGCTTTGGGGGCAGGCAGGAGTGCTATAATGGCCAATGAGGACTCAGGGAGACAGGCAGAATGGGAAGGAATGCAGGTGTTCTTGGGCAAGATTGTGGTACACTCCTAAGGCCAGCTTTTCTGAACCCCAGGAACTCTGTGAGCCACCCAACTCCATGCCTTGGTGTGGAATTCTCTGAAGACAAGTCCCCTGCCAAGCATTTGCCAAAGAACTTCTCGGGGCAAACAACACACAAGAAGGCCACAGTTCACTTATGTTGAGGCTCAGTCAATGGCAGCTCTCTGTGTTGAACTCTGGAGGACCTGGAGAGTGTGGGTAGGGCACCAGGTACAGGTGCCTGGCATGCCAACCACACCCATGCTTGCTCTGCTCCTCTCCAGCAAATCCGAGTGGAAGTCGGGGTAGGTCAGGGCCCTGTGAAAGTTCCCTAAGGCGAGCATGAACAAATCGTGGAGTCTGAGCAAACTGAAGTCAGGAAGAGGCTTGTCGGGTTAGGAAGACTGCCAGGGTGGCTGAGTGGCAGATAAATGCTTTGCGTGGCTGTGCTTTCTCTTCCTGAAATGTAAGCCTGGATCAAGAGCGGGAACAGGAAGAGCCGTGGAAGTGACCACAGTCCCTGCCCTTTGACTCACAGCTGTGTAAGCCCAGATGGAACAAGATCAGCTCTGCCTAGTTCATACTTTCTCTTTTCCCTTCCATTGAGGAAGCTCTGGAAGCTCGTATGCATGTATGTATGTATGTATGTATGTATGTATGTATGTATGTATGTATAATTTTTATTTTACATATCTATCCCACTTCCCCCTCCCTCTTTTCCTCTCTCCCACCCTCTCATGCCCTCTAACCACCCCTTCCACTCCCACCCACTCCACATGTAGGATGATGCCATCCGGGAGGGGTCATCTAAATTTGTCAAGTCATTTGGAGTAGGGACTAGGACTTCTCTCCTGTTTCTAGGTTAAGGGGGTATCCCTCCATGGTGGATGTGTCCGAAAGGTCCTTTAGTGCATCAGGAATACATCCTTCTTGTATGTACCTGTACCTGCACTGTTCCTCCCCATTCATCAATCATGTGCCGTGTGCAGCAAGGGGGAATTGGTCTTCAAGTGGGCAGAGACCTTTAGACTACCCAAGGCAAGTATTTGGGGGTTTGGCTTATTGTCTGTCCATACTTCAGGTTTGCAACATGTTCTAGGGCACACATAGTTAAGAAAATGATTCATGAAGTAGATGAATATATCGATTATGGGTCAGGAAAGATAGTTCAGTGGTTAAGAGCACTTGCTGTTCTTCTAGAGTTTGGTTCCCAGCACTCATGTAGGGTGGCTCACAACCACTTGTAAGTCTAGCTCCAGGGGATTTGACACCTTCTTCTGGCTTCTGTTGACATTTGTACACACACACACACACACACACACACACACTGCAATACACACATGCACATGCTTATATACACATTGCACACATAACACACACACATGCACACAGCACATACACACATGCACATGCCCACATATACATTGCGCACACACACACACACACACACATACACACACACACACCATATGCATACATACTGCACACACAAACACTACACATAGACACATGCACACAACACTGCATACACACACACACACACACACACTTTTTTTTTTTTTTTTTGAGATCCATTTTAGCTGTTTTGCAAGCTTGCTGGATGCTGCAGAAAAGTGGGAGGAGAGGCTGAGGGACCCTGGAAGAGAGTTTAGGAAAGGAACTATTTGCAAGGGTGTGGTCAGGGCCAGGACATGGTGTTCCGGGCCTGGGTCTGCCATGCCCTGAAATCTCTGTGACCACTGACCAGCTCTTTATCAGCTTTTGATTTATCTTAGATTTTTTTTCTCTTTTTCTTGAATCGCAGCTCCACCCTGTGAGATCATGAAGATAAGAGCTAAGCGGCTTTCCCTTCCACACACAAGTTAAGTAACTGGCCTCAGACTTAACCATGGATGTGTGGCAAGTGTGGGCTGGCAATCAGATCTCCTCGTGACTAGTAAAGGTTCCACTCAGGTCCTCTCGGGCCTCCTTCAGGCAGGCACACCCCTCCCTGCCTGCCCCAGGGGGGGGAACTTGGCACAGAGTGTTCTCAGCCTGGCCAGTTCCCACGGGCGCAACAAGAGCTTGATGGAGATGAAGTATTTCCAGAAATGTCAGCATGTTGCCTCCATCTCCACCTAACACTTGTTCCAACCTCATTTAACCAAAGGCAGCAAACCTGAACTTGCATCAGGAAGTGGATTTGGTTGTCTTGTGGAGTCCAAGAATGTATTTCTTCCTTCCTTCTTTCCTTCTTTCCTTCCTTCCTTCCTCCCTTCCTTCCTTCCTTCCTTCCTTCCTTCCTTCCTTCCTTCCTTCCGTGTGTGTGTGTGTGTGTGTGTGTGTGCACTCGCATGTATATGCAGGCCAGAAGTCTGTTGCCTTCTGTCCCTTTTCTCCTTATTCATTCATTTTTAAAAATAACTTATTATTGTGTGTATGCATAATATATGTGTGCACGTGGTAACTGTGATGGGGGCTGGCAGTCAGAAAACAACTTTGTGGACCTGGTTTTCTCCTCACACCTCTACGTGAGTTTGGGGGATTAAACTCAGATCACCAGGCTTATACAGTAAGTACTTTTACCCGCACCCACCCAGCCATCTCACTAATCCTTTTTTCATTTAACTTTTTGCATGACTCATGTGTGTGCTGTGCACGCTTGTGTGTGCACACTTGCATAAGTATAGATGAATGTTCTTATGTATGTGAATACATGTGTACATACCAATGCATATGCACATATATGTGAACACATGTGAAATCCCAAAGTTGATGTTCTATGTCTTTTTCAATTACTCATGGCTTTATTTATTGAAACAAGGTCTCTTGCTAGGCCCAGAGCTCACCAAGTTGATGCAACCATGCTAGGTAGTTCACCTTGGGGTACTCTGCCTTCAGAATGCTAGGATGACAGGTGGTCACTCTCTGCTGGGTTCTGGAGACCCAAACTCTGGTTCTTATATTTGCACAGCAAGTATTTTATCCACCGAACCATCTCTCAACCAGAAAGACAGGTTCTCTCACTGAAGTTTGAACTCCCTGATGCCTGGCCACTAAGCCTCAGGATTCCTCCTGTCTCTGCTGGGATTATAAGTGCACTCCAGTATGTCTGGGATTTGGGGAACCTAAATTCAGATCTTCAAGCTTGTACAGCAAACATTTGACCGTCTCCTGAGCTCACATGGATGTTGAACTGAGTGACAGCTGCTTTTGGGTAGCACAACCTGGCTTTCAGCTATAGAATTATCCTTTGCATTTGTCATCCCTTGCCTTCCCTGGCTTGGTGGTCAGAAAGCAGAGAGCTGCAGATAACCATTGGTCCCTCTCTCACACTGTTCTCTGCCTCCCTGAGTCCCTTCCACTGATGGGATCCAGGCAGAACCCCAAAAGCAAACTGGAGGATCCAAGGAATTGACATTAAGGAGGGAGCAGGGCAAATTTGGGTGGAATAAATATCAAGTAAGGGAGAGGCAAACAGAGAACAGAACACCCCAAGTCCCCCAAGACGGGTATCAACAGGTGCCCCCTTGTGATGTAATGGGCAATGTCTTTAAAGAAACAGTGGTGACTATTTGTGGGAATCTGTACATTGTACTCATCTTCCATTATTGTGAAGACATAAAACAAGAGATTGCTGACATTAACCCTTCATGGACCTGGGGCCAGAAGATGTAGAACTCAGTCCTCTGAGCAAAACAGCCACCATCTTCATTAGATCAGGTGTGCCTGCTTGCTAGAGTTCATCCCCACCAGGCCTGGAGACTATTGACAGTAATTACCCCCACCCCAGCATTTCCTACCAGGTGTTTGCATGCCGTTCTTCCTTAACCACATGTGGCTCCAGGGTGTCTGGGGGGAGGTGCTAGAATATACAATCTTGGAAAGATTAGAGGAAGGCTCCTTCTAGACAGCCATGGGGAAGCCATCATTCATGCCAGATAGACTTTTCAGCCCTGCTGCTTGAGTTCCACCATGCTCCTGTGAAGAACTCTCAGCACACTATGGAAGCAAAGTGAGCCCAATAAACCCTTTGCCTGCCAGGTTGCATTTGGTAGAATCTGCTTCAGTTTGTCTTTTGGAGGACAAACCTTTGGAGAAGAGGGTAGACTTGCTCGAGTCTCCCCAGGATTGGGAGGCCAGGATTGGCAAACACAGCTGAGACCTCCATGGTTGCTTCAGCATGAATGGGAGTGTCTACAATAAACGTAAGTTCCCCAAGGACAATGGGTGGCCTCATGTCATCAATGGAAGTGCATGGAAAAGTGTCCCAGTGGCAGGTAGTTTTATGAGTACCAGTATGAGCTTCCCCTCTCTAAGGGGACACCGGTATCTCTTCTCGGAAAAGATATGGCCACAGGACTTGCTTTTAGTGGTGTGGTGTGGCCCTTGCAGAAAGCAGCCTCTGACTTCTAAGGACTTGTTCCCGGATCAAGCCCATCATGCCAATGACTTTTCTCTGGGTTTGATGCTCTCTTGAAGCCTTCCCAGGCTTCATACCTGCAAATAAATGAGTTATTTTCCTCACTTCCGTTCCCAGCTCTCCTGAAAAAAAAAAATGCATGCACGGCTAGCCTTAGCACACCAGCCAATCTCAGTGGATCCCCAGAACCTTTGCAGATAGTCTTTTAACAGACACACTCCACCAACGCTAATGAAGTTCAAGCTTTTTTTTTTTTCATAGTATTACTCAAAGTTCAGATGGCACCAAACACTCAAGAGAAGGTGTATGCAGCAGCTGACAGGCTAAAAGCATCCGTGCTATTCCAATAGCCAACCTGTGTTTGTAAAAGTCAATTGCAGTTTCTCTTTCCTGTCCTGCCAGTTCTCCCAGACTATGCATCATGTGCCCACACGCACAGCTCACTGATGCTCTACCCTGGCCATTGCTTCTTCCAGCTTCATGGAAGAAGGGTTTTGAGTACATCAAATAAATGATCAGGTTTGAGAGTAGCACCCCCTCTTTTGAACCACTCCCTGGAGGCGGGGTTCACTATGTAGCCCATAGTGGGTAGTCGAGGACTCAAGATAATCCTGCTGACTCAGCCTCCTGTGTGCTGGCATGACAGGTGTGTGCCACCATGTGCCATTACTGAGTGAGTGAACCTCCACGATCTCAGGCTGAGTCTCACTGGACCCGACGCTTCTCACACGGCAAATCTTAGCTATATAGTCAGTTGTACTGGATTTGAAACTACCTGTCAGCTACATAGCTTTGGGAAAGTCCCCTAGCCTCTCTGAGATTCTCTCCTTAATTGCAGAGTGAACTTCCTTTCCACACTAGGGTCATGTTATTGGTAGTTAGCAGAGTCCTGTGTGCAGGGAGGAGCTTCTCGGGCCACCCCTCCTTTGTGTCTTCCCCTCATAAATCCTATTGATATCAAGACTATTGATCTTTGGGGGACACAATTAGAGAAGTATGTATGAAGAGCTCAACTGTTTTTCCTACAGGCTGGGTCTAGAGTAGGATTCAGGGAAGGAAACTAATGAAGTTAATGTTTTTAAATAGAATATTGATATTTCACAATTTTAATATATCATACTGAAATATCACATGATTTAAGAATATGTCATAATGAAACCCACTATGTTGTATGCTAACTTAAAAAATAAAATTTAGGAACTAGAAAGATGGTTAGGCAGTTAAGAGGCCTAGCTGCTCTTCCAGAGGACCAACACACAGATGGTCTGTAACTCCAGTTCCAGGGGACCCGACATGCTCTCATGGTCTCTGTAAGAACGGAATGCTCCACGATACACATAGAGATGCGCGGGCAAATTCTCATACACATAACATTTTAAAACGCAATATGATCTTTTTCCAGGCCCAGTGGTGTACGCTGTAATCTCAGCACTCAGGAAGCCGATGCAGGATGATAACTGTGAATTTCTAGGCCAGCCAGGGCTACAGAGATTTGTGTAGGTTTTCAACACCCCTCTGCAACAAAAAGAAAAAAAAAAAGTTTAAAAGATGTATTAAGAATATTTAACCTAACTAAAAGTTTGTATGCCTCCCCTTTACATTCTGCTTAAGTCCAAGACAGGCAAAGGAAAAGAACCCTGCTCCCCCGGACTTGGCACACTTCTGCACAAGAACACGCTTCCGGCCTGGAAGCTGACGAGCCAGTGAACTACAACTTCCAGAGGGCCGCGCGGAGCGGTGCTCTCGCTGATTGGCTGCTTGAGCACCGCCCTCCGCTCCTCCCCGCCGAAGTGACCCCGAGCCGGGTCGGTCCGGGCTACAGTGCTCTGGAGGCCTGCTCTGGAGCTGGCGCTTCCCTTGGCTGGCTGCATGGCGGCGCGGTCTGCCTTCCGGATGCTGCGGCGGCTTCTGAAGTCCAGCGCTCGGGGCTGCAGCTCAGGGGCTCCGGTGACGCAGCCCCGCCCCGCGGAGCCCTCGAGACCCGCCCGGGAGGTGAGCCCACCCAGCCCGCCTGCACTCACCTGCCTGGAAGGCGATCCAAGCTTACCACCCTGATCATAGAGAAAGCACCCTGGCCTGGCCTGGAGGCCCCTTCTGGGGACGACCTGGGCACTCACTGAGGGTTGCTTGAGTTCACTCCTACCCAGCGGGAGGGACTCCTCAAAAGTTTCCCTTGGATTCCGCTACCCTGGCTGTGCCACCTTCTAACGGGTCTCCGTGCTGCAGGAAACAGGGGTCACCAGGGAGTGAGGCTTAGGTTCCGATGTTTTAGCCTTCCCTGGGACCCAACCTTTTAAACATTTTCCCTTCATCTCCTGATTGGAGGGTGCCAGTTCATAGTCAAGCGTCGCCAGGACACCTGCTTCTTAATGTGGCAAGGAATGAGGTGTCACCTACATCTGTTGTCACTGTGTAGTGGCAGGGCTCCGTGATCTGTCTTGTTTCTCTTGGGAGGGCTTTGCCTTGTCTCAGTAAGGAACAGAGCAAGACAGAGCTCCAGGTTAGGAGTTCCTCCTGCCTGTCTGTCTTTGCAGAGTGGAGCAGGGTCCTTCGGGGGCATCACTGTTTTCACTTTCAGTTTGTTTGCGTGGTTAGGGAAACATTTGCAGGGGGCCGTTCCTTTTCCTGTAGATCCATCCACTTCTTTTGTGCCTTCCAGGACTGGCCTTGATGTCCTGGGACTCTGGAGTCTCACAATGTCTGACTCTCTGGTGTTGCTCAAGACCCAGGCGGACTTCTGCCAGGGTGCTCACTTCCTCACCTCTGCCTCCCCGGGATCCTCAGATAAAGCTGCCTTATTGTCGCAGGGATTTTCAAACCCTTGAACTTTGTACTTGATTGAGTGAAAACCCAGCAAAGCCAAGGCCACTGTGAGAGCTTTAAAAATGATACTAGCAAAAGGAACTTTCTTCCTCGTAATTGGAGAAGGCCTGTGCAATGGGACTAACTGGTGGCCTTCTGTCCTCACGTGATTCAGGCCACTCTAAACCCAAGCACCAGTGCTGGCCCCCTCCCTCAGATGCTGTGCCTGTCTTTTATTTGGGGAGGGCATGAGTGATATAGCAGGAAGGGCACAGGCTCCAGAGCAGAATCCTGGGATTTACGTGAGCCCCACACCTTATCAGCCATGTGTCTCTCTTCTCTCAGAGAATGGGACCTGTTTTGTGGGATGGGAATGTTAATGTCTTCACCATAGGGTGTCACTCCCTATGTGTCAGTCTCTACACTCAGAGCCTGGTGAATGTGCACTGTTGTGTTGATGTATGTAGAGATCATTAAGCCTTTTAGCCTGTGGCACATGTTGTGGCACAGGTAGGCCCCTCCTACCTGGACAAGCAACCATTGTGTTGGCTGCACTTCAGACAGCATTCTCTGAGTCCCTCAGTGGGGGCTGTGTTCACCATTAAAAGTCCCTGGATGCTAGAGCTCCCTTGGCCTTTCGAGGTATTTCTACGGAGGTTCCCACAATGCATGCAGCCAGCCAAGTCAGCAAATGTTTGAAGCACATTTAATGAGTTAGTTGGAACACTGAGACATCAGGAGACTGTGCTCTTTTGTTGGCCTCTGATCTTATATGGCTTCTAGTCTGGGCTTTCACTTTCCCTTGCTTTCTGTCTGTAAATCTAGAGGCTTGGACCAGCTCACCTTGTCCAGGAGCAGAGGGCATGGGGATCTGTAAGAGAATCTTAGAGGTGAGATGAAATTATGTGTTCAGCTCCACTGCCAGTGGGCAGGAGCTAAAGACAGATGGACAGCCTTTACTGATTCCAAGGAGACGGATGACTGGGGTGGCCAGACATCTTCCCTAGTGGATTGAGCTCAATTCAGGTATACCCTTTCTTTCTCTGGATCTCTATTCTGACTTCCTGGGGGCAGAAAGGAGTTTGGGCTGATGCCTGAGTCTGCTGTCTTGATGGGACTAAAGATGGGGCGACCCTGGGTAAGGCACAGTCATCTAGATGTTCAGAGTTCTAGAGAAGACCAGACACTGGCAAGATGATGTTGAAGACAGGAAGTAGGTATAGGAGAAAGCAGGGAGGGTCTTTGCTCTTCACTTCCAATCTGCCTAGATCCTTGAAATCCATGTCTTAGGGGAGCTATGCTGATCAGGAGCCAGAGATGCAAAGAACCCCACTCTTAGGGCATGGGGGAGAAGGCCATACAATCGAGCTTGGGGCAGCTCTTATTTAATAGTTTGAGATTTTGTGTGTGTGTGTGTGTGTGTGTGTGTGTGTGTGTGTGTGTGTGTGTGTGTAGGGGAAGGGTATGTTCGTGTCCATGTGCTTGAGTGTTTGGAAGCCAGAAAGCCATCTGGGATGTCATTCTTCAGGTGCTGTCCACAAGGTCTTTTACTGGGAGCCAGTGCTTACCAGTTTGGCTAGGCTGGCTGGCCAGTGAGCACTAGGAATCTCTCCCTAGCTTTTAAAACATGGGTTCTGGAGTTTGAAGTGGGGTGTCATGCTTGTAAAGCAGGCACTTCTCACCTCAACCAATCTAATCTAGATAATCTCCACATGCCTAGAGGGGTTTGTCTCCTGGGCAGTTCTAGAACCTGTCAAGTTGACAGTGTTAACCATCACAGATGGCAATGGCTTAGTGATGGTGTTTGTAAGGGACCCTTCAGTTGAATTCGATGAGATTGTCTTCTCTTTGCAGAAGAGGAGGCTAAGTAGGCATGCCCAACTGTTACTACAGTCATGTCAGAGCTCGTGCCTAGCTGGAGCAAGCTAGGCTTGGCCACCACCCTCAAGGTGCCAAATAAGCCAAATTAATAGTGAAAAGGAGAAACAAAGTAGTTCTATTTAATGTGGACATATTGGGATGAGGGGTAAAGAGATTCAGTGGACTCTTCTCCCCACAGGTCCATCTTTGGGGTCCTGACATGAGGCTTAGATTTAAATAGAAGGCAAGAGGTGTGCATCCTGCCCACCAATGCCTCATCATAGTCTCAAACCCAGGCCTTCCTGAGAAGTGGTCTGGCAGGTTATCACCATTGTGTGAAATCTCCACAGGAAGACATGGTCCCCCACTGAGTGGCATCTTTTCTTCCAGCATGAGACTCATGGGGCAAATTCCAATTCCCTGTGGGTACCTTGTTTCAACAGTCCAGATAGACAAGGAGGGACACAGCATCTTTCTAGAATGTTCTCAATTCTTTGGTCATTCCCATTACACAACCCTGCAAGCCACCTGGGTCCCGAGATAGCTTGGAATGTGACCCAACACAAAGCCATAACTTAAAACATTATGTTTGGGTTTTGTTTGTTTGCTTGTTTTAATGGAGTTGTGTGGTTCTTCATCTATGACAGCATGGTGTTGCAGCATCCAAAGGCATATAAACTTTGTAGCTGACAACATTGTGTTGCAACACCCAAAGGCAGTGGCATGCCTGGAATTCAAGGGGATTCCGGTGCTTGGTCCATAGCTAGAACCAGGTTGTAATTCGGGTTTACCTGGTCCAAAGTCTGCTCAGAACCAGGATTGCTGCTCCTAGATTAAAAGTTTCCTCAGCCCTGGCTGCATTGTGCAGAGTTCAAACCACAGGCCATGACTTGGGGGCAGGATTCCCCAGCTGTCCTGGAAGCTCTGTGGTGAAAGCTGTGGAGCCTGCCTTGGGAGCCTTGTGCCGGCATGGCCTATCTCTATAGCCGGGTTTGCATCTACCATTCTCCTTGTAAGGTTAGAGGCAGGCCTATATGTTACAGCGTAGTTTGACATACTGTGGTCAGCACTGGACCCCTTGGGTGGGAGAGTGTCTCCTCTGCTCCCCCAGGAGACTGAGAGAAATGGGGTGGGGTCATGAGATGTGGGAGGAGAAGGGTCCTGGGATGGGGCTTGCTGTACCCAAGCGATAAATTTGCTTGGCAGCTGGGAAGGAAGGGAAGGGCGTGTGTTGGCAGATTGGGCTAATGGCCAGCCCCTTAATCAGTCCTTAGCCAGGCTCGCTCTCAGGTTTCTGCTGAGTCATGTTCCTTGGTCCTCTAGTTCCTGGGTTTATTTGGCTCCTCCCTGGCATTTGCACAACCATATGTTTGTTAAGTTAGACAGAGGAACATCTAAACCACAGCAAATTGAAACCTGGAGTCATATGCTAATGACTGCATTCCCTATAGCAAAAGGGGGGGGGCATTCAGACCCAAACCTAGTTCCTAAGTTTCTCATCTCCTGGAGCTTGCAGCAATCCCAGGCTCACACAATGGATGGCTAATCCTTCCTTTTGGCACCGGGTAAGGAATGTGAAGTGCAGGGGCCCAGTAAAGAAGACCTTAGACTTCCCAGTCCCCCAGCCCCACAGCCCCCCCAGCCTTCAGCTTGAATGCAGCAGTCTCCGCCTCACTCCTGCAGGGAAGATGTCTCTGCAGTGTCAGTGGTGGGTGCATCTTCAGTCAATCAGGGAGAGGAGCAGTCCAGGCTGCTGTGGATAAGGGGAGAGCCAGAGGTGCTGTGCAAGCTAAGGGAGAGGCAGCTCATCTCTGGGCTCCCTCAGTCCTCCACAACTGAGCCAGAGCTGTGGCGCAGAGCCACAGAGCCAATAACAAGGGCCCATAGCTTCATCGTGTCCCTGTCCTTGCAGGGGCTGTCCATGAGGGTCCAGTTCCTCCAAGAGCATGCAGCTCCCTTCTCTGCCTTCCTCACCGACAGCTTTGGCCGGCAGCACAATTACCTGCGGATCTCTCTCACAGAGAAGTGCAACCTCCGATGTGAGTCACCTCCCAGGCCACCTCTGGGTCACTGCCCCTCTGCCAAAGTGACATCTACAGTCCCTTCATACCCGAAAATCTTCCTCACCCTCCCCTTCCCCTTCCTACCTTCCTACTCTCCTCACCTCATGGCAACTGTCAGCCTGTCCATTGCTACACAAGGTTGTAGTTTGCTTTGGAATTATGGAAGCAAGGCTCTACTCAGTGTTAGATTTGGAAACAGTGTGGTCAGTTTTAGGAGCCAGAATAGGTCTGGGGCTCTTCTCCCTCTTTGGAACACATTCCTTCTGTTTCTCTTCAGTACCCAAAGTCCAGGATGTGGCCTAGGGTGTGTGTCGTGTGTGTGTGTGTGTGTGTGTGTGTGTGTGTGTGTGTGTGTGTGTGTGTGGTGAGGGGTAAAGATGGCCATGGCTATGAGATGCCCCAGTCCTGTGATGGACCAGCTGCGGCCACAACAACGCACAGAACCCACTGTGCAGTCCCGGGCTGCTCTGGGGTTGTGTGCACTGTGAGGCTCTTCCTCCTCTCTTTCCTCTCATCCCTGTTCTTCTCCCTCTTAGCCCCCCTTGCCCGTCCCCTTCTTTTTCTCTTGCCTCCCCTCCCGCCCCTACTATCTCATTAAGATGTATTGAGTGAGTAAATGCATGTGTTTGGTAAATGTTTAACCAAACAAAATGTACTACAGGTGGGCTTCTCTGTTCTTACTGTCTCTTTGTCCTGGGAGTCCAGATGTGCATTCAGTGTGCACGCTTGAGTCTGTGACTCTCCAAAAGGCATTTCCAACTTTCTGGTATTGTTAGATTTGATATCTACAAAGATCACATTGAGAACCTGTCAGCTGGGTTCCAAAGAAACAAACAAAACCACACACGCACACATGCACACACACGCATGCACATGCATGCACGCACGTGCGCACACCCACACAATTGTTGGGGGCCAGGAGGTGGCTCACTCAGGAAGTGCTTTCCATCATGAAAGTATGAGACCCTGAGTTCAATGTTCAGAATCCATGTCTAAAAACAAACAAACAAACAAACAAACAAACAAAGGTAGGGCCTGGCAGGCAGGGCATGGAGGTGCTCTCATAATCCCAGTGTTGGGAAGACAGGGTTAGGTGGATCCCTTCACCGGCCAGCCTAGCTCAGACAGCAAGGTCCCAATAAAAGTGAGATCCTGTCTCAAAAAATGAAGATGGAGAGTGACTGAGGAGGACACTGCACATTGACCTTTGGCCTCTACACGCACACATGCACACTCGCATGCACACGCACACATAACACACACCTACAAAATTAAAATCACACAGTGATTTAAGTTTGTGATTTTTGTGTTGGGCCAAGCTGATATCTGCCTGGACCCACATGGCTCATCGACAGGGACGGACATAGCTGTGAGTCTAGCAGATCTGGTCTAGCCTGGCAGCCTGTGGAAAGTGATGGTAGGGAATGGTACCCCTAACTCACAGCTCATCTGGTTACCCCTTTCTGTTCCGCCATCTTGACAAAGAACCCCTGGGTTTTCCAGCCTGATGGGTCTGGGGATGTGGTAGTAACAGGGAGCAGTGCCTTTCACCAAGCCAGGCCCTTTTCTTCATCTCAGTCATGCACAGAAGAGGTGGCTTTATCATGGCTAGACAGAATGCGAATGGACTGTGCGAACAGACACAGGCCCACAGACTGGCTTTGTAGGCCTTTCTAGGCTAATCTGCCCAGCACCTTCAGATTGAAGGAGCCAGCATCTCAGGCATTCTCCTTCTCTGAGCCAGGCTCTGCCTTTCCCTGGTTTATCATCTTTCACCCATACTCAGCTCGCTGATGGAGGGGTAGTAAGGCCAGATTACGGGTGATGAGAAATGCCAAGTGAGTATTCAAACAGGGTATGGAACTATAGTTGATGCCTGCCTGCCACACCTGTCCCCTGCCTCTTCATCCCTTTCCTTTTCTCAGGCCGGTATTGCATGCCTGAGGAGGGTGTGCCCCTGACCCCCAAGGCTGACCTACTGACCACAGAGGAGATCCTGACCCTTGCTCGGCTCTTTGTGAAGGAAGGTGTCAATAAGATCCGACTCACGGGTGGAGAGCCTCTCATCCGGCCAGATGTGGTAGACATCGTGGGTGAGTTGGATAAATGTCATTTGCTGTTTTCATCTCTTGTCCCATTCAGCTGGCCCCCAGTGCTAACTATACTTACTTGACAGCTGTCACTCATGTAGACATCGAGTCCTGCAACACCCTCTAATATAGCTGCTATTTATTCTGCCTGAGGAGGAATGATGGCCATGAGAGGTCCATCTTACTCAAGCTCTCAGCCCCTGTGCCAGATACAGTGTATGGCTATGACAATGAGTTCAGCGTCCCCACCAGGAAGCCCCTGTGACCATCTCCTGCTACCCACTACTCTGCCCCTTCCCTCCTCCTCTGGCCACACAGCTGGCTTCTTAGTGTTTCTCTTCCCTTTGCCAGGAGCTTGTAATTTACTCTGTCGGGTTCTCAGATTTGGTCAACTCAATAGGACCACTCTGCCTCCAGTACATCCTGTGTCCTTCCAGCTGCTTTCTCTCAGCCCAGGGCACACTGCAGGCTGTGAAATAGTTAGGTGTGCATGCACGTGTGTACATATGCACAAGAATGCAGTGCCTGAGGAGGCCAGAATATGGGCCTGGAGCTGGAGTTACAGCCAGTGGTGAGCCAGCTGATAGTGCATACTGGGAACTGAACTCTGGTCTTCTGGAAGGGCAGTGTGTGTGTGCTCTAAGCCACTGAGCCCTCACCCAGAGCCCGACAGGTAGCATTTGGCATTGAGGGTCAGTATGTTAGGCTGTCTCTATGGTTTCCTTGTCAGCACTGACACTGAGGAGTCTGATGCCCCTTTGTTTGGTTCTTGCTTCTTTAAGGTAATTGATCTTTTCCTCTGAATGTTCTTAGTGTTCCCTTTTGTGGGTTTCCTTGAATTTTAAGAAGGATATATATATATATATATATATATATATATATATATATATATATATATATATATATATATACCTCGAACAGGCTCTTCCTTTGTGTCTGGCTGGCATTCAGTGTAGCTTCCCTTGTATAGTAAAACATTTCTCAGAAGCTTGGGCAAACTTTTGCCTATAATCTGTTTAATACTTTGTTCTTTCCATCGCCCTTTTTCTCTTTGTGGTGTGTACCGTCTGGGTGTTACCATGTCTCTTCACTTCCGTGATTTTAAATTTAACAAATACATATATGTTAAGAATGTTATGCAGTAGGTAAGCATTGTTTTTGAGAAGTCTAATATCACTTTAAATTTACATGCACACATACATATAGACATGTGTGTTATATATACATATATGTGCATGTATATGTTGTATGTATATGTGACTTTCTGTTTTTAGACAAGGTCTTAGACCTCCTGTGTAATCAAGGATGACCTTGAACTTCTGACCCTTCTGCCTCACCTCTCAGGTACATGCAAATGACCACCTTAAGTGGTCATTTGATTTCAGACTTTCTTACTCTTTTTTCCTGATTTTCTCCTGGCTCACTGGTTTCTCCTGTTTCCACCCACATTACTTGTTATCTGCTGTTCCCTTTATGTCAAGATTGCCTTTACCTTTAATCATTTTCAGGATTTCTTCTGAAAGATTAAAGAGGCAGCCTTTGTAATAAAGCTCAGCCAGTTTACGTTAGAGTGTGCAAAAAACCTGGGTTAGTTTATTGCTGGGGGATGTTATATAAAGAATAAGTTTAGTTTTGAAACGAAATGTGCTGTGCTCTAAAAATCACTTCCTTGTTTACTGACTTTGAAATTTGTGCATTTCTTCCCTTTAACACCACTTTATGTGTCACAAGAAGGCTTGAGAAATGAAGCTTCTTTATCTTTTCAGAATTTTATTTCAGGATGTTAATGTTTTATCATTTTTATATATTATGTTTATTATTGTGTTGATTTATTTTTTTGCTTTTTTGTTTGTTTGTTTGTTTTGTCACCTTGATACAAGCCAGGGTCATGTGGGAGGAAGGCATATCAGTTGAGGATTTGC
The DNA here is from genome assembly GCA_030556225.1 of Cricetiscus sungorus. Classification (NCBI taxonomy): domain Eukaryota; kingdom Metazoa; phylum Chordata; class Mammalia; order Rodentia; family Cricetidae; genus Cricetiscus; species Cricetiscus sungorus. Next base: position 29,261,400 of record JANBXA010000641.1, read on the forward strand.
CTCTATCAGATTGGCCTATAGACAAGTCTATAGGGTATTTTCTTTTTTTATTAGTGATTGATGGTGGAGGGCCCAGCCCATTCTAGGTGGGCTGCCTGGGCTGGTGGTCCTGGGTTTTATAAGAAAGCAGGCAGAGTGTGCAGCCTTCTTCCGTGGCCTGTGCGTCATGCCCTGCCCCCAGGGTGCAACCTTCTTCCGTGGTCTGTGCATCATGCCCTGCCCCTGGGGTGCAGCCTTCTTCCGTGGCCTGTGCATCATGCCCTGCCCCCGGGGTGCAGCCTTCTTCCATGGTCTGTGCATCATGCCCTGCCCCCCAGGGTGCTACCCTGCCTGAGTTCCTGCCTTGGCTCCCCTCAGTGATGGACTCAGGTCAGAAAGCATTGAGCAAATAAACCCGTTCTTCTTCAAGTTGCTCTTGGACAAGGTCTTTATCCCAGCAAGAGAAAGCCTACTAGGACAGTCACATTGTCTCGTGTTTGCTGATTCTGACAGTTTTTTTGATTAGGACTTCAGAGGAGTAGATTTGTGTGTATGTGTGTGTGGGGGGGGGGTGATGGTGTGTATCTGTGTGGTCTATACACATGAGGGTGGAGGCCAGAGGAAGACATATTTGTCCTGCTGTGTCACCCTCAACCTGATTCCCTTGAGATGGTCTCTAGCTGAGCCTGGCCCTAGGCTGGCAGCTGGCAAGTCCCACCATCCTGTCTCTGTCCCCTGCAGTGCTGGGTTCATACTCATTAAGGTCACAGGTATAAATGGCTGCATGCAGCTTGTTTTTACGGAACATTAAGGTTTTAAACTCAGTTTCCTTCTCTTTTTATTTTTACTCTTTTTGCTTGTTCTTTTATGTGGAGTTCCTTCGGATTCCTTTGGTTCTGGGGGCTTGGGAGACGGCTTAGTCAGTACAGTGTCTGCTGTGCAGGCATGAGTGATGACCCATGTAAAGTGTCCGCTGTGCAGACGTGAGGACCCATGTAAAGTGTCTGCTGTGCAGGCATGAGTGATGACCCATGTAAAGTGTCCGCTGTGCAGACGTGAGGACCCATGTAAAGTGTCTGCTGTGCAGGCATGAGTGATGACCCATGTAAAGTGTCCGCTGTGCAGATGTGAGGACCCATGTAAAGTGTCTGCTGTGCAGGCATGAGTGATGACCCATGTAAAGTGTCCGCTGTGCAGACGTGAGGACCCATGTAAAGTGTCTGCTGTGCAGGCATGAGTGATGACCCATGTAAAGTGTCCGCTGTGCAGACGTGAGGACCCATGTAAAGTGTCTGCTGTGTAGGCGTGAGGACCCATGTAAAGTGTCTGCTGTGCAGATGTGAGGACCCATGTAAAGTGTCTGCTGTGCAGGCATGAGTGATGACCCATGTAAAGTGTCCGCTGTGCAGGCGTGAGGACCCATGTAAAGTGTCTGCTGTGCAGGCATGATGATCCATGTAAAGTGTCCGCTGTGCAGACGTGAGGACCCATGTAAAGTGTCTGCTGTGCAGGCATGATAATCCATGTAAAGTGTCTGCTGTGCAGGCGTGAGGACCCATGTAAAGTGTCTGCTGTGCAGGCATGATGATCCATGTAAAGTGTCTGCTGTGCAGGCGTGAGGACCCATGTAAAGTGTCTGCTGTGCAGGCATGATGATCCATGTAAAGTGTCTGCTATGCAGGCGTGAGGACCCATGTAAAGTGTCTGCTGTGCAGGCATGATGATCCATGTAAAGTGTCTGCTGTGCAGGCGTGAGGACCCATGTAAAGTGTCTGCTGTGTAGGCATGATGATCCATGTAAAGAGTCTACTGTGCAGGCATGATAATCCATGTAAAGTGTCTGCTATGCAGGCGTGAGGACCCATGTAAAGTGTCTGCTGTGCAGGCGTGAGGACCCATGTAAAGTGTCTGCTGTGCAGGCATGATGATCCATGTAAAGAGTCTACTGTGCAGGCATGATAATCCATGTAAAGTGTCTGCTGTGCAGGCATGATAATCCATGTAAAGTGTCTGCTGTGCAGGCGTGAGGACCCATGTAAAGTGCCTGCTATGCAGGCGTGAGGACACATGTGAAAGCCAGGCATGATGGTATGCTCTGCAGTGTCAGTGCTGGGTGGGGGCAGGGACAGGCAGCTCAGAGGATGCTAGCCGGCCAGTCCAGCCAAGCCAGTGCCTGCAGGTTAAGTGGGAGACCTGTTTCAAAGACGAACGTGGGGAGTGATTAAGGATGACACCTGCCTTCGTCAGCTTCTGGTCTTCCTGCCCTCAACTGTGCTATTAACTTGCTGAATGTAAGCAATTTCCTTAATTTCTTGAAGCCTCTCTCCTTGTCTAAATGAGGGACAATCTCTGCACTGCAGCTTCAGTGAGCTCATCTGTGTGATGCTTTAGTAGAGCACCCATCCCCGGGTGAGGACACAGCCCAGGGTGAGGACACAGCCCAGGGTGAGCACCCATCCCAGGGTGAGGATCCATTGTGTCTTAGTCAGGATTTCTATGTCTGAAGACACACCTTGACCATAGCAACTCTTATTAAGGTAAACATTTCATTGGGGCTCACTTACAGTTTCAGAGGTTTACTATTATCATCGTGGCCGGAAGCAAGGCAGCGTGCAGGCAGACATGGTGCTAGAGGAAGGGTCTGAGAGTCCTTATATCTTGACTCACAGCTGGCAGGATCTGGAGCATGTATGAGACCTCAAAGACCACCTCAACAGTGACACACTTCTCCAACAAGGCCACACTCACTCTACAAAGCCACACCTTCTAATAGTGTCACTCCCTTTGGGGGACACTTTCCTTCAACCCACCACACAGTACGTCATCTGTTGGTCATCACTCTGGTTCTTACTTGTATGTATGTATGTATGTGTGCCACATACGTGCCTGGCAGTGAGGTCAGAAGAAGGCTTTAGCCCCTGGAAACAGAGTTACAGGTGGTTGTAAGCTGCCGCCTGAGCGCTGGAAACGGAACCGGCTTTTCTGCTAGAGAAACAAGTGGTCTTAACAGCCAATCCGTATGTCCAGCCCTTCACCCTGGATTTTATTTCCACACTTGTTACCAGGCCCAGCAGAAGCCCCTTTGCACTCCGTTCCTGCCCCTCCCCCAGGGAAAACATTCTAACACTCTCCTCCCGTCTCTCCAGCACAGCTACATCGGCTGGAAGGACTGAGAACCATCGGTGTCACCACCAATGGCATCAACCTAGCCCGGCTGCTGCCCCAGCTCCAGCAGGCGGGGCTCAACGCGGTTAACATCAGCCTGGACACTCTGGTGCCGGCCAAGTTTGAGTTCATCGTCCGCAGGAAAGGTGATCACAGGCAGGCCGAAGTGTGGGTCTCCCCGGGCTCTGCCATGCTATGCGTGCGTGCGAGTGTGTGTGTGTGTGGCGGGGCCGTCACTTCCTCCAGGTGTCTAGATTATGGAAGTGCTCGTGGTAAGGCGCGGTAAGGGATTAATGCCAAGGCCAGGTTGTTTGCCTGGAGACACGTGGGCCGGCTGGGGCAGAAGTGGTCTTCCTGAAGTGTCAGGCCCTGGTCGCTAACCCTCTCTTCCTCACATCCTGCTCCACCCATGTCTTTGAATTTTGGGGTGTGGGTAGTCTGTCACTGAGGGCTCTGGGAGGTCAGAGGGGTGCTAGGAAATGCAGCTGTCCACCCTCTTCTGTCAATGCCTTGCTGTCCTCCTCCTTCCCTGCCCGGGTGTGCAGCTTCCTGCTTGCAGCATTCCAGAAAGCTCTGGCTGGGGCTCCTCCCTCTGTAGAAGGCTGAGTCATTCACTGTGTCAAAATTTAAACTGTAGTCATATCATTTTAATGTGTTTTTAAATTATATTTTTTGTTGGGGGGATGTGTGTGTTCATGTGCTTGTGGTTGCCTGTGCTGGTGGAGGCGGTAGGGCAGCCTCCTCTTTCTCCTCACGTTGTTCATCGTGAGTTTTTGCGATAGCCTCTCTTGCTGGGACCTGGCATACACTAATTTAGACTAGTCAGGCTGGCCAGTGAGCCCTCCTCCTGGGGTTGGGATTATAAGCACGCCCCCTCATCCAGCTTTTTACAGGTGCTGGGGATTGAACTTAGACTCTCGTGCTTGTGCATGAGACGCTGTCCAGACCCTGCAGAACAAAACATAAGATCACATAGAGCAGCCTTTGCTGAGCTCATGGTATCCAGTGACATGCTGTGGGGAGGGGGGTGGAATCAGAGCAGGAGGGACCTGGGCTTGAGGAAGAGATGGTTCTTCTGGCCCCATGGCACTGAGGATTTGGATCTAGACCCCTCCCTCTGAAGGACCTGTCACAGAGAGCAGGAGGCCTGCTGGGAGAGGGAAGTGGAAGGGTGCTTCAAGCTGGGCCCACCTGTGTCTGTCCCTCCCTTGTCCTCTTCCCCAGGGACACATCTGACATGAGCGTACCATTCGCCCCCCCATTATGCTGTGGTACCCACCTGCCCCTGAGGGATACAAGATGGAGTGTGAGGACTGCAGCAGGGCCTCAGTTTCCCCATCTAGACTGTGTCCACAGGCCATATCCAGCTCACAGCCTCTGTTTGTAGAGCCTTGGAGCCTTGGAGAAATGTGTTTTACAGATAACATTTATAAGCATTAATCCTTGAGAACATGACCTGTGAACCCCAATTAAACAATATTGAGTCCCAGAGAAAATAGTCATTCCCATCTCACATTACGAAAAACCACTTGGGACGGGACTGGGGAGATAGTAACGTGCCCTGACTCCCAGGGACCCAGTGCCCTCTTCTGACCTCCACCAGCACCAGGGACACCTGCAATGCACAGACATGCAAGCGGCTAAACACACTGTGACCACAGATGAAGGCTCTGAGGAATGCACCCCAGGATGTTTTGGCCTCCAATTGTGCATACACCCTCACAAATACACCAGCATGCACATGTACATACATAACTCCAAAAAGGAAGTGCACCTTAAAAATAAAAGCCATATTGCTGTACTTTGAAATTAGTGAAAACATGCTTTGTGTCATCTACCCACACAGAGTCTACCCAAGGGTGCTGCCTCTTGGCTTTTGTAACCTGAAAGGTTTGTTGTTGGGCCCGCGGGAGAAAACTCACTGTTCATGGACCCTGCTGGTCTCTTGGGAGTCTTTGTTCCACATGCATCTGGTTGTTCGCGGGACAAGGCGGTCCCTGAGTCCTTGCTTCTCCCTCTCCACAGGCTTCCACAAAGTCATGGAGGGTGTTCACAAAGCCATTGAGCTGGGTTACAAGCCCGTGAAGGTGAGCATCTGTCACCCCTGCTGACTCCGCCTTTCTTCCTGACCCTGCCGGCGGCCCCTTGACAGCCCTCAGCCTGACCAGTGGATGTGTACCCCCCACTGCTCTTGCCAAGTCACATCTGGCCCCCACTTGTCCCTCACTGGGAACAGAGAAAAGCAGTGACCCCCGTGGAATACCCCAGCCGTGAGATTAATGTCTTGAGCAGGGCCACACCCCAAAGGTCATCCTCACGAAGGCGCGCTGGAGACAGTTCTCACTGCCGTTGTTCTTGGTCAGGTGAACTGTGTGGTGATGCGAGGCCTGAATGAAGATGAGCTTCTAGACTTTGTGGCCTTGACAGAAGCCCTTCCCCTGGATGTGCGCTTCATAGAGTACATGCCATTCGATGGTGAGTGACAGTGGCTTGGTGGGAGGGAAGGGGTGCGTGGGCCTCAGGGCTGTACCAGGTACGGCTAACACCTGGGGTGGTGGGAGGGTAGGGTGGATGCTCTGGGGTCACACGTGGATGTGATCTGATCCTTGGGCAGGGTCCCCTTCATCTCTGGTTCAAAAGCCCCCCCTGCCACCCGCAACCACATACAGGCAACAAGTGGAACTTCAGGAAGATGGTTAGCTACAAGGAGATGCTGGACACCATTCGACAGAGGTGGCCAGGGCTGGAGAAGCTGCCGGAGGAGGACTCCAGCACAGCCAAGGTGAGGGAGCGGGAGGGCGCTTGCTGGGTGTGGCTGTAAGTCCAGAGTGCGGCTGGGAGTATGGCTTGAGAGAGCAGCCTAGACTTAGACGGGTAAGACCAAGTGGCTTCGGAGGTCATGCAGGCAAACGGAGCAACGCTGGCCCTCTCCTCCACATGCCCCTCTGGAGGCCTGGCATCCACAGACAACTGTATCCATAGCAACTCCTCTCTAGAGCAAGCCAGGCAACGGCAGGGGCGTATGGGTCACCCACCACACTGTGAGAGAGCTGCAGAGTAGGGACTTGACATCAGCAAGGGGGAATCTTGGGAGTGAGGGAGAGCCCACCCTGTCCCTTCCACCACCCTTCTCCCCTAGGCCTTTAAGATCCCTGGCTTCCAGGGCCAGATCAGCTTCATTACCTCCATGTCCGAGCACTTCTGTGGGACCTGCAACCGGCTGCGCATCACTGCTGATGGGAACCTCAAGGTGAGCATCCCACCCGGGCCCTCGCTACCCAGTCCCCTCACGTTCCACCTGAGCTTCTGATTAGGGGGAGATCAGTGCTCAGTGCAGGGGAACTTGGGGGCGACCAGAATGCATCTGATTTCTGTTGTAGTCACCCTGTTCCTTTAATCCTTCATCCTTTGGGGCCTCAGAGTGGCTTCTGGTTCATTAGGGGTCCTTTCCAGCACTCAGTGCTGCCAGAGGGGGACCAAAAGTGTTGTTATCCCTGAGACATCTGGTTGACCTTTTCTACACAGCCAGGGACTCACTCTGAAAACAGGCCCATTACTTGGCTAATTGTCACTCATGTTTGAGCTTGAGTCTGGGAAAGGCTCATTACCTTAAGGCCATAGGAACTCATTGGCACCTTCAAAGAGGTAGCGGACAGAAGCATAGTGGCCCTTTGTACCAGGCATGTCTGTGCTGGCAGTGACGATGGTGGGCTCCAGGACCTCAGAGACCTTGAAGAAGGGCTTAGACCTGGACTCGCTCTGCCTGAATCAGATCTGGGACTGTTGAGAGCTGTGTTTCAGAACAACTTGTTCCTCTGACTATAGGGAGCGATGCGAAGTTTCTGAACAAGAGGGAGACGTGATCTTCATCTTTGTCAAATTTGAACTTAAACTTGTTAAGTTGATATGGAGCAATGACTAAGATATATAAATATGTGAGGGTAAGGCTGAGAGGTTGCGGGGAGATGGCTGTGAATATGTGAGGAAGATGGCTCAGCAGAAAAGTACTTGCTATGCAATCATGGAGACCCAAGTTTGGATCTCCAGCTCCCATGTAAAAAGCCAAGCATGGCTGCACACTTGTGATCCTAGTGCTGGGCAAGTGGAGAGAAGAGACTGGAGCTCACTGGCCAGCTAGTCTGGCCAAGTTGCCGAAATCTAGGTCAATGAGAGACCAGTCTCAAAAACTACAGTGGAAGTTGGTTGAGAAAGACATCTGATGTTGACCTTTGGCCTCCATGCATGCACACTGTTGCTAATTTAAGAAAAGTGACACTGGAGAGAAAGATGCCATATGATAGGGTCCAAGCAGAGGGTTTTTATTAGAGAAATGGATCAAAAAAATGAGGAAAGGGAGGTGGGGAAACTGGCCACCCAGAGATAGGAGCAACAGGAGAGAGGAGAAGGGAGGGAAGAGGGAAGGAGGAGAGGGAGGGAGGGAGGGACAGAAAGAGAGGGAAGAAGATGGGAGATGGGCAGGGTCCTTTAAAAAGGGAACATAGTGAATATGCACAGGTGATGCTCTTAGTGGCCGCAGCTGAGGATACATCTTGTCAGAACCCCATGGACAAGCCAGTACAGATGCCTGAATACTAACATACACACACACACACACACACACACACACACACACACACACACACACACACCTATATACAGGGAACATAGACACATGCATAAGAAAAAAGTATGGGACAGAATAATCAAAGAGCTTGGTGGTGTAGGAGGAGAGGATGTGTGGGGTAACTGCTGGGCCTGGAATTTTAGGATTGGGTTGGAGCTGCAGGTCTGGGGTCAGCCCATGTGAATACAGAAAGAATTATACACTGAGTTGCTGAAGACAGGCTCTTTTCCTGGAGCCAGAAATGCCTGGGAATGCAGGTGTCGTCTGTCCATCAAGGTCCTATGGGAAGTGTAAGGAAGATGATGTCTAAAGAGAATGGGATGGTTATTTAGTGGGAATGGCAGGGGTGATGTCACCGAGGGCCAGTGAGGCCACCACAGCCTTGAGGGGGAAAGGGTTGGAGCTTCAGCAGTGGGGGAAGCAGGGCCTCCCCTTCCTCTCTCCTTATCTCCAGGCAGAAGCCAGCTCAGGGAAGCTCACAGGAAGTCTCTGGAGGAATCAGAGTGTCAGAAGGGTGAGACAGAGCCTGGGCTCGGTGCTGTGGGAATGGGGAAGCCAGACCTTCTGTCTTACAGCCCTGGCTGCTCCAGAGCTCAGCACTCCCTGGCTTTCCAGACATTCTTCTGTGTCTGAAGAGCACATCTGACAGATACATAGGTTGCAGCAGGGTGGTTTGTTGGTTTTCTGCACTACCTTATCCATCCCCGTCTTATGACCAAGCTTCTCACTAAAGCTAGGGAACATTGACTTAAGACTAAATGGCCACAGATGTCATCTCCAGCCAGTTGTGATGCTCACACCTGTCACCCCAGCACAGTCAGATGGAGGAGGGGTCCTGTCAGTTCCTGGCCGTCCTGGACAACATAGTATGAGCCAAAAAATGAGACTGTTTGGAAACAAACAAAAACTCCAAAGCTGTCCTTTCCAACAGGAAGGACTGATGGGAAACGGGATGGATGTACCACCTCAGGGTACCTAGCTATTGATTGGGGTCCACTCTCATGGTGATAGAGGCATCATCATCAGTTATCTCAGAAAATAGCAGCAGTTCTGGGTTCCTATGCTGTCTCCGTATCTATTTAATTCTCGGTGTATACTGTACCCTGTGAAAGGAGTATGGCTAAGCCCCACACAGAAGTCTGATTTTGCCTCTTGCTTATCTAGCTTTTCTGGCCCCCTCCACCCAGTCCCTTGTGTCCCCCATGGCCCTGGGCCCTGCCTCAAGTGTGACCCTGCGGAGGGACGGGGGCTTGAGCACTGATGCTCACCCTGGTAGGGCTGGTGGCTTAGAGCTGTTGTCTCACCTGCACCAGGTCTGCCTCTTCGGGAACTCTGAGGTGTCCCTGCGGGACCACCTGCGGGCGGGGGCATCTGAGGAGGAGCTCCTGAGAATCATTGGGGCAGCAGTGGGTAGGAAGAAGAGGCAGCATGCAGGTAAGGGCTGGGCTGGCGGGAGTGGGCAGGGTTGGTGTGAGACAAGCTTGGAGGACCGGGCGGAGGGATAAAGCAGGCTAAGTGTCCTTCTGGCCACTCCTCTTGGATGTGGGGTGTGGTGGTTCTTCTTTGAGGAAATCAGCAAGGACCACATTCATCCACCCGTGTGTTTCAGTGAATTCTCCCTTCTCTCCCCTCCCCTGCTTTCCTGTGTCCATCCTTCCCTCACACCAGGCATGTTCAATATTGCCCAGATGAAGAACCGGCCCATGATCCTCATCGGTGGGTGACCTATCAGTACGTAACTACTTACCCTTGTCACTTGGAGGGTCCTGTGGGGTGGTGGGGGTCCCCTCAATTAGACAACTCCTGCTCGGCTCCGTAATATGCTTCCTTTTTACTTTTAGATCTCTTTCATTTTTCTTAAACTCCCCGTGCCTACCATTTCTCCCCTGCCCACAGCAACCCGTCTGTCTCCAGACTTAGAGTGGCCCTTTGCCCTCTCTCGAAGTCAGGGCAGGGTCTTCTAAAGACCTGATACTCACTGAGGTAGCTCTCATGGGAGAGTAGAGTTCGCCGCAGCTGTGGAATCTCCCAGCAGGACACAGGTGTCCACGTGGACATGCAGCTGCCTGTGTCTATGTGTGGCCATCACTTGTCTCAGCAAGGCGTTGGTTGAGGCAGCTCTCTGAACATCCAGGATTTGAGCTTTCCATTTCCTGGGTGCCCCAGGAACTGTGTGCAGGAGTTCCTCAAGTACAGGATGCTTCCTCAAGTGAAAACACCACTTTATAAAGCCCCAGGTAGTGTCCTCCTCTCCTGGGGAACATGGCTGGTCCCTGTTGCTATGCTCAGTGCCCAGGTGGCAGCAGATGACGCCTTGACACCCTAGGCCACACCCAGAATCAGGCCTTCCGAGTTGGCCCAGTGGAACTGCAAAAGCACTAAGAACCCTGAAGGAAATGGTTCCTTCCTCCAGAGCTTGAAGCAGAGTAGCCTGGCCCAGAGCAAAGCAGATCCCCTGGGCCAGGGATAGCCCGGTGTCACCCCAGCACACTGGCCACCCGAAGCAGGAGAGGCATTCCACTGGGGAAGGTACCTTAGCCATCCCCCACCCCCGAATATACATCTTCACAGCAAGAGACCAGGATGCCTTGATGCTCCCTACTCTGCCCGACAAGGGTGGGGCTCAGGGTGTGATGGAGAATCTCTTGTCTTGTGTGGAGTAACTAGTCTGGCCTGGTCTTCATAACACAAGAGTTTCCTCAGTCAGGGTCTCTGACCCAGGAGACTGTGACCCTCTCGGGCCCAGCCCGCTCAGACCAGGGTGAAAGCATCCTGTCATATGAGTTCTCAGCAGCTGCTGATGCCGGGGTGCGGGCACTGGTCTTTTGTCTGTTCTTTGGGAAACAGCAGTCTGCAGAGGCCCCAAGGTTTTCTGGACATGAGAACCAATCTGCTGCTTAATGTCCTTATAGGGACTTGACATTGCTTACATAGATGAACTGTTTGCTTAGTGTCTTACCCAACAATGAGATGGTTGCTTTTCATTCTCCATTGGAAGTATCAAGGTGAAAGTACCTGTGCTTGGTAATTCAGAGTGAGACCTAGCTAGTCTTGGGGAAACGAATGCACATCAGAAGGCTGTCCCAGGCATCTGCCTTCAGGCCTAAGGCATGTCATAGCAGAACTCTGGGGGCCAAGTTCAGAAGCACTGGAAACAAGCAAGTGATCCCTCACCACCCCTGCCTGAGGAACACAAACCGAAACTCAGCACCTTCTCTTTGGTTTCTTCTCTGCCTGCTTGTCATGCTTGTTTTTGTTTTCCAAGACAAGATTTCTCTAGCCTGTAGCCCTAACTGTCCTGAGCTTCCTCTGTAGACCAGGCTGGCCTTGGACTCACAGAGACCCACTCGCCTCTGCTTCCCGAGTCCTGGGAATAAGGGCATGCACCACTGCCACCACTATGCCACCACTACAGCCCTCTCTGTCTGCTTTTGTTTTTCCTTCTCCCCGGTATGAATGAGAACACGGAGGGACAGAAAGGGCCAGGAGAGGTAGAGAAAGTACTCATTTGCAGGCTCAGTCTCTTCTCTTTCCTTTTTGCCTTTCAGGGGCATTTTTGATGCTTCAAGATTCCCCACCAGCTAATTGGAGCACTTTCTCCTGGGATCCCCTGCGTGTTCGGAATCCGAGTGCCAGGGAGAATCTCTCTGATAAGACGGCAACTTTATGGAAAAGACTCCATGTTCCTATGGCCCTTCCTCTGTCTCAGCAGTGCCTGGGGTCTGGCTCCCCTCAGAGACACTACAGCCACTACCCAGACTCTGACACTCACTCTAAGTGCCTTAGCAAAGACTCCCAGGATCCTGCTGTCCCCTCAGGACCAAGGCCAACCTCAACTCAGCTAACTCATGTGGATTCAGAAGGACAGGCAGCTATGGTAGATGTGGGCGGGAAGCCAGACACACTGCGGGTGGCTGTGGCCTCTGCTGTGGTCCTTCTTGGACCTGTGGCCTTCAAGCTTGTCCAGCAGAACCAGCTGAAGAAGGGAGATGCTCTAGCAGTGGCCCAGCTGGCTGGAGTCCAGGCTGCCAAGCTAACTAGTCAGCTGATCCCCCTGTGCCACCATGTGGCCCTGAGCCACGTGCAGGTACAGCTGGAGCTGGACAGCACACGCCATGCCGTGCTGATCCAGGCATCATGCCGGGCCCGGGGCCCCACTGGCGTAGAGATGGAGGCGCTGACCTCGGCTGCCATGGCTGCCCTCACCCTGTATGATATGTGCAAGGCAGTCAGTAGGGACATCGTGGTGGCAGAGGTAAAGCTGATCAGCAAGACTGGGGGTCAGCGGGGGGACTTCCATCGGGCTTAGGGAGCCTCACTCTTTGCAGTCATGTCTCCCAAGGGGATACAATTTAGGCCAAGGAAAAGATGTCACATTCCTCTAAATCTAGTCTCTGTGACCTAGGGTCACCGCGATATTTATCATAACCTGTGAGATGTCCTCATCCTAAGACACCTCTGTCCTTGACACCTTCCAGGACTACAGCCTTGGGAGGTTTGATACTGGATTCCCACCCCCAGGCATGTCAGAGTACTTGACTTGTTTCAGATGGATAGCTTTAAGCAGCCCTTCTCATATAGGGTTCTCTTTTCTCTTCCTGGGGAGATAATAAGGGCTCACTAAGCAGAGGACCCCCTTGGAGGAGGGAAAAGCACAAGCTTCCTACAGAGTGTGTCACAGTGACCCCACTACCTGGCTTCCAGCCCTCTTCAAGGGGACGTACATTTACAGACTGTATCACTAAGGACTCGTGCCAACCTTTACCCATGCCTGCTTCTGCCTACTGCGGTCTGCCACACCTCTCCTCTGGCACATATCAGGGAAAGAAGAGAGTTGAAGGTGACCTTCACCCTCAGTGCACAAATAAAGCCAGCTTTGGAGATGAGGTGTGAGGACTCTTGTCTGTAAGAAGGGCACAGCTGCCAAGTTTTACCCATCAGTCCCATTCCAAGACACTCTCTGAATGGGATGGGGTGGGAAGAGAGAACCAAGGGGCATAGTATCTGGACTCCCCCGAGGAAACAGTGAGAAATGCAGGATTCATCCTAAGACAGACTGACAGATGGGGATCCCGGCTCAGCTGTATCGCCAACTCTTGGAGGTCAGGCTGTTAATTAGAGGCTCCTAGTTCATGCACCCAAAGGTGGTGGCTTCCTGGGTTCTTCTACCTTGTACAGAGGTGTGATGACCAATGTCTGACAATTGGTCTTTAAAAAAAAACGAATGGGTTCCTGTGACACAAATGTTCCCAACTCAAGCCATCCATATAACCTCAACTGGCTTGGAACATTGCAGATAATGTACACTGGCACTCACAGAACGGGGTGGAGCTGGTAGGAACTAGCTTCATCCCACCACTAGCTCAGCCCACTCCAGCACAACTCAAGTCCACATGGGAAAAAGATAGGTTTCCAGGCAGGGCGGGGATGAATTTAATATTTTTTAGTATTACAATATATTCTTATAAAAGGGTGCAGGTAAAAAGAACACTGTAGAGTTTGGTACATATGAACCTTATTTGCCTTCTGCAGCAGCTGGTAAGAGTGCCCTTAGCATGAAGGCTGGCCATGTCCTGGGGAGATGCTCTCCGCAGGAGTGGATGGGAAGAGCCCATACCTATCTCCACCCACCTGGACAGTTCTGTCCTTCCACCCCGTGGACCAGCGTCCATCTTGGGAAGGGAATTGCCACTGCTGAGAAGGAGCAGTTGACTGGACTATGCATCTTACATTGTGCACAGTTAACTGAAACAGTTGACCCGCAGGCGGCAGGACAGGTGGGGGTAGATGTCATTTAATGTTGAGGACCAGCCTATCTGCCTCTGCTGGGCACCAGTCACTTCCTGTTGAGTGTGGTCCAAGGCACTGTTGAAATCTGGTTACAAAGACATACAGCACCAGAGCCGCTGGCCAGATTTGGAAAATAATAAATAGAGAAGGCAAAATTCTTTGGGGTAAGAAGGCTGGGCTCTGGAGAGATGCCAAATGGCTGTTCTGAGGCTCCAGTGTGTTCCTTCAAGAACTTCCATCTTGCTTGTCTTTCCTGGTGCATGTCCAGTCTTCGTGGTGGTTGGGAAGGCCAGAACACAGGCGTGCCCGTTCCCTGCCCCTAGCATGTTAGGCTGACAGCCTGGCCAAACTGGAAGAGGATGGGAAGATGTCCAGCTCCAGCCACTCCATTCTTGGCAGCTTGTGGGAGGAGGTGTTGGGTGGAGCCATAGCCACACTTCTTAGAAGCTTTTGCCCTCACAGGCTGGCTTCTCTATGCCTGTACTGGCCAGGCACCTACTTGCTAAGACTCCTCTCAAACCCGCGTACATGCCCAGCTTAAACCTGTGTTTCTCCTCCCCAAAGCTTATGGCCCCGCCCCCCTGGGAATCTCATGTAGGAAAACAAGACAGGCAGTGACAGGAGTGAGCATCAGACAACCACTGGAAGTGACCTGAGCCAGGGGGTTAAATGAGAAGTCAGGAGCTCGTGGATGGTAATCGGTCAAGACTGGTCTCAAGATGAGGGAATAGGGGTGCATTAGACAGCAAGAGCCCTCATGGAGTTGATCTTACCCTGCTCCATTTAGAACATCTGCCTAGATGTAGTAGTGTTGCCCACCTATACCAAAAACAACTGAAGATGGACAGAACAGAAGGTGAGTGAATGGTCCAGAATGGTCCCATACAAGTCACGCCAAGGAACCAACCAGAGTATCTACAGATGCAGGGGCAAACCCTGAAGAGAGCATCCTACACAAGCTCTACCTCCTTCACGATCACCCCTGCATTTTCTGCTTGCTCTAGCCCTCAGGAACAATTCCCCAAGGCCAGCCGCAGCCGAGTATATGGAGCTCCATGTGACCTCAGATGGAGCCATAGAAGGGGTCATCTGGGTGAAACGGTGGAGGAGAACTCCTAGGGGAGGGATGCATGTGAGAGTAGTCCTTGGTGAACTGGGAACTCATGTCATGTCCAGCACAAGTTTCGGGTTGCACTGGGGTTGGCTTTGGGGCCCCTGTGCTGAGCCTGGTGAGGAAGTCTTTCTTGGGCATTCTCCTTTCCAGAGTCATACCATAAGCCAGTGGCAACCCAGAGTTCTGGAATCCAGAGATGAATTTGGGGGCTGGAAACTAGTAGATAGGATGGAGGTGGCCGAGGGGAGAGGAGAGGCTCCAGGACTGCTCTAGCCCCTTGCTGGCTCCTGGTCCCTTTTCCACATGTGTTCTTCTGGAACTTGCTAGAGCTTATCTCACTACAACATACAAGGCCTCTAGTTTCCACCCTAGATCCATGTTCCATTGAGCTGTCTCTTCAGATAAGAGCCTAGAGTCCTTACTGCTGGCTCTCAGGTCCCACTCCACCACCATATCCTGTACAAGAGGTTGGAGAAGGAATGTGTCTCCGGGATTTTAAATAGCTCTGTGCCAACACGAGGTGTGGAGAAGGGTGTCCTCCAACCTGGGATTTCCTGACCACAGCCCGGGGCCTGCCAGGGATGTCCAAGCTAGTCTTAGAGAGTGATGGCCAGGAGAGGGGGGCACAGAGAGAGGCAGGGTGAGAATGAATAAAGGGGAGACCAGAAGCCCCTCTGCAGTGTGGGAGACACCTGGTCTAACCACACAGCCCCCAGGACCCAGCCCAGGGCTTCCCAATCACCGAAGTCAGTGATGCTTCTCCTCAACTCCTCGCCCTGACCCGTCTGTCTTCAGGCCTGCTGCTGTGTGGCCCCAAGTCAATAATGTAGCCTGTTTATGGCCCGCTCGCGGGTGGCGTCTGGGGCCTGAGTCCCTGCTCGCTTGCGGTTGCGCTTGAACTTGTTTAAGTCCTTGTCAAAGACTTCTCCAGAGCGCAAGGCTGACACCAGGTCATCAAACTCGCCGCTCTCCTCCAGGGCGCCACCCACCAGGACCTTCCGCTGCCTCTGCCATCTTTCTTTTTCACGCTGCTCCTTCAGCTGAGAGAGGAAAGGCGGAGTGAGTCAAGGGTGTGGCAAGCTGCCTGCAGCCCCCTTGGTCCTTGGATGCTCTCCCAGCCCGAGCCTACCCCTGTCCTGGACACGCTTCACCAGGGACGCTCTGCTGCTTCTCCAGATGCCCCACATGCCCCATCTTACATGGTTTTCTGCCCCCAAACTGGGAGCTGTTTCTCCCTTCTGAGGCTAACAGTGACCCTTAAAGTGTGCCCAGCTCCTATTTGATCTGGCATCCTCCCCTCACACCCTCCCACGCTGCATCCCGTGTCCCTGACCCCCCCCCCCCCCGCCAGCCGGTCCCAGCCCTTACCATGGATTCCATGCGGGCCCTCCGCTCATCATCTTCCTTCCTCCTCCTCATGGCCTCCAGGTCCTGCCGGGCCTCCAGGAAGGCCTGCAAGAAGGTATCGAAGATGCCAAAGAACTCATCCGGCTGCATCTTACTTTCCTGCTCCCCGAAGTGTGTCAGTGCCTTGGCAAACTGTAAAAGACACAGACATGTGGTAAGCCCAAGCCTGCAGTCAGTTAGCTCCCAGCTGAGCCCAGTCCAAGCTGGGGAGGCAGCAGGTGTAGGCACAGAGGGATGGTTCAAACCCCAGGGTTCACCTATGGAAGCTGCAATCCAATGTTCGCTGGTGACTAACTCCTGTCGGGGGAGGCGAGTCAGGTCTACCTGATAGTCTGTTTTCATGCCACGTCTGAAAGTGTGGGATCAGGAGATGGTGGCCTGGGGAAGACTTATCTAAAGTCGGCCACTGCCTGGCTGGAATGGAAAGGGCCCGCACATGCCACCTAATCGTTGGGTCGCGTAGTTGGTGGGTGACTTACTTAGCCCCGCTGTGACTCGACTCCTTCACCTGTAAAATGGGGATCAGCTTCATGGTATTATTGTGGGCGTCAAATGGGGTGATGGACAGAAACAGCGGGCTGTGTGTACGTGAAGCGGGCGGGCGCCACCCTGACTTTGTGTGAGCAAGTGTTCTCTTACCCAAGTCACACAATACCATCTAGGAAACATCCCCACCCAAACAGTCCTCCTGGGCCCGCAGCCTGTGCACCCTCTGGGAGCCTGCTGGAAATGCTGGCTCTCCAGCCACCCTCCCCCTGGGCCTTCTGAACAAGAGGCCACACATTAAAATGAACCCCACATGGGTCCATTTGCATCCTCACAGAAGTAGGTACAGTGCCAGCAAGCTCAAGGCTCAGCTGGGCACTCAGGATGCTTGCCCAAGTGACTGAACCCCTCTGACCCTCAGTGTTCCCGTCTGCTGAATGGAACTATAAACTTTCAGCAAACCTGTAAAGTAAGTGATGGGGCTGGGTGGGGCTCTTTCAGTCGCGTGCTTGCCATGCAAGGGCAATGACCTGAGTCTGATCCCAAGTGTTCAGATGAAGTGTGGCTATGGGGCTGTGATTTCAACACTGGGGAGGGGGCTATGGGAAGATCTCTGAGGCTTGTTGGCCAGACAGGCTACCCTAATCATTGAGCCCCAGGTCCTACTGAGACCCTGTTGTAAAATATAAGGTGGCTGGCTCCTGAGTAATGACACCCGAGGTTGACCTCTAGTCTCCGCAGGTATGTGTACAAAAACACACACACACGTATGCACACATACACAAAAATGAAATTTAAAACAATGCTGATGGTGCCTGGATACCTAAAACGTGGGCCCTGATCCCTGCGGTACAAGGCTGTCACTGATTGCCTTGGAGGAGATGGGATGTCTCAAGGCACTGGCTTTGTCCCTGTCCCTGTCACACCAGGCCTAGAAAAGAATGAGTTGAGACACAGTGGGGGCGCTGGGCCATCTTTACCTTATCCCTGGCCTCGTTGAGCTGGTCCTCCAGCTCTGAGAAACTGAAGCTGGACACCGTGATGAAGTCACTCATGACAGGGACAAACTTGTCATTGGGGTCGCGTGCCTGGCGTCTTTGATATTCCAACTCCTGGGAAGGGAGCATTAAGCACGATTTAGACAGGTGGAGTCCAGGGACCACCATATGCTCCTTACCAGTCACAGGACACCATAGATGCCTTTGGAAAAGATGACACCCAGGCTCACAATTCTAAAGATAATGATGTCTTTGCAAGTTGTTGGTCTGTGCTGCTATTCACATCCTTCCCTAGCCATCGCCACCACTGTCCCTTTTGAGTGATGTGTGTGTGAGGATCCAGGCGTTATGCTGGCCCACCCTGTCAGTCAGTAGGATGTACCTGCTGCATTCAGGTAAAGAATCAGCCCAGGGAGCCCAGTGGCCATCCATTGCTACGTCATGTGCTGAGTGGCTACATCATGTGTTGTGTGGCTATGTTAAGGCTCTGTACGCATGCGCAAAAATTCCCTTTTAAGCAAGCTCTGCCTGCCCCTCACTTTCTTCCTCAGTGGATTACCACAGCTCCATCTTTCACACCCCTCCCCAGTAAACTCACGTGTGGGTTTGTTGTACCCTGTGACTCATTTGTTGACAATGCCAATAAAAACTACAGTGTGACAGTCAGCAGCAGCATCTGGGAAGCCTTGCTGCTGGGCTGTGATCCACATGCTAAGTAGCCCTTTTCAGTGCCATCGAAACGGAAACCATGCCCATGGTAGCAACAGAAGGTTCTCTAATCCTTAACTTCAGCCTCCTCCCCTCCCCCTTCCCTCATGGGTACTCTGGGAAAGTACTCCAGTTCCCAAGTGAGGGACAAAGTTTCAGATGCCCTGAGAGTACATCAGGTATGAAGGTGTGAGAACATCAATGGTGATAACAAGACCAGAGACCCGGTGCTGGAATGCAGTGTTTGTATGCTCTCAATATTCCTGTACTGAAATCCTAACCCCTAACCCCTACAGCAGAGCAAGGAGGTGCATCCAAACCTTTGACACTATGCCACAACGTTGTCATCTACAAAGTGCACACTTGAGAAGTACACAACCAAGTTATGAAAAGATAATCTTAAAAACTATCCGTAATGTCTTAAGTAAGTTTGTGGTTTGGTGTCAGGCCCTATTCACGGCTCTCTTGAGGCACATGTGGCCTAAGGGTCGTGGGTTGGACACTCCTATCAAGGGACTAGGTCTTAAGGGCAGAGTCTTTGTATAACCGCCCTATACAAGAGCTCCGGGGAAGTTTGTCCTTTCTAGCAGGTGAGGTCACAGTGAGAAGGTCCCACCCACAAAGACCAGGCCTCTCTGAACATCAGACCCGCCCTCACTTTGGTCTTGAATGGCTCACCTTGCCAAATTATAAGCAGTAATGTCTTTTGTTTCTAAAAGCCACCCCATTGATGGATTCGTTTTAGTCCCATTGAGGGGACTAAGATACCAGAGTTCTCATCAACGAGTGAATGAGCCTTCAGCCTCCACTAGGGAAGGGGCGAGGAGTAAGGTAGGGTCTCATGGGACAGCAGCCCCCACAGCCATACTGCTGTATGTCTCCTGAAATCAGTTCAGCCTCTGCTTGTAACAGTCCTAGGGGGTCAGCCCACCATGTGGACATCTCCCTGCTCAGTGACGGAGCCAGTCTCAGAGAGACAGCCCTGCTGTAAGGGTCTAAATGCGAACCCCAAGAAGGTGGATCGCTTTTTCCTAAAGGCTCTGTCCACCTTCCCATCCAGGAGCCCTGGGTCATCCGAGTTCATCACTTGGGGCTTCTGCCATCTGAGATGTGGGGGGAGGGCGCATTGGACATAGTGATGGCAGCAAGCCTGGCTTCTTCGTGGGAAGCCTCCACTCAGGCCCGGCAGGCTCACTTACCGCCTCCACTGCTCGGAGGCCCCTCCTCAGAGTGCCCACCTCCTTCTCCAGCTCTGCCAAGCTGTGGGGAGACGGAAAGAAAAGATGCCCATGAGCTCTGGATGTGAAGAACCAAGCATAGTTCAGGGAAAGGACGCTGGAAGCATAGTGGCCTTGTGATCACCTCTCTTAGGCCCCTGATACATGGCTCCAGCAGATCATGGCCCTGTGTGCTTGTTGGTGTGTCTGTAGAGTGTCAGCTCTATGACCATGGATCCTTCCAGATGCTGTGTTTCACATAGTTCCTGTGTGTGTGTGTGTGTGTGTGTGTGTGTGTGTGTGTGTGTGTGTGTGTGTGTGTAAGTGCAGATGCATGTTTGTGCATGCTCATACATGTGGAACTCAGTGGACAACTTCAGGCACCTGTCCCCCTCTTTTTGTTTGCTTGGGTTCTGGTATGGCACTCAGACTCTCGTGTCACCTGCTGCATCGCCTCCTAAGCCCCATCAAAAGCTTTCTCACACTAGCATCTGGCTCGATTTATTTCTTTTCATTGCCATTGGGCAATGCCATCATCATTTAACAGGTGTCTCTCCAAAGCCCTAGGGTGTCGTATTTAGAGGTGGAGCTTGGACAGATGCTTTTGATATGATGAGGTCAGTCCTGAGGGCGGAGCCCCCATGATGGCACTGTGGCTCTTCCTTGCCTGTCCTAGCCTGGGATGCCGCTGCCACACTGTAGTGTAACAGACGTTAAGCAGATAGTGGCACCGTGCTCTTGGACTTCCAGACCTCCAGAGCCATAGGTCAAATGCACTTCTAATTTTTCTAGTTATGAAGACTCGGGTGTTTTGTTACGGCAGAAATACCTTCTGCTCAGTGGCACTGGATTCCTGTTGGATACCTGTTTGCTTTAGCATTTCTGGCTTCCCCAGAGCACAGGTTAAGTCTGGCAGCTTTAGAAGATGCTGTGGATGGCCTGCCCATTACAGTTCAACGTCCCATTCTTGTAGCTGACCGGGATTTAAAATATGTGCTTATTTTTAAGTTTATGTTATGTGTGTGAGTGTTTTGCCTACATATAAGTCTGTATGCCACATGCATGCCCGGTGCCTGAAGAGGCCAGCAGAGACTTGAAACCCAAGTCGTAGATGGTTGTGAGGCACCATGTGGGTGCTGAGGTTTGATCGGGTCCTCTGGAAGAGCAGGCCATACTGTTAACCATACAGCCATCTCTCCAGCATCCAGCCACGGATTCTTTATTCTGGATCAGCCCCATCTGCCCGTTAGAGTGATGCTCACAGCCCAGGACACTTGGCTAGTGTTCTGCATGAGTAACCCACTCCCTCACCCCTACCACAGGATAAACAGGGACGGGTTCTGTTTTATGCTGCTTCCCCCTTAGGCTTAAATTCCATTTCCACAGTGCACCCAGCTCAACAATGCACGTGTTGCAGGTATTCTTTCTATACATGGCTTTCTTCTCCATCCTTCTGGTATTTTCCAGGATCACCTCTGAAATAAGGTGATTGGCACCTCAGAGAGCAAGCTGTCGCTGTCCGGTTCTTCTAAAAGCACTCCCGAGACACTGCCTATTGCCAGCCTATTGCCAGTGTCCTCTCAGACGAGGGTGCCAGCTAGTGCGATCTCAGGGAAGGAAGCACGGAGAGGCCGCTTACTTGACTTTGGCAGCTTCTGATAGGTGCCGCAGCTCCGAGGGCATGTTGAGGATGTCAGGGAAGTGTTTCTCCAGGATCATGATCAGGTAATGAAGCAGAGAGATGTTCCTGTGGGTGACAGCTGTGTCAGCAGAAGGGGGTGGGGGGCAATGAAACCAGATGGAATGTGACGAGAGGAAAAGGCAGAGTGGGCTGGGGACATGGCTCAGCAGTTACCAGGGCTGTCTGCTCTTCCAGGGGTTCTGAGCATCCACAAATGCCTAGAACTCCAGTGCCAGGGGATCCAGTGCCCTCTGCTGGCCCCACAGGCAACTGCGTGAGCGCAGAACACACACACACACACACACACACACACACACACACACACACACACACCACTAAAATAATTCTTTACATTTTTTAAATGGACAAGACAGCTAGCACAGAGACACAGAAGAGGGTTAGAGAGGGGAAGGGGTAAGACAGGGCTGAGGGAGCCTGTGAATCCCCACCTGTCAATGCTGGACTTCGTGTCAGCAATCTTGTTGAGACTGGCTACCCGGAACCCGTAGGCGCCCCCACGCTGCCCCTTGTTCATGAAGTTACCGATGGCTAGGACCACCTCCAGCACCTGCTTCAGATGCTTGCTGAGGGTCAACTCCCGGGAGGCCAGCAGGATGGCTGGGAGAAGAGAGACAGCTCAGGATGCTGCGGCACAGACTGGGTCAGGACAGCAGCGCTCCTGGCTTCTCAGGAGGATTCTGGAAGAAGGGGCTACAGGGCTCTCTTCATGACCCTCCATTTCTCACCCATCCCCAAAGCTAGCCTACCTTAGGGTGGATCACCCCTAGATGATCTGGACTATCTTACCATGCACATGAAGATTATTACACTTTCTATAAATACATACTTGAATATGACAGTTGAATCTTTCTAGACCTAACAAATGTGCTTCCTCGAGCTTTTCCTTATGGGATGATTCGACACATTCTGAAATCCTGTATTGCATATGTGCATGTGGGTGCGAATGTGTATATATTCATGTGCAGATATGTGCGCATTGGATGTGGAGGTCAGAGGTCAACCTGAGGTACCATCCTCAGACACCACCTCGGGTTCTGAGATAGCAGTAAGAAGACCAAACCACCTGGTAGCCTCTGGCTATGCGGAAGAATCTTGTTATGAAAGTGAAACAAAAGCCCTCAGGGTTTGGAAGATGATGCCTCAGTGGGTGGGAGCACTTGTTATGGAAGTAAGAGGACCCAAGTTCAAATCCTCAGCACCTACAAAAAGGCCAGGCATAACCATGGGTAGGGCTGTAATTGCAGCGCTGGGGAAAGACGGCAGCCACAGACAGGAGAACCCTGGGAGTTCCCCAGCCTGCTAGTCTAGCCCAAACAAGCCTTGGGTACAGAGAGACGACCTCAAAAGCCAAGATGGAGGGAGCTGGACATCTGACTACTTCCTCTGGCCTCTGTATGCATGCACATTTGTGTGTACTGCACGTGTGTGTACATGCCACAATACAACAAACACAAACACATATCATATGATAAAGAAAACACCAGGCCAAAAGTTTGCACACATTTTCAGTTAGTTGAAAAAGTGTAATGAATGTAACTGTACAGAAGCTAGTATGAAAATGAGAAGTCGGGGTTGGCCACATAGCGTTTAGGTCGCACATGCGCACAGTCTGTGGGCTCACACACCCTGTTATGATTGCAGATTCTGGTTGACCCCATTGACCCCATGCCTGCAAGTGTCGGTTTACACAGAGGCCAGACATGGGCTCCAGGTGTCTCCCAACACTCCCCTCCTTAGTGTTCGAGACAAGGTCCCCCGTGACTCTGAGGCTTGACCCTTTTGCTAGCTCACCTGGGAGGCTCAGGGATCCTCCTGTCCACATCCATGGCAGGGGTCCCGGCATGCCTACCTCTCATGATTTTGAAATTTGGGTTCTGGAGGATTGAACTCAGCTCCTCATGCTTATGCAGCAAGTACTTTATGAGTTTAACCATTTCCCCAGCTCTGTCTAGCCCAGTTTTTAAAAATTACCTTATAACAGAATAAAATACAGCACCGAAAACTGAATCCCTATCCTCCACATGTATCTCAGGTGAAAATTCAAAGCCACAATGCTAAGCTGTTGTACAGCACTATCATCCAAGTCCCACGGCCACCGTCCTCACGGGGTAGTTGTGGTTGTTTGTAAATGGCCATTCCAGCTCACATAGGAGGTAGCAGGCTCTATGCCATTTTCTCCCAACTGTCAATGGCCCTGGGGCCCAAGGGTGGGGGTGATAGAGTGTGTAAACTGGGACTGTTAGGGGAAGGGCTCCATCTCTGCAGTCACGGGGAGCCATCGTGCTGGCCACAGACCTTCCACTGTGACTGCTTTGCCGTCACCCACACTCCTGTCAGTAACCTCTTGATGGTTTCCCAACTGCAGTGGATTCTAACTTTGGTCTGTCACCGGGGCCTTAGAAAGCAGGAGGGCAGACATTGCCCAGCTCAACAGCCCCCACCATCCTGGAGGAAAATTCATAAGACAGAAGCAAAAGAAGCCATCATAAAATCTGTCAACACATTATTCCATTTATAGGAAGTTCAAAATAAAAAAATGTATCCAGACAGCAAGAGGAGAGAGGATGCTTTCTTGGGAGGGTGGCATTTCTAGTGTTTGAGAGAGGAGTGTAAATAAAAGGGCTTGAGCCCAGTGCTACCCCACACCTTTAATCCCAGCACTAGGGAGGCAGAGGCAGAGGGGATCTCTGAGTTGGAGCCAGCCTGGTCTGCTGAGTGAGTTCCAGGACAGCCAGAACTATCCAGAGAAACCCAGTCTCCAAAACAAAACAAAAACACAGTATTTAGCTGGGCAGTGGTAGCACACACCTTTAATCCTAGCACTTGGGAGGCAGAGGCAGGTGAATCTCTGTGAGTTTGAAGTCAGCCTGGTCTACAAAACGAGTTTCAGGACAGCCAAGGCTACTCAGATAAATCCTGTCTCAAAAAACTAAAAGGAAGAAAGAGAGAACTTACCACTCACATGGCTAGGAAGAGTTTCCTAAGATTGGTGTTTGAAAAAATCTACGAAGGAATATCCTTTAAAAATGCTAAAAATGTTGGCAAAACAGTAAATGATGAGCATTGAAAGAAAATCAGAGCAGATGAGAAAACTCCTGTCTGTGATGCTGACATCTTAGAGGCATTCACAAGAATAGTATGTTCATGAATACATTCATAAGAATATTGCATTTGCAGTCACATTCACCCAGGCTATATTTAGTGAGCCTACTTGTAATGAGAATTGGTAAATTTAGTATACTCAGCAATGAATGTATTCGTAGGGAGAATATATCCAAAACAGAATTGGGAAATTTGTTAAACGTGGTAAAATGCCCTGAAGTAACTTCACAATCAGTCCTGTCGGGGGGCGGGGGGGGGGGAGGCGGGTGCCAATGGCTCCACACTCAGCTGAGGTAGGCTCGATCTTAGCTACTTCAGGAGTACTTCTGGAAGAGCTAGAAGGAGGAATAAACATGGAGTCCAACTCTTGAGGAGTTGAGCACACAGAGATGACTGTATGTATATGCCCTCAGGTCACGGTCCCCAACCTAGCTCAACGCCCTTCATGGACAGCAGCCATTTATAACGGAGGGGTGTCTACAAATCTGGATCCCAGCCATTGAAGTGCGATGTCCTCACAGATGTTCTCTCCAGCGCATCTTTTTCTGTGTAGCTTGATACTAACGAGGGTCCTGGCTGATCCTTAGCTCTTGGGCATGTCTCCTTGGAGATGAAACCTTCCCAGAGCCTATGCTACGCTGGTTCCATAGTTCCAAATGGCCACTCACTTTTGCCCCACTGACCTAAGAGGCATAAATAGTTAAACATCTACACCTTGGCCTGTGCCTCCTGTCCTGGTAGTGGTTTGCAATAAAAAGAGAACAGAGGTGAAAAGGCCTTGCTGGAGGTCATCAGGGCATGGACATACTCCTGATGGATGATCTATTTTTTATTACAGTCTGAAGGTCCCTTGTTGCACACACATGTGTGTACACACTGAACACCAATGACTTTATCTTTATAAGCTCCTACTCCAGATCCCTAAGGAGCCTCTACAGACCTGCTCTCAACCTGCTCTCTGAACTCGGCATCTCAGAGAGTATCCGGCAGGGGGCGCCCATGTTCTGCTCTGCCTCCAGCTTGGCACCCTGAGCATCCAAGATGGTTTCTTGTTCTTTCTGCTCTGTAAGTTTTCACCTTACCCCCCAAGTGAATCCCCAACCAGTTTCTCTTGTTTCTGCCTTGCTGGGCTCTCATATCTGCCCACCATCCTGCCCTCCATTCTTTCCCACCACTCTTTGGGTCCTGCTCCTCTGCTTTCCCCACAGGCAGCCCCAACGATTTACTTTCTGACATAGTGGGTGATGAGGGACAAAGGGTGATGGACCAGTTGGCAGGGCATCTACGTGGCCACAATACACCTCACGGCTCTCAGCGATGGCAATCTGGAAAAGGCCTGTATCACCTAGACTCTACCAAGCCGGATACCTCTAGGGTCTATACGGTTTCGGGCTTTCTGGTGAGCTCTCACTTAAGCAAGCATGACCACTAGACTCTGTGAATTTGGGGCTCCTCAAATAGGAATGGTGGGTGACTCTACACACCAGGCTCCAACAAGGGTGCTGACTACACTCCTTTCCTGCTCCATTCTGTCCCATATTGGGGCAGAAGTCAAGGGATGCCCCACCCTGAGGAGACAATGCAGAGACCAAGGAAAGCATCATGTGGCTGGCACAGAAGCCAGCCTAAATGAGAACATTTCTCCATAATAACCATACTTCAAGTTGGTGGGGCGTTCCGTTAATCCCATCACTTGGAAGGTGGAGGCAGGGAAGATTAGGAGGTCAAGGCTAGCCTCAGCCACATGAAACCCTGCTGAAAGTTTTAACTGCTACCCTTGACTTGGGGTCGGGATAAGAGGGACATTTTCCTCTGCCCCACGGTCAATCCGCAGCTGTGTCCCCTCTCCAGGTGTGCACCACAGGCCACAGCCTTACCTTCTACTTTGGGCTTGGCCTCTGCCAGCCGTTCCTGGAACTTCTTCTTGAAGAAGAGGGCCTGTAGTCGCTGCTGGTAGTGGTCAATCCTATGAACAGGGCAGGCTACGTCACAGGTGGGCCCACGGCTCCAAGGCAGCTCTAGCTTCCTCTTGAGCCATCCTTCTGTCCGTTTCCTTGACAGAGTGACAACCTGACCCCTGCTCCCCCTGCTATGCCGGTGCCCCATTGGCAGAGCCGGGCCCTGAGTTCCCGCCCTCCTCCTGTGCCCGGTGCCCATCTGACCTGCTCATTTCATAGAGGAAGCGGTCTGCCCGTGCCATCCGCTCAATCTCATGCTTGTGCTCTTCCAGGAGGTCAATGTCGCTCTTCTCAGGGATGAACTTGAGGAGCTGCAAAGAGCAGATGCGCAAGTCAGATGGGAAGCTGTTAAGCAGGGCATACAGTGTGAGGTGTGGAGACACACATGCATCATCTCTGATCAATATGGAGCGGGCCTGCTGAGGCAGGAGGACTAAGAGTTCCAGTCCAGCCTGGGCTACATATCAATTTCAAGGCAAGCTTGAGCTACTGAGAGAGTTGAGGCCAACCTGCTCTACACATCAATGTTTAGGTCAACCTGGCTACATAGCAAGCTCAGGTGTTTTCTGTGAGTATTCAAGTGCATCATGTAGGTGCAGTGCCTGCAGTGACCAGAAGAGGACATCAGATCCCCTGGAACTAGAGTTGCAGAGGGTTGTAAGCCTCCATGTGGGTGCTGGGAACTAAACCCCAGACTCCTGTAAGAGCAGCCAGTGCTCTTAACCTCTGTGCCACCTCTCCATCCCTTGGGCTGCGGTTTGAAAGTATGCCTCTGAAATTCATACATGGAAACTTCCCAATTAATGTTAATGACATCTGGCAGTAGACTTTAGGGTCAGATGAGGTCACAAGGAAGACTTCAACAGGTGCCAGGCAGACACAGCACCCTGCTTTTGGACTTGCCAGCCTCCAAAGCCACCAGCCTAGTAAACTCTCATTTATGGGTTAGCTGGTCTCAGGTACTTTGTCATAGCCACAGAAAATGAGCCAAGTCACTATGTTTGATTTGCATCTGGTGTCTTTCACTCAGCATAACGTCTAAGATTCATCCATGCTGTGTGTCACTAGTTTGTCTTAATTTACTGCTTAGTAGTATTCCGCTGAAGGGCGTGCCACAGTCTGTTTGTCCATTTTCCTACTAACGATCAGTTGGGCTGCTTACCCACTGGGAGGTTTGATAAGTCAAGTTGCTACAACTATGTCTGTATATGTCTTTTGATATTTACATGGACCGTTCCTTAGTGTGTACCTAAGCGTACCTGGGCGACAGGGCAGACATATGTTTAGCCTAAATACCTAAAGTGAGCTGAATGGGAATCCCAGTTCTGCCACATGCTTGTCAACCTGTGACTGTCAGTTTCAACTGTAGCTAATGGGCCGGCATGTGCCACTGCTCTTCTGTGGTTTGCTGGATTTCTCTGGTGACATTTGGAGTCTTTTATATGCTCACAGGCTGCCCGGCACCTTTCACAAGACCCCTGTTCCGGTCTTTGGCTCAGTTCCAAACCCAGGGTGTTTTGCCATTTTCTCACTTATCTGTAGTGCTCTTTACTACAAATGAATGCCATTTGTCATGTGTCCTTGTGTGTCCACTTGAAAAACAGTCAGCACTTTGGCCCTGTTATTACCCGAGAAAAAATGCATGTCTTTGGGTTGACACTCACTCCTCTTCTTCTTATTTTAAAGTCAGGTGCATGCATGTTTTGTCTGCATGTATGCCTGTATATCACATGTGTACCTGGTGCCCACAGAGCCCTGGAACTAGAGTTATGCGTGGTTGTGAGCCAGAATATGGGTGCTAGAAAATTAGCCTGGATCCTCTACAAGGGCAGCAAGTGCCCTTAACTGCTGGGCCATCTCTCCAGCAGCCCCATGCCTCTTTTAAGACAGTCTCATGAAACCCAGGCTGGCCTCGAACCCATTTCTGGGATTACAGATGTGCACCACCTATCAGTCTTGGGATGGAACCCAGGATGGAATGCATGCTCGACATCTGTACTCTTCATTTTAAAGGAGTCCAATGGTGGCATGCCTGCCTGCCACTTCCCAGATCCTTCTTACAGAGGAGGAAATCACCATTGCCACCTGACTCGTCCTAGAGAGCTTGTGGGGCCACAGAGTTCTCTGGCAGCTTATCCCAGAGGAAAGCCCAGTCCAGGGAAGTTTCTAGAAACCTCAGTGTTTCCAACTCCATGCCTCTTCGACCTAAGGGTTTCATCCTTCCTGGGGTTGGGGAGAAAGTGGTATGGCTGCCCCCAAGCTGGGCTCCTCCCCTCCCTGAGGGTCCTCACCTGCTCCAGCATGTCTTTAGCGAGATCTTCTTGCTCATCCATCCTCAGGATGGCCTGTCGTATCTCCTCATTTGAAAGTTTCAACCTGCAACAAACCTGCCCTGAGCAGCCTGGCCTGGCCATCACCTTCTCATTGGCCCCTATGCAAACCTTCCCTCCTGCCTCCTCTCTCCTCCCTCATCCCTCCTCCTTCCTCCCTCCTCCCTCCTCCATCCTCCACATAGCCTTCCCAGGCCAATTTCATAACAGAGCCTAGTTTTAATAAAGAGGAAATCCGATGCACTCCATATGTCCAGTAATGAGTGGGCTTTGTCAGAGCTGATGAGTCGCGTGGGATTAGGATGGACAGGCAGAGGCGTTCTGACAGGACTTTTCCCACTCCACCCCTCCCTCCTCACACATCTCCAGCATGTCCATGGGAAGACAGCAGGGTGCCACAGAACTCTGGGAGAACAGCCTTGCTCTTGTGCCCAGTTCCCATCCAGCTCCCATTAGTCTCCCAAGAGCCCCTCCTCACCACCCACACAGTCCTTCCCCGCCCCTCCCCGCACACACCCACCGAGAACCCTGGGGAACCAGCACTCCTCCACAACTCAATGGCAGAAACTCAGGCCACAGAGCTTGTGGGAGGGCAGAAGGGGCAGATGTCCCAGAGGAGGCTGTGGGTGGCACTAAGAATAGAGCTTGGGGCTGCGCCCCTGTCCCCGCCTGGGGGAGGCCCCCACACAGAAGCTGCGCTGTTAATACAGATACTGCTTGTTTGTTCCAGAGCCCAGGGAAATGTTTGCAGGCTGACATCATGCAGCTCCCAGGCCTCAGCTGAGTGGCCCTCTGTGGGCTGACAGGGACCAGGCAGTCGCCTGTCTGAAGAGCATGGGCTTGCAGGATAGTGGTCTACACCAGCATCCTTCCCCACCCCTCTGGGGAAGCCAGAGAGGCAAGGCCAGCCTCACCCACCACGTTTCCTCTGCCACTGTTCCTGCGCCTGAAGCTTAACTGTCATGTTTGTTGATTTTCAGTGCTCGGGTGACTCCAGGGCCTGGTGCATGCTGGGCAGTCAGGCAAGCACTCTACCATGGAGTTATCCCAATCTCAGTGCCTTTACCACCCATTTCAGGCTTCCCCTTGGGGTGCCGTCCCCTGCTACAGGCGAGTACCTACTTGGAGAGAAGGATGATACAGTTCTGGGCCCTCCGGCCATCGATGACTGACAGCTCTTTGACTTTGCGGGAGGCCAGGTAGATGTCCTCGGTGGAGCCCAGTTCCTTCTGCAAACGATGAGTTAAGTGAGGGGGGGTACTAAGGCAGGTGGTGTCAGTCTCCTTACCCACCTCCCAGACCCACCCTTCTTTCAATGTGAGGATGCCCCTGACCCAGTGGACATAGAGAAAGAGCAGACGGGAGTGGTGTTTAACCACCGACTCTTAGGACAGGATCTAGGACTAGCCTGTGCTAGGAAGGCTGGAGGGTAGCAAAGGGTCACCCCTCTTATAACTCAGTCTCTCTTGGAAGCCCGGCAAAGGAGCTGTGCAAACAGAAGCCGTCATCCATCTCTGTGGCTTCAGGGACTATGATGTTGCCTATCATACACTCACACTTGCCCAGAGCCTCCCTAAGCTCATAATAAGAAGCTGATCCTAGCACCCATAAGGCCATAGTGTCTAACTCCTGGAGACTTCCAGCCTATCTCAATATGGCAGGACTAACGGTTTTATAAACTCATATGGAAAAACAGAGGCAGTATCTCTCCTGAATTCACTTCTGATAGGCGCAATCAAAGCTCCCAAGCATCCTGCTAGTGATGCTCCCCAACCAGAGACCCAGGGGCCTGTTTAACACACAGCTAAGACTGTAGGGACTTTCGCAGGGCACATGTTCCAAGGCACACAACTCCAGGGCCTGCCAGGCATGCCGTTATTGTGGACTTTCCCTCTGGAGTTGTGCAGTGCCCAACATGTGTAGTCATGCTGGAAAGCCTTGCCTTGGGAGTGGTAGGTGAGACAACAGAACTAGAAGCGTTCTCCGTTCTGTGGACATCCGCCTCCGCGGCTGGCAGAGGTCTGCTTGCGGTCCCCCGATCTCTCACACTGCCTCTCTCTCTCTGGGGACCCTCCTGCATGCCACCCTACATGGATGAGTAACAAAGGCTGGAGGCAGTGCAGGCAAGCCTTCTCTCGTTGGACCCAGTGCCGGGCTGCAGCCCAGGACAGTGGGTAAGAGAGAATGTCCAGAGCGCCGGGAGTGACTCACCTGCTGAAAATCATATTAGTTATCAGCTCCTACGCAGGCAGCAGCCTCAGCCATCAGAGGATTAAACATGCACAATATTAGTCAAGAGGCTGGGGACTCAGGAACACCAAGACAAATGTGAGCATCCTTAGTACCTAGTCTGCCCACTGCATCCCCAGGAACAGGAGACAGGAACCCAGAGCAGCTCAAAGCAGGCATGCTCTCAGAGAAGCTGTGCAAGCAAACACCAAGCAGGCAACCACTTTGGGACCAGGGAGGATCCCAGTTGAGCCAAGTAGTCCCCAGGCTTTGACCACTAGTTCTTTCTTTGTCCTTGCTGAGCACGTGCTGAGAGGACAGAGGGCGTCCTCCACCTAGGGGAGATCTTCTTTTTCAGGACATGAATTTGACCCAAGAAGTTAGTGAAAAATCATGATCTCTGGGGCAGGAAAACCAGGCAGCCTTGGATTTGTCCCTTCCCTTTGCGGTTCTGATGTCTAAGGGACCGTGGAGCACAGCTTGTCCTGTGACTCTCTTCCTGGCATGGATAGAGTTGAAGCCACAAGCTCAGAATCTACGTAGGACACAGAGAGGACTAGGGCCCTTCTCTGCCCCATGGCTCAAGGTTTGGGGACCTAAGACACGGAGAGGCAATAAGTAACCAGGTCATTTCGGCTTCTCAGCTTGACATCTGTGACTTCAGGCCTGGCTGCTGAAGTGAATGAGGCCCAGATGAGCTGTGAGGGAGTGGGCTCAGCAGAATGGAGCGGGCAGCCCCGATGTAACCCTTCTGCAGAAGCGGGGAGGCCTTAACCCCATATGAACTCTCTCCTGACTGCCTCCCATCCCAGCTCAGGGCCTTGGAGTCAGGAGAGGCCAGTCTAGAATTTCATTACAATGAAGAGAGGAATGGGCTTGCCGTGTCTGATACATCCATATACCCCACCCCCATCTTATGCAGGGCACAGGTGTTCACATAACTCTTCCTTGCAGTCTTGATCACTGCCCTGACCATTCCAGCTTAACCACAGCATGAGCTAAAACACTGCTTGAAATTAAGAGTAGAGGATCAGATGTCACAGACACCCACATTTCAATCAAATAAACGATCATTTGTTTTATCTGGAACCCCAAGACGGGCCAGAGTGTCAACTCCACACCACTCCTTTGGCTAGGCCATGAGATTGTGGCCCTGACTGCCCTATGAAGAATCATCTCCAGAGTCTAGACTTGGCAAAAGACAAAGTAAGGCACCCTCTGAATACTGCTGGAGGCAGGCTAGCCAGCATCTAGCAACCAACCAGGGCTCAGAGCTCCTGAGTGTACCAGCATCCTCAAGGCCGGAGTCCTGGGCCAAGCAGAGATAAAGGAATGAACATGCAAACCTTAGAAGACACGTGGAGGGATCAAGGGCCACAGAGCCCCTGAGCCGTTCTTCACCAGGTGGACCTGGGGGAAGTCCCCAGGCATGACAGTTACACTCGGATTCCAGAGCCCCACCTCACTTCAGAGTCACTCAGTACTGGAAGATGAGGCCTGGCAACTGGTGCCCTGGCGATTGGTCCCTACAAGTGCTCATCATTCTATACCTGCATCTGGCCACGAGCCAGCCCCCTTCCAGTCTCTGTGACTAGAGGGCTGGCCATGTATACAGAGACTCAGCAGGGCAGAGCAGGCCTTCAGGCCCCAGTTCCAGTCTTCAACCTTGGAAGTGGCATAGAACAGACTCTATCACCATCCCTACAGCCTTAACTTCTCTGTAGGTATGTGTGTGTGTGTGTGTGTGTGTGCCTCTGTATGTGTGTGCCTCTGTGTGTGTGTGTGTGTGTGTGTGTGTGTGTGTGTGTGGAGAGAGAGAGAGAGAGAGAGAGAGAGAGAGAGAGAGAGAGAGAGAGAGAGAGAGAGAGAGAGAGACTAGGGAATGGTGGGAAAAGTGGGTTGAAAGCTGTAGCAGACTCTAAGCATAGTCTATAATTCCCAAACCAAACAGAGCAGTGCTCAACAGAGGCCAAGCTTGGGAGTCCACTTCCAATGAGTGAAAAGTACCATTCCATCCCTAGAATAGTTGATTCCTCACCAGACTGTGCAGCTTATTTATCTCTATGCCTTTAGTACCAATAAGGTCATTCAGCATACCTGTGAGGAAGGAAAATGAAGAAAGACAGAGAGGACAAAAGGAAAAATGAGAGAAAGGACAAGGTTTGAATACAAGGTGTGCGTGTGTGCATGTGTGTGCATGTGTGCGTGCACGTGTGTGTGCATGTGTGTGTGTGTGTGTGTGTGTGTGTGTGTGTGTGTGTGTGTGCATGTGAAGACCAAAAGTCAAGACCCAAGAGAACAGAGAGTATGGTCTTACCTGGTGCCTCTGATATGCAGAGAACATCTTTTCAAAATCTTCCAGGTCCAGAATCCGAAATACCCGCATGTCATCGATTTCATTCCACACGGTACCAGAGACACGCTCCTAAGATTCAGGGTAAGGAGAAGAACCCATGGGTGACCTGGCCCCTCCATGACAGAGATGCCAACACTTCCTTCACCCCACCTGTCCCCAAAGGCAGACCAGAAAGGGGTCCAATAACACCCAACCCCCCACTTCTTCAACAATTCTAGAAGACAACCACGTCCTGTGCCTTCCTTCCATGGGAGGGCCATGGAAGTGTCTCAGAAGACACTGCAAGCACAGGAGTGTTGGACTCCAGACTTCTTTCAGAAAGACACAACCAAAGGCCGTGCTCTGAGGGCATGATGCAGGCCTGTTCTCGTCTCTGATTGCAGTCTCTGGAAGCATTGCTACTCAGGCGTACATGGGATTGCCTGGGCCTGAGCATAGAGTGCATGTCCTGGATCTCAGATGGTCATTTTCTTTCCCAGGATTTTGTTCCTACTTTCCCAGATTCCCAGCAAGTGGACCCATGCCAAAGCTGGGACATGCTGCCCCCCTGTAGTGACTGCTCAGATCAGCAAAGCTTGCCTCAACTTCCTGTTGCTCAGAGCCAGGGAAAGTGCCCCATCTTTTAGGATTGCAATGAAGCCATACATTTATAGTTTCCAGCTCCCTTGATTGAGGCAGTGTCCCATGCTTTTGGACCCCTGCGCTGGGGTCTATAGAGCCCAAACTGCATCGGCAACCTTGCAACATCATGTTGATGGTTGGGGGGAGGGCAGGGTCATGGAGGACAAGCATGAAATAGGGGAGCACCCCTCACTGTCAATCCCTCCTCCAAGAACTCTTGTCTCATTTACAGCATTAGTCTTCTCTGTAACAACAATCGTCCTGTCATCTACTTTCATCTGTCTAGAGGCCGGTCAGGCAACCATCCTAACTCCCCTTGCTACATCTCCTTCTCAGATTAGAGACAGTATACCTTTCCCTCACTTTTATTTTCTTAAACTCTGAAAAGGGGAGGCTAGGCCAGAGTCAAGAGGGAGGAGACATTCCTGCGGCCTTCCGAAGGCCAGGGACCCTTATGTGGAATGCTGGGCTGGGAAGCTCACAGAAGCAAGCGATACAGGCAAGTGGCCAAAGCCAACACAGACACATTCTTTTCATGGTGGAAACAACCAGTGTGAGTGCGTGTGTGCGCGCGCGTGCACACACACCCGTGTTTAAGAGCATATGAAGGATAGAGAAAGGGGCTAGAGAAAGAAACTGGGCTCCTGGAAAAGAATATGTGGGGGAAGAGAGAGAGAGGATGGAATGGGGAACTGAGTCAGGAAGGCAGGGAGAAGAGCCAAGTGATCAATGGGGGATTTGGGTACCCAGTGCCTTACGTTCAGGGATGGGGAAGGGGAGGCACATGAGAACAAAGCTTCCAGTGCTCCGTGGCAGTCAGAGCAAGGACAGAGGGACTGAAACAGGGGGGCATTCAACATGACAAACCAGTGACCTCAACACTCACTGCTTCTCAAACACCCTGTTCCCCACAGCTCGCGGGGCTCTCAGGCCTTCGTGGAAACATCCTGGGGTCTGGAGCAGAGAGAGGTAGGGCCCTTTCTCATAATCATCACACTATAACCCCATCATATCTCCCTGGTATATCCACCATCGCTGGCCTAGATTCCTGGGACTTCTGGCCCCTGGATGTTTCCACAGAAGTCCCAGGACTTGCTTCATGAAGTTTCTCCCACTGGCTCACATTTCTGGCCCTGCTATTATGTGACCTGTGGGCAAATGGAAGGATAGTATTTTCATAGCCCAAATGGGAAACTGAGTCTCAGGGAAGCACAGCTGAGAGTGGTGGCAGACTTAGAGAACACCATGAATAATAACTGACTCACATTGTCAAGACTATCTGTGTCAGAGTGCTTCCCCAATAGTTTACC
Source organism: Cricetiscus sungorus (assembly GCA_030556225.1). Lineage (NCBI taxonomy): Eukaryota > Metazoa > Chordata > Mammalia > Rodentia > Cricetidae > Cricetiscus > Cricetiscus sungorus. The sequence goes on from JANBXA010000641.1 coordinate 29,296,496, forward strand.
AGCCAGCCTTCATAGCATCCTCTGGAGGGCTTTGTGGTGATGCCCTCTCCCCAGTTTACAGATGGGAAGCTGAAGGCCAAATAATTCAATCCTCTGCCCTGCCACAGAATTGGAAGCTTGGGATTGAATAGCAGGCCTCAAATATCACGCAGGGTATTTCTACCGCATGGACCTAGGAAGGATACACGACTGGCTCTGGGTCCCTAGGGAATCATGTAGCCTTTATTAATACTGGACCACAGAGGAAAATCCCAAGCACAAAGGTTGGCACCATGACACTATCAGAAGCTATCGATGACCCTGCCTTTCTCACTGCCCCACCGCAAAGCAGAATGCAAAGGTCACAGCTGCTGCCCAGCGAAATGCTGTCACGGGCCGTTTGAATGCTTTAGTGACTCAGGAGGTTGGGTGGGCTGCATTTACACTCCATGTTTCCACCCAGACTGGGAAACCAGAAGTAGAAGGATCTTAGGGACCACACTGGACAATCAAACTATGGAAACAGACCTGGAAAGTGATTTGCACCCGTGACACAGTTAGAGGCATGCTGGGATCTGTTACAGTTGAGCCATCTCTCAGCCCATCTTCCAGACCTGTAAGTACTTCATGCTATACATATCCTAATCAGTCAGACCCAAAGCTCTCCGGAGGGGAGGCCATGTTTTCCTTCTTCATCTCCGCCTTATTCCTTCAGACAGGGCCTCTCACTGAGCTGAAAGCCTGTCACTTCGGTTAGGCCAGCTGTCTTACAAGCTCCTGGACTCCTCTGGTCTCTGTCTCCCAGCACTGGAATGAAAGGCATATACAGCCACAACCAGCTTCCTATGTAGATGGTGGGGTTCAAAGTCAGCCCCTTGTGTTTGCAGAGAAAGTGCTCTTGTCCACTGAGCCATCGCCCTAGCCCCAATGCCTGCGTCTCGTTCACCCCTGGCACACACCAGTTCAGTGGCAAGAGGCTGTGGCAGTAAGCACAAGGTCTGCACCAAACATTTCCCCCACTGTTGGTGTTCAGAGGGGACAATGAGCCACCTGACTCCAGCAAATTCATCGTCAGTGCCCACTGAGCCCACCCTGATGCCTGAACAATCAGAGACTCAATATTGTGCAAAGCCAGGGTGCAGGACATGGACCTGCCCCGTGGGTCGGTCTCTTGGCCACTTACCTCATTCAGCTTGACCCAGTTGAAGGACTTCAGTGGGTGTGATGGCTGGGGGATGCGCTTTTTCCTGAGTGGGGCATCATTGCTGGGGAAGGGGTCCTGAGGCAGGGGCGGGCCTGAGCTGAAGCAGGGTGGGGCCCCTGGGGGGATAGGGGGCCCTCCTGGAGGGAGGGGCGGTGGGGGTGGGGGTGGGCAGGAAGCAAAGGGCAAAGGGGGTGGGGGTGGAGGCAGATCATCGGTTGCTGTGGAGGAAGACAAGAGGAGTGGGCCTCCAGGGGGAGGTGGGGAAGACACTGGGCCGGTCTGTGGGAAGACAAAAAAGGCAGGGTGGTGAGCCCATCCGCACGCCAGCGAATGAGTCTCCATTCATCCTCACTTCTTCCTCGCCAAACCTTCTTCAGTACTTCCTGCACATTTAGACATGGTTTTCTCTCTCTCTACATCTCAAACAGCAACACACACACACACAGATACAGACCCACACAGACACATATGTGCGCATGCTCACACATAGATACAGACACACCAAAATACATACACATGTGCGAAAACGCACACACACACAGAAAGTTACACATACTCACAGACACTAGATTGCCAGAGTCCCAACAAGCAAAATGAAACATCTGGATGCATGCCTGCAGTGGTGCAGGCTACTCACTGCACACGGACACCCAGCCAAAAGGAAGGGGCAGGAATTTTACCTGCAGTCTCTTGTTTAAGATACACATCTGGGAACAGGGTCATCCCATCCAGAGAAGGGTCAGGTTTTTTTCTAATTTGCTAACATAAAGGGCTCACCCATTCACTAAAGAGCTACGTGGGTTGTGACTCAAGGTCCCGCTTTCTCTTCTCCCTCATCTTGGGGTTCTGGCCTTCTCCCCACCCCTGCTCTGCCCACCCCAACCTGAAACTCAGGCCGCTGGCTGAACGACGTAAGTGGGAAGGGGGTGATGCCCGAGGACTCGTACTGAGAGTTCATTGAGTTGGGATACCAGTTCTGCAACTTGTCCCCTAGCTTGGCGAAGTTCCTGGGACTCCCGGGCCAGCTTGTCCTTCATCTTGTTCAGGGTCCTCATCATCTCTTCCTTCTCCAGCGTCTTTGTCTCACATTCTCGCTCCTTTCTCTCCAGCCGGCTCACGAGCTCCATGTGTTCTGGAGGGGGTGGGGCCATGCACGAGAGTGAGAGGACAGAGGGCACAGGTATGAGGGAGGGGCTGGGTCCCAGCAGGGTGGGGAAAGGGTGTAGGGAGTGGGTGTAGCTGGTTTCGCGGAGGACCCTCTCACCCTTCCGGAACTTCTCTGCTTGCTCCCGCCACTGTGTCACTTCATTCTCATTGATGAGCCTGAGGAGAAGTGGAAAGCACCACGTGACTTTGACATTATCTCACCTCTTCCTGGAAGATGGGCATCTCTGTTCTCCAGAGACAGCCTGATCTCTGATCTGTGCACACGCAGGCTTCTCACATGCCTCTCCAGGCCTCCACTCCTGCCCATTCTCACTCTGCGTCCTCATGGACCATGAGAATGCAAGGACCTCGGGTTATCTTCCAATCCAAGTCCCAGTGTGATGGAGAGGTAAGTACTAGAGGACTGAATCCAGGCCATCTACAGTACACACACACACACACACACACACACACACCTTTGTAAGAGTAGAACAGTGCATCTCAGAGCCAGAAATATCATATCAGCATAATGTGTAAGGGCGTGGGAAGGTGTCCACCTGACAGCAGAGGAGTGATGGCGTATGGTGGGTGCATCTGAGTCGCAGGGCAGTATCATTCACAGAAAACTCCTCCAATATGTGTTAAAATTAGTGTTTCCTCATACCCTAAAGTTATGAGGGACTAAACCCCATCACGACAGCCCTGTAATAATTACATTTTTAGATCTGTTTATTTATCTACTCCATGCCACTGGGTGTGGAATCAGGGAGGATTTATTCTCTCCTTCAGCATGTGGGCTCCGGGGATTGGACTCAGGTCATCAGGCTTAGCAGCAAGCATGTATGCATGCTGAACAATCTTGCTGGTCCATGGTGAGATTCCTTTGGGTCCTTTAACACCCAAAGAGGTGTTCCTTGGGCATGGACAGAGTCTCACTTGTGTTCCCTGATTTGGGGAAGGGTGCAGGGTAGACAGGGTTCTACTTGGGGCCAAGCAAATGGAGATGGTAATCAACCATCAAAGAAGGGTTAATCAACCCAGACAGCGTGGCTCTGCTGCGACCTGTTGGCACCCCGAGACTTTGCTGACACAGCCTGTGTGAGTGAAGCAGATGCCAGTTGGGGCCCTTGTGGTCGATCTGGGCTGATGTCATCTGTCTGTGAATCCCAGAGGACCATTTGTGAGATAACCAGAAGCATCAAGCTCTAGGTCAGTATTGCTAGGTCAGTGCTTGAGAAGCAATAGTTGACAGGAGGACCAAAAGCAAACATCCGCCAGATGGGGTTGGGGAACCTCCTGCATGGTTCATGAGTTGGGAAAGGCTCTTAGCAAGGAATTCTAGAAGGCTCCAGTGCACTCATGTGCAGAGCCAGAGGGCAGGAGGCCTGTCACTACACAGCCCATCCAGTAAGACCTTTCCCATTCCTCCCTCCTGCCCCCTGTCCCTAGCTGAAACATGAAGGGTGTTAGCTAGTACACCTGGGACACAGAAAGGCTCCAAGGAGAACTGGAACAGAGACAAGAAGAAAAAAGACAGTCATATACACACACATGCACAGCCATGCCCATATATCCATCTATGTATCCATACCACCCCCCCCATTCATACTCTGACCTCTGGGGCCTCAGAGGAGAGACACTTAAGGCTAAACCAGGCCTCATATACTGACTCACACTTGGGTCAATCCTCCTACCTGCAGCCAACTAAAGTGGCCTGAAAGACTTCTGTAGCCCAAGAAGACACAGAGGCTTCACTGGCCCCGAGGCATCACCTTGGGATTATTTTACTAGCTGTGCTTGAGTTCAAGCCATTTAGGGGTTGAGTGAAATCAACACTTGACCATTTGAACAAATAAAAGGAGGATCGTTTAAAATCCACTTTGCATTTGGCTTTGGAATACAACATCAGGAAGGCATTTTGTCCCCTGAAGGACAACTAACTCAAACTCATATCAAAGTTAAATAAAAATTGAAGTAAGAAAACCAGGATATTAAAGTAGGTCTTATTAGCTCACCATTGTAAACATAAATGGTTTCTGTATGTCCTATACACTCTGTAAAAGGCCTAGGGCTCTAACAACCTCATATGATATGTTTATGTTCAAAGGTCCATGCCCCATGTCAGTGGCCTCCAAACCTGTGAAGAGTCAGCACCCACAAGAGACCCCATCTCAAAGGGGATGGACAATGTACCTGAGGATGGCTTTCACATGCACATCCTACGTGTGCATGCATTTACATGTGTGTGCGTATGACACATATCCACACTCTCCAAAACAAAAATAAATAGATAAAGGAAAAAACAACAATTCTCAGCTCTAACTGGAGGACTGGGCTGGCTCATGACTTACAGTCTACTGGCCAGTGCTCTTCACAGATGCTCTTAGCCACTCTCGCTAAGCCCTGCAATGGGCCATGGACAACAGAGTTGTTGAGAGCATAACACATACTCACACTGTCTAGCACAGTTATCAGTAGGCTCGTGATGTGGCTATTCACATTGAAAGGAGACAGAATAAAGAATCCAGTCTCTCAATTGTACTTGCCATATATGCCCACATGAAGAAGAGAAAGCCAGCTGTCTCTGTACTCTAATCTCAGCAGCCTCAAGATCCTGCAGCCAGGTGATGATAATACACTCAGCTATGAGCCAAAAGAAACCCAGCCTGCCTCCTTCCTTCCTTTCCTTCCTTCCTTTCCTTCCTTCCTCCTTCCTTCTTTCCTTCCTCCCTCCCTTCCTTCCTTTCTTCCCTCCTCCCTCCCTCCCTCCTTTCTTTCCCTCCTTCATCTCTCCCTCCTTCCTTCCTTTTTGCCCTCCTTTCTTTCTTACATCCCTTCCTCCCTCCTCATTGTCCAAGTATTTTGCCATACAAGCAAGAAAAGTAACCAACCCAGCTGCCACACTGGGCAGGGCCTTTCATATACGATGGAACAGACTTTCTGGCATCTTGTGTGGGCTAGAGAGGTAGCAAAAGTTTTGCTAGGCAAGCCCAGAGGGAGAGAAGTGGGACTGGCAGAGGCCATCTGTAACTCACATGTTGACAATGTTCTTGACATTGAAGTTTTCCAGTGGTGCCAGGTCAGGGTCCATGCCTTGCTCATCCTGGAGGACGATCTGCTGAAGGATTCGGTCCAGGAGCTGCCATTGCTGGAAGTAGCCGCCGTTCCGCTTGTCTGAGGGACAGAAGACATTGTGTCTGTCCTGAGTCCTGGAACCCCTGGAGACCTTGTTCTGGCATGACTGCCTCGACCCAGGCCAGCAAGGTGAGCCCTTCCCCTTCTCAGAAAGCTCCTGGTCTGATGGAAGAGACAGGGCTGCCACCAATCATAGAGACTCACAATCCTGTCAGCGCCTCGTTATCTGCGGATGACCTTCCATGGCCTGGCCAACCCTCTTAACATATGTTAACATGTTTCTATAGTGCAGAATGCTTCCTCTTTCCTGTTGAGACCCTGGGCATACTGTGTCCTGGGGGTCCTGGGTGTACTGTGCCATGAGCATGTGAATGGCTTTTTCTACTGTCTATAAAAAGTGCCTGTTTGAAAATATTACATGCTCAATAATGACGTCCCCAGGGAGACTTTGTGATTATCTTTGTTTGACTTGACAGCGAAAGATGAGCAGAAGCTGACCCAGGCATCAGAGTGAGTTAAAGAAGGGCTGCATGGGGCCTAGGGAGGCTTGCTGGTGGAGATGGCCTTGAACTACGAAGGGAAGGCTTCTCATCCCCTTGACGACAATCACCTAGATGTAAACTTCCTTTTTGCACAATAGCCCCTTCTGCTCCTTCCTCGGTTGCTTCATCTTTCACAGCCACTTTAATCCCGACATCAAATTCTGCCTGCAAGCTAGACGCTTGTGTCTACAAAACCCCACTTAGAAACAGAGGAGAGGGGCCTATTCACATTGCTATGGACCACGAAACAGGGAGCCTGTGGGAGCGGAGGAAATCAGATTCTATCAACTTCCATGAAGGTGAACTAGGGCTTTAAAAAAATGTGTGTGTGTCGTGTGTGTGTGTGTGTGTGTGTGTGTGTATAGTGTGTGTGTGTGTGTGTGTATAGTGTGTGTGTGTGTATATGTCTGTGTGTGTGTATGTCTGTGTGTGTATGTCTGTGTGTGTGTATGTCTGTGTGTGTATGTCTGTGTGTGTGTATGTCTGTGTGTGTATGTATGTCTGTGTGTATGTATGTCTGTGTGTGTGTATGTATGTGTGTGTGTGTGTGTCTGTGTGTATGTGTCTGTGTGTCTGTGTGTGTGTGTGTGTGTGTGTGTGTGTGTGTGTGTGTGTGTGTGTGTGGTTATGTATGTCTCTGTGTGCTCCCAAAGACCAGAAGAAGTTGTCAGATCCCCTGGAGATGGAGTTAAAAGTATCTGTGAGACACCAAACACGTGTTCTGGAAAGCTGAACTCAAGAAGCAAGTGTTCTTAACTGCAGCCGTTTGTCCAGCCCCCAGGTGGAGTCTGGAACACTGGGCTTCCTGGTGCAGCTCATTGTCTTCCCCCTCACCATTTTACCCATGACATGCTGGCTTGCCAGTTTGCTGTCCCTTGGAATGCAGTGTAAATGTGGGCCACAGCTCACAGCTACATGCTTCATCTGGAGCCTGACCCCAAACCAAGAGAAAAACCATGTGAAAAACCCACTCAAAACTGATAGCATACAGCTTATCCTGAGGTCCAGAGACAGTGAGCTGAGACCCTCCCATCAGACATGCCCCAAGCCAGAGCTGTCACCACCTCCATGACTTTGGTGATCCTGATTAGGCTGGGAGTTACACAGGACCAAACAGATTTTCAAAATATTCTATTTTTGGAAAGCCCAGTACAGCTGAAGCTCATTTTCTATTACATTCTGGGGCAATGATGAGTAATCTTGAATAATTTATTCTCATACTATTACTCAGAAACACATGGATTTTCAGAACTCAGCCACCTGCTCCCAAGATGCCGTTTGTTGTCTATAAAGAGGGTGGGAGTAAGCAAGAATGATAAAACTTAAAAACAAAGTGAACATTAGGCTGGGGAGATGGTCCAGACTGGTAAAGTGCTGGCCCCACCTTCATTAGGACTCAAGTTTCATCCCCATCATGGGAGCTCATGGACTCTGGACCAACAGCTAGGGAGCTTGCATGGGACCCACCTAGGCCCTCTGTGTGGTTTGGTCTGTTTGTGGGGTCTCTGGCAATGGGACCGGGATCTATCCCTGGTCCATGAGCTGGCTTTTTGGAGCTCATTCCCTATGGTGGGATGCCTCAACCTTGATGCAGTGGGGAGGAGCTTGGCCCTGCCTCAACTTGATGTGCCAGGCTTTGTAGGCTCCCAGGGAGAGGTGTTACCCTTTCTAAGGAGTGTATGGGGGATGAAGGGTGGGGTAGGAGGAAGGTGGGGGAGAGAGGGAGGAGGGGGAGGGGAGGGGAGGCAGAGGTGGGAGGAGTCCTGATGCTCACTTGGTCAGCCAGTCTAACTGAATCTGTGATCTTCAGGTTCAGTGAGAGACTCTGTCTAAAACCATAAGGGGTGGGGGGAGTTACTGGAGGAGACACCTGACATTGACTTCCGGCACACAAGCACACGTGTACACACATGCACATGTGCACACATGCATGCACAGCCATGTACACACACACACACACACACACAATCACACACACAAACAAAATCACAAACTATAGTCAAAGCAAACAAAGCAACATGAGCATTGCAGATCTGTCTGTTTCTCTAAGTGTGATTCCTTTTGCAAATGACAAAAAGACTCAATGTCCCCACCATGCTGCTCTTTGGACTACAGGGCTGGGGATAATTCAACCCTATACTTAGCTCCACCCAAGGATGACATGAGTCACTGGGCCTGCCTCCTGAAGGCAAGCACAGAGGGAAATGTGTCAGACTGCAGGTCCAGGATGCTCTCAATCACGGGCTCACATGCACAGGCAGGAGAGAGTGGTGAGGGGGGTACTCACATGGCATCTGCAGGCAGTGATGCAGTACAGAGAGCAGACAGGGGTAGGCCTCCGTGTGCTTCAGTTTCTTGTGGATCAGCTCAAACATCTGGGAGGCACTTTTTGTGTCGATGTGGACCTGGGGAGTTTAGGCCACTGTGAAGGGCAAAGCCAGACAGCCGAGGAAGAAAGAAAGAGCTGGAAGATACTATATCCTTCTTCCCAGCTCCATCCATCTCTGGGGGAGAGTTTTCCTTTCCTGACTATCATCCAGGAACAGAGGATGAAAGCAGGGATGGTGGTAGGGACTATACAGCCTCATTTCTCCATCTCAGCATCCTAGGCATCTTGGAGCAGATAATCCTTTGGCGCGGGGTGGGGCATCCATGACTTGAAGAATGTTTAGTGCTATCCCTAGGCTCTGCCCCCTAGATGCCAATGGTCTCCTCCCTCTTCCTTCCCCAAGTTGTGACATGCAAAACAAGTCTACTCTTGACCAATGCCTCATGGAGAGGCAGGAGTGAAGCCGCCCTGTCTAGTAACAGCTGAGCCGCACTAAGGGCAGGAAGTGGGAGCAGATGCTTCAAAGGAGCAGGAGGCCTGCTCAAGGCCTGGATAGGATGTACTCTATTTATGGGGTGGCTAGTAATTTGCTAAATTCTCTGCTTTCTGACCCCTTCTCTGCAACCCTAGGCTTTGTAGATGTGTAGTGGGTGATGTATACTGCCCGTAGACCACCCCCCCAAACGAGGCTATTGTTTAGGTGGGAGTGTGTGATGCAACATGTAAGCAATGGAGATGTGTGCATTTTGAGCCACCGAGGCCCAGATGAAACGGTTGGGTTCACTAAGCACCATCTGCTCAGGGATAGAAGGAGACAACTTGGGAAATTAGGGGCAGCGGGGAAAAGCCAGCAAGGCACGAGATTTGATGAGAAGTATGTACTAGCTGTCGTAGTTTGGTGTTTTTGGTTTCTTGGGGGCAGATGACCAGGTTTGGCTCATGAGTTAAGGCCCCCAGAGGAAGCACACAACCAGAGTCCCTTCAGAAACAGGATCTGGTTACAGGGTACCACTGGGGACACAGCCAGCACTGGATCTGGAATGGTCGTGGGGCTTTCCAAGACCCCATACAACTGTCCCGCCCCTACAGGTTCCTCACCATGTCAAACCTCCGGGCCAGCTCCAGGTCATCCTCATTCCGGACCATCTCAAAGAAGTCTAAATGCCTACACAGATAGGGGGTAGGAAGGGGTGCAGAGAAAGTGTTAATAAAGCAAGGACACCCCCAGTGGAGGGTTCCAGACCCTTCAATATACCATTGACTATCGGAAAGCTTTATTCAGTTGAGGCCAAGGCAAGACCAGAAAGAGGCCATACAATAAAGCCAGCCCTCATCTCCTTGATACGACTTCATGGTCTTCCTTCAGGGTGGTTGTGTCAACGCCCAGTTACCACACATCCACATTTCCCCACTTGAGCACTGTTGACTTGTTAGTTAGGTACAGTTGTCCTTGGTGATGGGAAGCAGCTGCTTTGTGTGCTCCAGGTTATTTGTCTCATCCCTGACCTTCACCCATAAGATGACAGTAGACTCCCCTCTCTGCCCCAGCCAACCACCATGGATCAGATATGCAATCCCAGCCCTCAGGAGGATCATGAATTTGAAACCCATCTGAGCTATACATTGAGTTCCAGGCTAGTCTGTACTATAGCATGAACCCGTGTTTCAAAGACACAGAAGCCAGCTCCCAGTTATGCCAACCCCAAACACCTCTAGGCATTGCTAGGTACCTCCTGGAGGATAAAATCGCCTACTTTCCAGGACCACTGTCTCCTATCTGTCTTCCCAGTGTTACCATGGTATCTCAAAGCAAATCTCTGCTTTATTTTTCACAGAAACACTGGCCCCTTTCCACATCAAAACCATCAATCCTCTCCTCTTCCCCTTTTCCCTCACCCTGGTGTGTGTGTGTGTGTGTGTGTGTGGGTATGTGTGTGTGTGGTGTGGGGTGTGTGTGTGTGTGTGTGTGTGTGGTATGTGTGTGGTGTGTATGTGTGTGTGTGGTGTGGGGTGTGTGTGTGTGTGTGTGTGTGTGTGTGTGTGTGTGGTATGTGTGTGTGTGCTGTGTGTGTGTGTGTGTGGTATGTGTGTGTGTGGTGTGTGTGTGTGTGTGTGTGTGTGTGTGTGTGTGTGTGTGTGTGTGTGTGTGTGTGGTGTATGTCTGTGCTATATGCACATATGTATTATGTGTTCTTTTGGAGACCAATGGTCAGGTTCCTTTCTGTCTCTCTCTGCCTTATTCCCTTGATCCAGGATTTCTCACTGAAACCGGAATAAGGCTTCTGGTGGCTAGAAAGCCCCAGCCATCTTTCTGTCCCCTCCCACCTCCACAGTGCTGGTGTTTCAGGCCCTATGTAGCCATACTTGGCTTTTTACACGAGTGCTGCAACTCAGTCCCTTGCACTAGTAAGAGCTCGTCCTTGCTGAGCTGCCTCCCTGCCCTGCGTGCTCTTTTCTATAACACCCAGTGTGAAAAAGTGGCTTGCACAAGTGAGATAGAGCTCACAAGACATCACCATGCCTTTTGATCATCAGGGTATTTACAACATGCATTTGGGGTGGCGCAGTTCTCTGTAGAGCTGAGCATTTGGCATTCTGTTCCACCAAACTTCAGAGTATCAGCAGTGCTCTCAGTGACAAGGTTGAAAACCGAAGGACACCCCCACCTATTTCTGAATGTCTCCCAGAGGGTTGTCCACCTGACTGAGGACCACTGGACTCACCTGTGTATAACATCAGGGAGGGGACAAGCAGGCCAGCACGGGTTCACCTGCCACCCAGTGCTGACTCTGAGCCTAGGCTTCCTGTGGCAGTTGGTCCCCAGGGTAAGAACAGTCTTCTCTAAGGTCCTAGCCACCCCCATCGAGAGGAGCTGTCCCCATGGGTTTATGGTGGGTCTGGGTAGCTGCTGCCTTACTTGTCCAGGATGGCGTTCTCATGTTGTCGGAGTTTATCTATCACGGGCTGGATCCCCAGCATCAGAAACTCATACCGGAGATGTAGGCGGAATTCTAGGTTGTCCTGAGGGCCAGAAGGGAAGACCAGACTCAGGGGCTCCTCTCATGTCCAAGAGAAACACCCATAGACTCTTTCAGCACCATGTCAGCCACAGTCCCATGTCAGGTTGTGCAGCAAATTCATCCAGAACCACTTCCAGAGACTGCCTGTAACCTTGCTGTTTCCCTAAAGCCAGCCTGCCAACCAGCTCCTGCCCCCCCGCCCCTGCCCCCGCTCCCCACCTCTCTTCCTTTCACTCCCCGCTCAGTGTTTGGGGCCCTCGGGTATCAAAGAGTAGTGCTTTAAAACAACAGAGCAGGAGGACTGGCTATTTTCACAACCCGCTTTCTAGTGCCCTGGGCAATGCCTTTGCTCCCTCATTCGTAAAGCTGACTTAATATTATTCATCTGTGGGACTGGTGCGGTGGTTTGAGTGACAATGACCTCCATAGGCTCATATATCTGGATGCTTGGTCCACAGCTGGTGGACCTGTTTGGGAAGGAGCAGGAGGTGTGGCTTCGTTAGGGAAGGTGTATCACTGGGGGTGGACTTGAGGTTTCAAAATCCCGCACCATTCCCAGTCTGCACTCTCTGCCTTGTGGATGTGAAGCATAAGTAAGCTCTCAGCAAGGGGCCTTACCTCTCCAGCCCCAGCATTGAGGACAGCATTGATGAAGGACATGATGGCTGTCTTTAGGTTTACCTCATCCCGGTACCGACCCAAACTTCGATCCAGCTCATTCAGCAGTGTCTAATGGGAAGAAAGGAACAGTTGGGAAGGAGATTCAGGATGCTATCAGAGAACCCTGTTCTACTGCCCCCCTGGCCACGCCTCCCCAGTTTACGGGCCCCACCCCAGTTCTCATACTCCTGGCTTCCTGCTCAGCCCTCAGGACTCTGGGTTCCCTTGCTGCTCTCTGACTCTGCACCAGCCGTTGTCAGTCCCTGGCCATTCCTACATAGTCCTCCAACTCTGTGGATGCTTCTTTTAGTCTGTTTAGCATCCCTTGAAAGGGACCAGGGGCAACTTCCTGCACAGGATAATAGTTCATCTGCAAACATATGGTGCCAGACCAACAGCCTGGCTCATAGACCACAGGATTTGCAATGTCAGGTCAATGACTGAGATTTAATTCAGGCACTGTGCTCAGATCAGACAAAAGAAGGGAGCGAGCATGGCCTATATTTCCAGGCTGATCCAGTGTTTGCAAATTTGGCACTTACCCAGTCCTAAAACCTTGAGCCCAGCAACTATACTCAATTAAACAATTCTTGTCTGGACTCTTGTCATGAGACAGGTGTTGATCTCAGATAGCTAGAGCCACAAAAATGTGAAGTAAATCAGTATTTCAGCCTCAGGGACCCATAGTCTAGTGAGAGGACAAATCAAATCTACTTTGAAAGCCAGACCACAGCTCCAAACATACAATTTCTTATGTGTTTTGAGAGAAGCCTTCTAGGTCCTAGATCTTCCTTCCTCCCATGAGTGGACACCCAGCCTACAAGCTGTCCCTTCCCTTCAGGTTTCTTTGTATGGTTCTCAGTCTCTCAACCTTCCATCCCCAGTTGATGGCCCAACCCTCCAACCCATTGCCCACCTGGAAACGAGTGCGCTCCGCTGCGTACACCTGATAGTGTAGCATGGCCTGGAGAACCTTCTTGTGGCCTCCAGGCACAAGGCACACTGCACCCAGGATTTCCAGTACTGCCACCTTAGTCTTGCTGTTCTCCGTGCGCAGGCTTTGTGCAATGGTACTGATGGCCTCGGGCTGTGCCAGGACATGCGCCCGTCCCTGGGAATTGTTCATCAGAGCCTTGATGCAGCCGATGAGAGAGGTGTGGATGCGGCTCTCACAGGTGGCGTGGTCCATGCTCCGGAGGAAATTCAGCAGACAGGTCAAGCCTTCCAGCTCGATGAAGCGGGTCACAAACCTAAGCCAAAGCCCAAAAGGAACTTTCTAGTTTTGTCTTCCACACAGGTTTTGCAAACAGCTGCTCAATACATGCACCATTCACCATGCCCCACCCACAGCAGCCTCCTGGTTCATTTATGAGTTTATCCATAGGCCCAAAATTTCATCCTTTCAGAAGACTCAGTTCAAAATTTCTTTAAATCCAAACTTATTTTTATTTGTGTTTATGTGTATATATGTGTGTGCATACATGTGTGCAGGTGCCTAAAGAGGCCAGAAGAGGCTCTGGATCCCTGGATTTGGAATTAAGGACCATTGTAAGCCATCCAATGTGGGCACTGGGGATAGAACTTTGGTCTTCTGGAAGAGCAAGAAGTGCTCTTAACTGCTGAGCATCTCTCCCATCCCAGAGTGTTGGGCACACAACACAAAGACCCTTGCACTCACAGATCTCCAAGAAAACCAGGAGTGTTAAGCACACAGGATTGTCTTCTTAAGGAAAGGATGTAAAAACCTGTCCTTCCACTGGAAAGCTGGGGATTGGAGGTGATTGACAGCCTGGTGGTCTTCCTCATCTGTTGGGTCACTCCTTATCAAACTCTCACAGCCAGAACCAGAGGTGGCCAGTCAGCTAAATGACCGTCACAGCCAGGCTCCCACAGCCAGCACCAGAGGTAGCCAGCAGCCCAAAAGACCTCTACATGATCTGTATGACCAAGGCCAGGCCAGACCGTTCCCTAGGCCCCTAAGCTAGCACAGCTAGCCTATCTCCAGAATCCACCTTCTTGGAGGAAATGACATGTGCCCTGAGTTGAGTTTCAATGTAATTACAATTCTTCGAGCATCAGGATGTTTTACACTAGGAAACCTTTTCCTCCCAAATTATACTCTGTTTAAATGTGTTGGGAATAAACTTCTTGGCATCAGATTCTCTTGAGGTTTCAATCTAGGTTGACAGAAGTCAATTTGAAACTGAGTTTTCCTTCTCAACTCTTCCAGGTTGTGTGTGTATCTTTTCCCCTCCTTGTGTGTCTAGACCTCCAGGGACCCCCTCCCCAACGGACCTGCATTTTAGTTTTATTTTATTTTTATGGTGTGTGTGTGTGTTTGTGTGTGTGTGTGTGTGTGTGTGTGTGTGTGTGTGTGTGTGTGTGTGTGCTCTCTGCATGTGGAATGAGATGTAATTATTTTATTTTTATGTGTGTGTGTGTGTGTGTGTGTGTGTGTGTGTGTGTGTGTGTGTGTGTGCATGCTCTCTGCATGTGGAGTGAGATGTAATTATTTTATTTTTATGGTGTGTGTGTGTGTGTGTGTGTGTGTGTGCTCTCTGCATGTGGAATGAGATGTTAATTATTTTATTTTTACGGTGTGTGTGTGTGCTCTCTGCATGTGGAGTGAGATGCTAATTATTTTATTTTTATGGTGTGTGTGTGTGTGTGTGTGCTCTCTGTATGTGGAGTGAGATGTTAATTATTTTTTTACGGTGTGTGTGTGTGCTCTCTGTATGTGGAGGAATTATTTTATTTTTATGGTGTGTGTGTGTGTGTGTGTTCTCTCTGCATGTGGAGTGAGATGTAATTATTTTATTTTTATGGTGTGTGTGTGTGTGTGTGTGTGTGTGTGCTCTCTGCATGTGGAGTGAGATGTAATTATTTTATTTTTATGGTGTGTGTGTGTGTGTGTGTGTGTGTGTGTGTGTGTGTGTGTGTGCTCTCTGCATGTGGAGTGAGATGCTAATTATTTTATTTTTATGGTGTGTGTGTGTGCTCTCTGCATGTGGAGTGAGATGTTAATGGCAGGTGCCCCCCTCTGTTGTTCTCTCCACTGTTTTCTGAGACAGGGTCTCTCAAATTGGCTGACCAGCAAGCTCCAAGGCATCAATTACCGCTGCCTCTCAGCACTGGGTTACAGATGTGTGACTTTTAAATGGGTGCTGTGATCTGAACTCAGGTCCTTGTGCTGCAACAGCAAGGACTTCACCCACTGAGTCATTCCCCCGGCCCCGTACTTTCATTTGAAATACTGTGTACTGTGGTAATATTCCCACCAAAAGGCCCAAGTATTGGAAATGCAGCCCCCAACTGCTAAGCTAGTTTTGGGGGTTCTGGAAACTTTAGGAGATGGGGGTAGCTGGAAGAAGTGTGTCCCTCGGAAGGGTGCATAGTGCTCCTGCTCCCATACCCTTTCCCTTCCCCCTTTCTCACTCTGGCATGCACTCCATGGAGTTTCCCTTAGCACAGGCCAGAGCCAAAGCCCAGTAACCATAGACTGGACCTTCTGAACTCCTTCCTCCCTTCCGTTGCTTTTCTCGCTACTTGGTCTCACCCTAAATTTACACATCACTGACTGCCATTTGCATAGCTAACATGGAGGGATGGGTGAAGCCATGATTGTAATCATAGTGGATCAGCCTGAAGACTCCTCTCTAATCAGACTGGCTTTGGGACATTTATAGACAGGTGACAAGAAAGCACTTCAGCATGGGTTGGCCATTAGACTCAGAGCCAGGGGACCAAAGCTGGAAAGCTCTCTTTCAGGAGGCCCTGAAAAAACACTTCCCTCCATGCTTAGCATTTAGCCATTTAGCCCAGCCACTCTTAATCGGAGTCTGTATTCCCAAAAGAGCCTCTGGGAAGCACTCACTCAGAGTCCGAAGACCTCTAAGGGAAAAGAGAATCACACGTTCGTCTTGGATAACTCCAACAGAGGACTAGCATCCCCTCAATGACGCATGTAGGCTACCAACCACCAGACTGCTAGCCGGATCCGAGACTTTGTCACCACAGATAAATCAGCACTATTTTCACCTCAAATTAGAGCTGTTGCAGACACCTGAAAAATGTCATTTTCACCTATTGGTTCTTTAGTACTACAGTGCTTACCACACTGCCACTGCCAACTCTCACTATGCAGCATTCAAAGGCACATTTATTGCTATTGCCCGCATTTGTTTAATATTTGTGAGCCTACTCTAATTGAATTGGTCTATTCTTCAACTCTGTTTGTGTATTTTATGCTGTTATTTAAAACCATAACTGCAGGAAGCAGAAGCAAGATGTTAGCTCTTATCTGTGTGTCTGTGTGCGAGACATCTATGGCAGTGCATTAAAAAAATAAATTGCAGAGACCTTAATTTAGTAGCATAATTAAGGATCTGAGAAAATGGCCATAAATTGAGTTCAGAACCACTATTTATAATTAATATGTAAATGTATCTCTATGAATTTTATGTCCTGTAAATATCAACAGATCTCAATTGAAGTTAGCAATATGTATTTTTTTCCTGATTTTATACTTTTCTGTATTGCACATGATTTCTACAATGATGTCATGTGAGTCTTAAAATCAGAATCTTACTAAGGGGAATTAAAATGAAGTTTTGATTATATACTATCTTCATTATGTATCATGGGCATAAAATAAAATCAAGAACATACCCAATAGAAAGACCACACATAACAGCAAAATGTAGAAAAGTAATTGGGTAATTAGTGGTATATACCTATATAATGCTTAATACCATTTATTTAATCAGTAGTTGATATAATTTAAAATATAATCATGGATAGGTCTGATAACTCATTTGCAAGATTGCTGAGTATTTAATAGTTGGTTTCTCCGATGTTAGATGCTATTTCAAGCACACTACTTGAAGCCAAAAGCAAGAGACTCTTGTGTCTCTTGACTGCGTCTGGAGCTCCAGTGGGAGAAGTATTCTGTGGCCAGGCACTTTCTTTCCTGCGTGGCTCCCTCTCTAGATGGCTAGAGCACACCCTTAGACCCCACCTTGCCCCCTGGTGTGTGGATGATTTCTCAACCCATGCCCTCCTCCTTCCCCTCTGAGCCCTCTCTTTCTCAGAAGGCCCTTTCTCAGACACGGCCTGCCCTAACTCCTGTTTTCAGAGTGTCTCAGGACCCAAGGCTTCCCATGTCATTTCCCCTCCCATCCACACCCTCCCCGCAGCCCACGAGAGAAATGGGAACTGGGAGCAAAGAAGATAACCGTGGACCTCATGGCATCTACATGAAACCTAGGCCCATAGGGCCAGCATGGAGCAGAGCACTATGCAAGGCTTCAGGATGACAAGGCCACTGGGAAGGGGCATAGAAGGAAGGAAGTGGTCGAGAGGGTACAATCCGAGTCACCTCATGGGCTGTGTCCGAAGGGCTGTCTTCAGGTCTTCTACGACTTGGTTCCTTGTGTCTGTCTCCTCCTCATCAAATTCACACAGGTTCTGCATCTGAGGCCCACAGGTAAAGTGAGTAGAAGTCATACTGAGCTGTTTGCCTTCCCCTGGGAGGCTTCTGCACTGGCAGGGTAACTGTGCCTGGGGAGTGCACCCTTGCTTTGGGAAAGACAAGGGCTCAGAGGATGCTGCACTGCTACGATGGACAGACTCTGAGAGGACCAGGTTATGGCCTGTGACTTAATTTCCCATATCTAGGAAATAGATATGGCTGTTTCCCAAGGTGTGTGATGTCTAACTGGGCTAATGTGTTTAACTCATTGAGAGGACTCTGATGTCCAAGGAGTGGATTGAGTAAGATCTCAGAATCACTGGAAAGCTGCTGAGCCTTAGGGAGCATGGCACTTGAGGGCAGGAAAGGTGGTTTGGCGTTGGGGGCATCACTGCCTTCCTATACCTGTCTACGTGGGGGCAAGGCAAGAACAGAACAGACACTTACCGCAGCCATGGAGTTGATACGTTCAATGTAGTAGTCGGGCCAGCTGGTTGCCAGCTTGTTGGGGTCCTCCTGCTCCTAAAACATGAGGGACAGACTCTGCTATGTCCATCCATGACCCATAGAACACATGTATCCGAGGGTAGCTACAAATGTGGCCCAACACATTAGTAGTGAGAGTGTTGTGCCACAGAGTCAACATGTTGGTTACTTCTGGAGGGACAGGTCCATAGGCAAAGACCGACACATCACTGGAAGTCTGCAGAGGCATCAGTTTCCAGCCCTACCCACAGGGAGCTGCAGATCCTCCCTAGGCTTCTGTTTCCTCCTTGGTGAAATATTGACAATGAATACAGATTTATGTGACGGCCAAGGGAGGGCAGAAACTGGGCGGCGGTCATTTTCATTGAACCACATGTGCCACCTCTGTTTTGCTTATGGTTAATAAATACCATTGTATGATTACTGAGCCTCACATGAATATTTTTATGTCTTCCATTTGTGTGTGTATGCATGTACGAATGTGTGTGTTTGTGCAGGTACAGGTGTTGGTGCACATGCATGTGTGCACACATGTAGGTGAAAGCCTGGGCATAGCCCTGGTGTTGTCCTTCAGGCCCTGTCCACCTTGTATATTTTTTTTTAATGTATACAGCGTTCTGTCTGCATGTATGCCTGCAGGCCAGAAGAGGGCACCGGATCTCATTATAGATGGTTGTGAACCACCCACCATGTGGTTGCTGGGAATTGAACTCAAGACCTCTGGAAGAGCAGTCAGTGCTCCTAACCTCTGAGCCATCTCTCCAGAGTCCGCCTTGTATTTTGAGACAGGACTCTCACTGGTCCAGAGTTCTTTAAGGCGTTTGGGATGGCTAGACAGCAAGCCCCAAGGGACCCCACCTGATCCTGCCTCCCTACCACTGGGATGACAAATGTGCTGACCACCACACGTGGATTTCGTTAAACGTAGACTGTGGATCAGACTCAGCTCCTCATGCTTGTGCGCTTTCTCAGTGAGATCTCTCCCCATCCTGCTTGCTTTAAATAAAAGTTTCATTATTGGAGATAGTGGTTTGAATAAAAAAAGTGTCCCCCTTAGGCATGTGCATTCCAACACTTGGATCCCAGTTAGGGAGGTGATAGAACTTTTAGACATGGAGCTTTGCCAGTGTGCCAGGGAGCAGGCGTAAGAAGGATGGTGATCTTCTCATCTTGGCGTCTCACTGACACTGAAGCAGCCCAGGAGTCTGGCAGGTGCCTGCCCCATGGCTTTCTGCAATAGAGAATCCTAATTCTCAGAGAGGAAGCCCAAGAGAATAGGGATGCTTTTCTTGCCTTTTTAAAATGAGTTTTATTGGTGTGGGTATGTATGCAAGTGTATGTGAGTGCCGTGCTAATATATGAGTATGCGTGTGTATGCATGCATGCACATATGGAAGGCAGAAGACAACCTCACATGCTGTCCCTCAGGAGACATTCACCCTATTTTTTGAGATAAGGTCTCAATGTGACCTGGGAACCCCGAAACTCAGCCAAGCTCGTTACCCCACAAGGCCCCAGGGACTCTCCCTCCACAGCCTTCCCCAAATGGGATTACAAGCATGCACCCGTTATCTGGCTTTTTAAAGTGGTTGTTGGGATTTGAACTCAGGTTCTCGAGTTTGCATAGCAAGTGCTTTACTGACTGAACTCTCTTCCTAAACTACACTTGGTTTTTCTTTATAGTTTGCTCTCACACTTAGTGTGCACTTAAGAGTATCTTTTGCGTGAATTAAAGAAAGAAAGAGCGAATGAGTGCAGAATTAAGCATCAGTGCTGCCCCTGCCCACTGGGGTCCCTAAGGTGGAGTGGGGGTGGGGGTGGGGGTCACCTTCTTCTTGCTGCAGTAGATCTGCCATTTCTTCTCGGGTGGTAGTGCAAACACAGCCTCTCGGTTTTTGTCTGTGAGGTCCAATTCATCCTATGAAGACGAGAAGAATCGCGCCTGAGTATGAAGCTCTACAGGTGATCAGAACACCCCAAACTACTCCGTAGCCTATGCTCCTCCTTCCGGAGAGCTCACACACACCAAAGGCCTTGTTCTGTGAGCAGCACAGCCCCAAGCCCTTGCCTCAGCCCAGTCCAGCCTCTACAGTACTCCTTTGCTTCCTGCCTGTTTACAAAGACACACCCCTGTCTTTGTAAATCCCCTTTAGGCTCCAGGCCACCCTGTTCCCTCACCCGGTGCATCCCATGCATGGTTGCTTGTCTTTATAGACTGCTAACACCCTAGCTTAAGGCCCGACAGAAGAGGTCCCATGCCATTAGATAGCCTTGCCTCTTTCTCAGATCCTCCCATCCCTCTACCTGCCTACTGAGCCTCTGCTATGAATTTTCCTGGATCCTTCAAGCTAAACATGGGCTGGAAAATCTGAGCCAGAGAGATGAGGACCAGAGTCTGAGCAGGGGGAACGGGACACCATCCTGAAGGAGGCGCTGACTTTGACTTGCAACCCTTCCACCTTCAGGACTCTGGGTGACGCTGTGAAAGGCTCAGGGCTCCACCAGGCTGGGTTTACTGCCTGAGAGGCAAGCCGCTGAGGTTGCCATATTTCAGGGTCATTCTCTTGGATAATTTTATACGTCCTCTGGAGCTGAACTAACAGGCAGTTGTAAATAACTCAGTGTGGTGCAGGGAACCAAGCCGGGGTCCTCGGTAACAGCAGCAAACGCTCTTAACCACTGAGCCATCTCTCCAGCCCTAGGACTTTAGGAAACATTTACGATTTCTCCTTGCCTAGGTCAGAACTGTTAAGTAGAAATACAATGGGAGCAGCATATTTTAAAATGTTCTAGTCACATTAGAAAAAGATTAAAGAGGAAAAATAGATGAAGTTAATTTTAATGTTAAATTTTATTTCAGCTATTATATCTAAAATATGACCATTTCAATGAGTAATAAATGTAAAAAAATATCAGTGATATATTTCACATTTTTTCTTTTCTTTTTCTATTTTTTTTTCTTTTGAGATAGGTTTTCTTGTATCTCAGGCTGGTCTGGAATTCACTATGCAGCTAGGATGACCTTGAACTCCTGCTCCTACCATTGGACAATATATACCACACACTTTAAGATGATGCTCATCAGCTTGCCTGCCTTTGAAATTAAATAAGTCTGCAGACTTAGTGACAAGGAGACACTCTTTCATCGACCTTTTCTCTGCACGGCCCAGGAGATGGGCTTCTTAGATCCCAGCCAGGTAGAGGCAGGACCCACCCACCTCTGCCTCTGTGTTCCTAGTAGTCATCTCCCTGAGCCAGGGCTCTCAGGGTCCCCTGGAGAATCCCACTTTCTGCTTACTTCTGAAATCAAAGGCTCCTACAGAAATTCCAGAAAGCAACTGAGAGAGACATCAGGAGTTGTCAATGTCTCTTTCCACAATCGGACCCCTTCTAATGGCAGCCAGGCTGGTGTAGCACCAGATGGTCCAGAACTACAGGGAATTAGAGGTAGATTCTTTGTCCTGTGTACCATTAGATGACCACTGTCATGAGTCTGCCTCAGTGAGGGTCTGTTTCCTCTGCAAGGAAGGTGCTTTGGGAGGTGCTACCTAACCCCCCTGAGAAGAGCTTTGTGGGGCGGAGAACTCTGCACACAGGCTTCTGGCCTCTGCCCTTCTCTGCTGTCTGTCCACCCTTTCCCCATCATCAGGGTCCTCTCAATCCTTCCCGCACTGACCACCAGCTCTGCAAAGCGGACGTTGAGCTCCTCCGGGTTCGGGATGGGACCGGAGAACTCCAGATACTGCAATGGGTGGTTGTCCCGGAGGTCGATCTCAGGGTGGTCACTGCCTCCAAAGCAGCAAAGGAAACCCAGGCCATGGTGACTTCTCTTGCTGAGAGCCATGGTCACTGCAGGCTGGGACGCTCAGCAGGCTGGTGTGTTAGGTCCTCATTGGCACAATCTAGGAAGCAGGACAGAGAGAACAGGTGGTCATGAGAAAGAGCCAGACAGGTAGGGACAAAGGCCACTATGCCGTCAGAACTGTTGTCACAGAGCCTGTTAGGGGTCATCAGCTCAATATCGAAGGCCTGTGCCTTCTCCCACAGACTCTGCTTCTTCCAGACGCCTTCACCTGGAATTACTCAGCTGGCCTCACCAGACTCACAGGTGTTTGCTGACGTGGACATTTCCCCTGTTCCCTTTCTTTGTCCCTACAGAAGTGAAGGGGATGGTAGTTACAACATGTGACCTCCAGGTGATCGGAGCTGGTGCTTGGCTGATGTTGAGGATGCCCTAGGAGTTCTCTGGCCCCTGGAGGGTCAACATATACCAAAGTACATTGATCTGCTCAGTTCAGGGTCAGGGGGAGATGGTTGTCAAGGCAATTGGGAGGGAAGAGCAGAAGTGAGCTATTAGAAGAACTCTGAGCTAACTATAGGCCACGGCTCCATCCAGAGAAGTAGAAGATGGAAAGACCCCCTCCTCAGCTCTTGCTCACTCTCTTGTACTCAGACATGCTTCAAGTACCACAAAATATCCATAAGGCAATGGCTCACTCATCCACTCTGAAGGAGGCCAGTGCCCTCCACATGAGGAGAGCTGGAGACTAAACCCCAAGTCAGATGAGGCCGCCCTGGGGATGGTACTGAATATATTCAGGGAAATCTGGTCCCATGTGCTTTTCACACCCACCAAGGACAGAGAACAGTTCTCTGACCAGGAACGGGGACTGATTGATGGGTTGGAAAAGGAGAGGTTAATTCACTGACTTGCCTCTGGGGAAACCTCACTCAGTGGTACCAGCTGGAGGGGGAGCTCCACCATGGTTGCCATGGCTGCCCCTGGATTGCTTAAGTTAAGCCATCTGCACACAGAACACTTCAGGGCATAGCCATCTTCCACCTCTGGTTCCTAACATACATCAGATGACCCGAGTGGCTCTAACAAGGAGACTAGAAAGATCCACAAACTCAGGCTTGCCCAGATCACACAGGGCTCCATCTTCTGAACACAAACAGGATTTGTTTGTTTGTTTGTTTGCACGGCAGGGGGTGGGGGGCACATGAGTGCTTGCACGCATGCTAGTACCATGATGTACATGTAGAAGTCAGTGCAAACCCTGTGGGAGCTATTCCTCTTTCCACCGTGTGAATTCCAAGGGTGGAACTCAGATTGCCCGGTGTGCTGGCAGTCATCTTTACCTGGTAAGCCATCTTGTCAATCTTCATTTAATTTGGTGGTGGTTGCTGAGTTACTTTTGAGTCTTGGTACTTAGCTGTCTCTCCTTGTTCTGGATTATTACAACATGAAGACTACCCTCAGCTGTCACTACATCATTGCTGAAAATGCTGAAATATGTAAACGTTTAAATCCCAGTGAGCGAACAGCCACATCTTCTGATGCCTGTGCACTCATCATCCACACCTGGGGGCATGGCCCATCAGCGAGCCATTCTTCCCTTTCCTACACAGTGATGCTTTCCCTTGAACCCCGTGACCTTGCCGTACCGACTCTGAAGCATCCCTTTGAACAAAGCTCTGGAATCTTACAGAGAAATTGAAAAAGTAAGCATGGCATTGGTGAACCCAGGAACTCCTAGAGAAGAGCACCTTACCCTCGGACTGCTAACAATTTAGTTCATAGATGTGAAACTTTATGTCAACCCTCGTTTAAATTATGACCCACTTTAATGGTCATTCTAAAGCTTTTCTAATGATCCCATTTTTATCTTTCTTTATAAATCTTGTGATATACTTCTTAATAGGTTCAGGCCAGCCTTCAATAAAACAGTCTAAAAGAGCCGTGTGATGCTGGCTCTGTTCTTGATTGAACACTGGCCCTTATACATATTTGAGGCACCTTGAAGGCAGCGGCTGCATCTCCTGCCTCCTGGTGACCTTCATTTCTATAGGTAATAAAAGGCTTGAACTCCGTAGTGCTCAAACTGTAGGTCTGTCGACTTACACCCCTGTTCTCAGAAATCGAGGATGGAGGACTCTTTAGTAAGCAGCCAGGAAACACCAAGTGGAGCCACTCCGTGCTAGCAGTTAACAGGCAATCGGGAATCTTTTCTAGGAGTAAGAGGAGAGTTCTGGGGCTGGGATGGGGAGTCAGTATCCCGTACCACAGTGGCAGAGACTCCAGATGCTCCAGAGGAATACCTGGGGTTTCCCATGGGATATGGCAGTGGTTACATCACATCTGTAGGAGAAGGGAGCTGGCACCCCGCCTGGGTTCCCCTCTTTATGCAGGCTGGGACTACAGCCTGTGGAGCAGACCCCACCTCTACCAGCCTAATCTGGAGACTCCCTGACAGACAAGCAAAGAATGTGATCCTCTGTCAACGCTAACCACCAGAGTGGGTGAGACAAGTCCCTAGTGTCTGAGTGTCAGGCTTTGCCGGGCTCCAAATCTGAAGGCAGATGGGTAGAGTCAGGAAGGAAATGAAGCTAGCCCCCTTGATTTTATCAGCCTTGTGATCCCTAGGACCTGGTGAGCAGGATATCTCTGGGTTGAGTGCAGAGTACATAAAGAAGCTTCCAGAGGCTAATGTGATGAGGCTAGGCTAGCAGCTTTGTGGAACTCTAGGAGGGTCAGACTGATGCCTAGGGTCAGACAGTGCCCCGCCCCCACTCCTTACCGTCACTCCCTCGTCTTCCTGTGCCCTGAGACTTCTTCAGCCTTCTCTGCCCTTTCCCTCCTACCCAGCCTTGCCAAATCAGGGATATGAGCCAGGATGAGCCAGGCTGGCACAGGTTTATAGCAGATGTTCACAGCCTCTATTGCTCTGGTTGGTCAGTGTCCTTGTGATAACCATTATCACATGTGACATTTCCTTCAGTGTGAGGAGCGAGGCACAGTGACACCTCTGGCCATCTGCTTTCTTAGCTCCAGACACTTGTTGGCAGAACCAGGAGCAGAGGCCTGGGAGCCAGGCAGCCTGGGCTTTGACCCCTGGCTTTGCCTATGTGACTAGTGGTGACCTTAAGGCTATCCCCTAGCTAGGAGCTCAGGTGCAGCATCTGAGATATAGACACATTCGCCATGCCTTCCCCAGGCCGTTCCTTCTATGAGGAGCGAACACGGTCATGAACATAAAATGACAGGGACACCTGGGTGCTCAGTAGGTGGAGACCAACATGCCGCTGGGCTTGGTTTCAGGGTTACCACCGATGAGGCTGACCCTGTCCAGAAGCACACTTCCTTGAGTGGGCGCTGAGGCCCAGCCTTACGAGAGTTGCTTGCTGGAACTCAGAAGTCACTCAGCTTTAGCTTCAGAAACTGAGAAATTAGGACGGAAGAACTGGCCTTCTCCTGCATTCCAAACTCACGCTAGCTAGCAAAGTAAGTGGAGGGATGATGGGGTTTGAGGGGACAGATAGGCTAGTGATCCTGATTTGGTCATTATATAGAATGGGCACGCATTGACACATTGCCTTGTATGCACAGGGATGCATAATGACTGCACATTGATCAAAACCACGGATGGAGTCTGGGGAGATGGCTTAGTTGGGAAAGGCTTTGCCTTGCCAGCATCAGTACCTGACTTCAGTCCCCAGGAACCATGTGAAGAAATGTCAGACACAGCTATTTCTGTGACACCAAAGCTGGGGACAAGGGGTCAGGAGGACCAATCGGGTTTCCCAGTTTGATGGCTAGTCAGTGTATCCTACTTAGTAAGTTCCACGCCAGTAAAAGAGATAGGAAGGCAGATGAGCAATACCTGAGGTTGTCTTCTGTGGGTATGCCCGTGACGTGTGCACATAAACACACACACACACACAAACACACACACACACACACACACACACACACACACACACACACACACACACACACCACAAATAGTGCTAGATATAAATCTCAGGGGTAGATTTTTTGCCTAGCATGCATGAGACTCTACATTCAATTCCCAACATTGCAACCCAAATCAATCAATCAAAATTTAAAAAGAAAAAGAAAGCAAAGCAGAAGCCAGTGACTGGCTGTGGACAGAGTTGGGAAAGTGAGGTGGCCTGAGCAATGTGTCTTGTTAAAGTCCCTTTAAGAAGAGGAGCGGAATGGAGAAGCCACAGGGGACAGCGGAGAGCAAGGCCAGAAGGAAGCCCAGCAAGAGCAGACTTGAGCTCAGGGCAAAGGGATGGAGCCTGCCTCCAGCGTGACCCACTTTTCTCTCTGTGGAAACCTCCCAGTGCTGCAGCCTCTTGCTCCCCACATCCTCCCTCTTCCCAAGGGGCCACAGAGCCATGGGGTCAACACCTTCCATGAACTGTAAGCCCCCCCCATTTGAAAAATCTCTTCCGGACCTCACCCCCTCTGCTGCTGTCCCAGCTCTGTCATATGCTTGTGGGTCAGTGGTCATGATGTTTCATAGTGTTCCTCTCTCTGAGACCTAGCCTATTCTAATGTAACAGATGCCTTCGACTGTGGATCTCCAAGGACTCTACCACCCCAACCTTTCTCACCAACTGGCTCAGTCCCTTCTCAAAGGTTTCCCAAGGTCTCCACTATTCTGAGCGTCCCAGCTCCCGGCATTCCACCCTAAGCCAGGCAGGAAGGACTTCCTATCTCTTGAATCTGTTCCCATTTGGTGTACTCTAACCCTTACCCCAAAGCCATGACCCTTCACCACTCCACACTGCACAGCATGCATCCTAGAACTTCAAAGGCCCCTATCTGCAGTGTGTATTTCTTGGTCATAGTTAAAGATAGAATAGCGTTCCTGCTTCCGATTTGACAGCATGAAGGACACTGGGATGAATCTATGTTATATACCCACGAAGACCTAAGATCAATGGTGTCGGTTTAAAGGAGTGATTAATGATTTGGGAGGGCTGAGTTGAGAAAACACTTGCTGTTCATACATCAGGACCTGAGTTCCATTTCCCGGAACCAACGTGAGAAGCCCTGTGTAGTTACCTGCACTTATAAACCCAACACTGGGGAGGGAGAGAGGTAGACCCCTGGCGCTCACTGTCTACAGCCTAGTCAGATTTGTAAGCTCCAGTGTGAGGAACCCACAAAGCAGGGTGGAGAGTGCTTAAGAAACGGCATTCAAGGCTGACCTCTGACTTCTAAACACACACACACACACACACACACACACACACACACACACACACACCCATACCATTCCCCCAATACACACACCAAAGAAGTGATTAAGAAACAAATAGCAACACCATGGTTCCAAGAAAGTCAGGACATGGCAGAAGGTCCTACAGCTAGTTGACAGTGCAGGTGTTAGGATAAAGGTGCCTGGGGAACCTTGGTAGGCAAGGGTGATCAAGGTAGGGGACAAACATGCCAGGCAGACAGAGCTTAAGTGGGAAGTTTTATTAGAAAGGGAAGGAAAGAGAAAAGAGGTAAAGAGACACAGACAGAGAGAGAGGACAGAAGAGAAGAGGGAGACAGGAAAAGTCCTGTCTGTCCCAGGGGAACAGCAGCAAAGAGAGAGGGAAAGAGAGATCATAAGTGGGAGGGGTCTTTCTGTTAAAGGGGTCCTTTGCACCTGCGAACAGACCATTAGTCATGGAACCCTGGGCTGACCAGGATACTAGCTGAGTGCATTCTGCCAGGTGACAGGGGCGGCCAGCACAATGCCTGAATCCTTATAGCAGGGAGGATTCTGACCCAGAACTGCTTGGAACCACCAAGCCTCAGAGATCCTGCCCAATATCCTAAGTCACCATCAGGTCAGGATTTTCTCACACGTTCTACTGATTCAGATTCTCCAGCTCAGGCTTTTCTATTTCCTGTGGTTGTCCTGGTGACTCTGAAGTCTTGGGCCAGCTTCACTATGACCTTGGATTAAGCCAAGTGGCCTGGAGGATGGGTGAGTAGGGTAGAGGGAGGGGTGGGAGGGATGGAATGGGGTAGATGGGAGGGATGATGAACACTAACCGCTCATTGGGAAAGTGGTGTGGAAAACAGCTATTGTAGAAGCTGATGCATGTGTGTGAACGTGGGTGTATGCATACCTATGTACATACCCACACATACAAAGACAGAGATATTAAGTGGGGTTACCCTATAGAAAGGCCATACTGCCAAATGAAAAGCCCAGTGTTACAGGTTACCTCTTTTGAGTTGTTGACTGGTGAGATTCCCCCAAACATAACCAGATGTTGACTATGCCCTCCGTTACTCTCTAGAACTTGACAGTAAGACCCTATTGCTGAAGAAACTATACCCTTGAGCCATAGAACATGGAGAAATCCAGCTGGTACTGGCCTGGAAGATTCACCCTTCCTGGCTAGCCAGGGCTGAAAGGCTAGCCACGCTACTAGAGGAGAAAAGCAACTATGAGTCTTTCCCAGCTATACAGAACCCTATGTGCTACATAACAACTGGCCTGGCAAGATGGCCCATTGGTACAATAGCGACACAAATATCATGGGAACATTATAAGCCTCAGTTACACCGTGATTTGATACTCAGTTATGGTATTAAGTATCAAGAGCTGTTTGGTGGCTTGGTCAACAATGCTTAGCTATGTGGAGATCCAGCCAGGACTCGTAAGTTAGTGTTCTGTACTCTATTCATGTCCCGTGTTCTTGTTCCAAAACCAAACTGAGCCATGAGCTCCCTTTAGCTCTTGAGGCCAATGTTTCAGCCTGTTGTGCTCTCTCCTGTCTTCTCCTCACGTCCTCACATGATACAACCGAACAAACATTTGCCACCTGCTTGGCTCACTCTTCTTGGCCTCGTGTGTTCTGCTCTCAAGCTGTACTGGGTCTCAAGACTTCAGGCAAGCTCTGAACCATCAGACTTTTGGCTGGCAGCATGAGCCTGGGCAGAGCTAGGGAGGGGGCGGGGATCCTTCACTTCCTCCTTAGCTTGCTCATACAATTTCATCCGCCAGTCAATTCGTTTATTCTTTATAACAAAGATAGCATATGGGTGTGGTCTGTGTGAAAGTTAAATGTGTATTTAAGGTATGTATACATGGTCTGTGTGCATGCATTAAGTGTCTAAAGATAATATATGTAGATAGTATGCATGTGGTACATTAAATGCTATATGTGTACATGTCCTGTGGGTAAATGACACATGTACATAGTGTGGTTTGTATATGTGCATGTAGAGTTTATGTAGATAGTATGTATGCATTATGGTGTACATCTGTGTGTGTGTGTGTGTGTGTGTGTGTGTGTAGAATGCATATATGGTATATGTAGATGGTGTATGTGTGCTTTGTGGTGTGTGTATATGTGTGGTTTATAGAGGGTATATATGCATGTCTAAGTGTAGAATGCATATATGGTATATGTAGATGGTGTATATGTGCTTTGTGGTGTGTGTATATGTGTGGTTTATAGAGGGTATATATGCATGTGTAATGTGTGTAGACTGTACGTGTATGGTATATATATTTTATTGTATAGATGATATGTATATGCATGTGTGGTGTGTGTAGATAGTGTATATGCACATGTGTGCAGATAGCACATACATGTGTGGTGTGTGTTGATAGCATATGTGTGGTGTGCAAATGTGTAGATGGCATACATTTTTATGGTATATACTTGAAGATGGTATGTGTGTGGTTGTTTGTTTAGATGGTTTATGATATGTGTGGTATATGAAGGGTATATGTGCATACCTGGGGTAGATGTGCAGATATATGTGCATGTGTGGTGTATGTGTTTAGTTGTATATATGTGTAGATGATGTGTGTTTATATGGGTGTATGGTATATGTGTATAGACACAGATGTGTAAAAATGTGCATGTAGGTAGCATATGTGCATGTGTGGTATCTATGTTAAGGTGACATGTATATTTGGTGTGTGAATGGTATATACATATATGTTGTATGTGTGAAGATGGAATATGTATGTTCGTGGAGTATAGATGGTATATGGGTGGAGTATGTGTATAGGGAGTGCATTGTGGTATACATGTTTAGGTAATATAACATGTGTGTGGTGTGTATATGTAGATGGCATATGTGCATTATTACTGTGCAAGTATGATTTGTATGTTTGCATAAGTAGTATATATGTGTGAATTGCATTTGTATCTAACTGTAATATGCACTGAGCTTTGTATGGCATGCTAGTATGAGTGGTATATATTCATGCATGGTGAGCGCTATCTGAGTTATGGCGTATATGCTCTAGAGGTATGTGTGGTGTGTTGGTGGTAAGTGCGTGCATGCATGGCTGGGTACGTCACTCCTCAAGAAGCACGATGTGACTGCTTTGAGTTTCAGGTCTAAGCGGAAAAAGACCAGTTAGCTCCCAGCACATGAGCCAAGGAGCCATTTGCATCCGTGGAGAGCAGCCTGAAAGAGTTGCTCAGGCATGGTGTTTAGAAGCTGTGCTGTGAGGAACAGGGCCTCTTTATTCAGCTTCCCATGAGACACAGGAAGGCCTGGGATTAGAGACCAGTGAATGGGTGATGGCATGGCAGGGGAGGGAGCCTGAATTCACAGTCGCCGTCTCATCTCCCAGCAACCAAGGGACATCAGGATGCCTGAGTGACGAAACCAGCAGCGATGCCCAGATGAGGGCTTGTGAGGGCTTGTTCCCGTCACATGACATCTGATTCTATACAGCTTCTATGTGGTTGTGGAGTGTGTGTATGTGATGTGTGGGGGACATGTGTGCATGGTGTGTATGTGATGTGTATGTGCTGTGTGTGTGGTATGTATGGGTATATAGTGAGCATGTGTGGTATGTGTGTGCATGTGGCATATGTGTATGTGTGGTATGTGTTTGGTGTGTATGTGATGTGTGTGTGTGTGCATGTGTGTGTCCAGCACAAGTACCTGGACTCTTCCCGGGTATGTATTACACTGGGACATACTCTCCCTCTACTATGGGAAATCAGCTGGTAACTTCTAGCTGCTTCTGAGAACATGAGATGGAAGAAACAAATTGATGTCAACCGCGCGTCCCTAACTATTCCAAAGAAAACTAAAGGCCCAGCACGCCCTTAGGAAGGAGACTGGCTCACACTAAGAGCTGGGCTGGGCTCATGCACCTTGTCTCTTCCCCTCCCCCTCCCTCTTCTTTTTGGTCATGTTGGAGATTTGGACATTGTGCTGGAGCCTTGAGCACCCCACCGCTGACTCACACCGCAGCTCTCGTCTGTCTTATTTCCACCATGTATTTTGGAACAGGCCTCCATTGCTCAGCTTGGCTGTGAGCTCACTCTGCAGCTCAGTCAGGCCTTGAACTTGATACCCTCCTGCCTAGGCCTCTCAAGCAGCTGGCATTAGAGGCCTCCACCACCAGGCCTAGGAATTCACTTTTATAATTATGGCTGCACTCAATTATCCCAACATCTTGCAAACACGATTGTATGTCCATTTTTAACTTTAGGTATTGTGGACTAAGCCCAGGGCCTGCCTTGCAACACTGAGCACCCATCTATCTCTGAGCTCCCTCGCCAGTGCTGAAAACGTGTAAGTTTTGAAACAGGGCCTTCATAAGTGTCCCAGGCTGTCCTTGAACTCACTATGTAGCTCAGGCATAACTCAAATGTATGATCCATCTGCCTCAGCTCTATAGTAGCTAGAATGACAGGCCTGTGCTACCAGGCCGGGCAACATTTCTTTTTATATACAAGGAAATGAAGTCTCAAAGAAGAAAGTTCATAAAGTGCACAAACATCCATTTGACTAATACCAAAAGTCAGAAGCAACCTTTCCACTGTGCAGAGACCGGATGGCATAGACAGCAGCATTAGTATAAACAGATCTGAGGGTGAAGGTATAAAGGCAACATTAGTGTAAAGACGAGTGCCCACAGCCATGGCACTAGCTAAGGTACGCATGTCAGTCTGGTCTCTTCACCCATCTCCCCATCCCAGCTCTCAGAATAGAACCTGGCTTTTCCAGAGAGCAACCTGGCTCAGAGCCCCAGCCGTAGGCAGCCATCCGGCCGCATCATCTCACCATGCACGGTCCCAGAGAGGTCCAAGTGATCTGGTCCTCAGGGCATGCCAGATGGGCACACTCTAGATCTGCACCCTCCTGCCACTGTCTTCAAATTTTTAATAAGTTTTAAGTAAGAAACCCTACATGTTTGTCTTACCCTGGGTCCTGCAAACCACGAAGCTAGTCTTTCCCGTCTCTACAGTGGCCAGCTTGGACACGATTACCCAGGAAGTGCAGCCCAGGCCAGCCACTCCCTGTATGTTTCCAAAAATGTTACCCACAGTCCCTGGATGGGCAGGACTGGAGGCAGATACATTACTTTAATCTGGGTGACTTCCTGGCCTTGATCTGTAGCTCAGCAACTGGCCCCCATCGTCCTGATCTCTCCCCCCTCTGGCTTCACTCCTCCATTGCAAGCTACCACGCTTCCTATCACAGTGACCCATTTACTCCTCCAGGAATGAGAGGGCTGTTTGGAGCCTCCCCTCTCCCCTGAGGCAAGAACTCGATAAGAGCTAATGAATTGCTGTGTTCAGTGGAATCCTGACTCTGACCGTGACAAGATGTGATATTAAAGTAGAGATACATTAAGCCTGCACAAAGATTATGTGTCCTTCATCAGTACCCAATTAGATAAGTAATAAAAGCTTGAGACTCGCTTATCTTAGAAACAGTTGAGAACTGTTCTGCTCCTTCTCCTGTGGGTCTCCGTGCCACCCTTCTCTCATATCCAGTATCTGCTTCTACCTCTTTTTCTCTCCATCTCTGCCATCCATCCTCCCTGTCCATCCCCCTGTCCATCTCCCTTGTCCATCCCCCCTGTCCATCTCCCTTGTCCATCCCCCCTGTCCATCCCCCCTGTCCATCCCCCTGTCCATCCCCCCTGTCCATCTCCCACTGTCCATCCCCCCGTCCAGCCCCCATCCATCCCCCCTGTCCATCCCCCTGTCCATCTCCCCTGTCCATCCCTCCTGTC
Organism: Cricetiscus sungorus; assembly: GCA_030556225.1. Taxonomy (NCBI): domain Eukaryota; kingdom Metazoa; phylum Chordata; class Mammalia; order Rodentia; family Cricetidae; genus Cricetiscus; species Cricetiscus sungorus. Next base: position 29,329,271 of record JANBXA010000641.1, read on the forward strand.
CATCTCCCTGTCCATCTCCCTTGTCCATCCCCCCTGTCCATCTCCCCTGTCCATCTCCCCTGTCCATCTCCCCTGTCCATCCCCCTGTCCATCCCCCCATCCATCCCCCCTGTCCATCCCCCTGTCCATCTCCCACTGTCCATCCCCCTGTCCATCTCCCACTGTCCATCTCCCCTGCCCATCTTCCTCTTTCTATGTGTCCCCTCTCTACCTGCCCCCTCTCCATCTTCCTCTCTCCATATTCCCATCCCCACTTACCCCTCTCCATCTGTCCCCACCTCCTGTTCACCCCCTCTCCATCTTATTTTCCCTGTCTATCCCTACTTTTGCCAAATAGTGGCCTTTTTGGTCACTCCAATCCACACACTCTCCTCAAAACCTTATGAGAACCTAGTTCATGGAGAATCACCCTATTTAAATTCTTTTGTCTTTGTTTATATTTTTATAACAATGGGCTTTGCTCCATCTAGATTCCAGCGACAAGAGAATGACCTCTGGCTCCCTGCCATCCCTTGGGAAAGCACCCTCCCCGTGAATGAATTCAAACAGCCAGGTGTGCACATAAGAGAGAGGGATTCAGGTATCAGAAATTAATCTTTGGGCAGACCCAAGGATCCCGGGTCTTTTCCTCTCCAGCATCCCCTACGAGGCATGTGGACCTCAGCCAAGCGCTCTCAAGAGATGTCGCCTGTCCCTCAGGAAGGAAAGTCTTTTACACAGTTAAGTCATGCCTAGAATTCCCAGGTAAACTTGGGGGATTTTGATTTCTGAACCTTTTATTTCTGGCTTTTCTTTTCTCTCTTTCTTTCTTTCTTTCTTTCTTTCTTCTTCTTTTCCTTTCTTTCTTTCTTTTTTTTTTTTACTTAATTTGTTGATTTCAAAGCTTTGTTTTTATTTTAATGTGGATGAATGTTTTGCCTGCATGAACGAATGTGCACCATATGCATGCAGTTCCCATAGAGGCCAGAAGAGGGCATCGGATCCCCTGGAGCTGGAGTTTCTAACCTAGGGCTGTAAGCCTCCGCATGGGCGCTAAGAATTGAATTCCTGGGTCCTCTGTAAAAGCAACCAGCGCTCTTAACCTCTTAACCACTGAGCCATCAACCCAGCCCTTTTAATTTTAGTTTGAGACAGGAGCTCCCTTTGTAGACTAGACTGTTCTGGAACTCACTATGTAGCTCCCTAGACTGGCCTTAAATGGGTCCTACATCTTCCTGCCTCAGCTTCTGGAGTGAATGCATGACAGATGCATCCTATTGTTCTTTTTCATAATCCTGTTACCCCTCAACCCGTAGCATCTTGCACACAAATGTTGTAAGAGTTTTCTCTGAGAGTTGCAAGGAACAGGCCACCGAGGCTGAGATTTCTTGAAAACTCGGCCCCTACCCAAGGTCTCCAAGCCTGGATGAACACCTCATTTCTACTCCACTCCCCTTTCGTCCCTGACATCCCTGCAAGCTCAGCCTCTCCACAGAAAGGGCGTCCCTTTCCCAGTACTGGGTGATGGTTTCCGCCATCCTGGAGATCTCACAGAGACACACCACCTCCTTACACCCGGTCACCCCATCTGTCACCCCATCTAAGATCCTCCTCTCTGTCTGTCCCCTGCTCCTGCAGTGCTCCCTACTTTCTGAAGCTGTTTCTGTTCCCCAGACCCAGTGCCTCCCCTGCACCCACCCCTGCCCAAACACTGCCCTCCCAGAGCCCATTTCCACGGAAGACCCCCACACCCCAAGAAAGACTTAGCTCCACATAGAGGGCCTTCCCCCACAGTCCATCCACAGGGAGGACCCTCCACAGCCCTCCCATCCTGATGCCAATCACCTGGTCCTGATGCCAATCACCTGGTGAGTCTTGCCTCTTATCTGTCCTTTTCCTGCTGCCCTCCTACATCCTGGCATCACCCAACTCCACACAGATCTACTGCTTCCTGAATTATGGCTGCTCTCCCTGAGCCAGAACATTCCTCATTCGGGGGCAGCATCCCCACAGTTTAGCAGGAACTCTAGTGCCCAGTGCAGGGCCTGGCACTTAGTCAGCATGCTGGGGCACAGCCAAGCTTCGGAGCCAGGATGTCTGCTTTTCTCCCCCTCCACAGAAGACCCCTTCCAGCTTTGTATCTCAGACAAATCCAATGATCCCTCAAGAACCCTCCTTTCCCTGGCCTCCCTCTTTGTAGATTTCCAGTCAGACACAGCCCGGGAACTCCTGTGGGCCTCTTCCCAAGCTGACTCTCCTCTCTCTTTGGTCCACCCTGCTTCTCTCTGGACAGAGCCTGACAGGCTCAAGGTTCAAGACCACAGAAGAGCTTTAATTGTTCCTCACTCCCAGTACCACTCTACAGCAGGCATGGCCTATGTGTCATTTCTTGCTCATATAAAGAAACTTTGATTTTCCTCACACAGGGGTCTCATAGCCCAGGCTGTCCTCAAACTTACTTTGTAGCCCAGGATGACCTTGAACTTCTTATCCTTCTGCCTATGCATCCCAGCTTCTGAGATTAGTGGCGAGTGCTCTTTTACCCAGTTTTATGGCATGCTGTGACTGGCACGGGATCTGGTGCAGGCTGGGCGAGCATTCTACAGGTTGACTATCTCAGACTTCATCTCCATAGGCAGCCCAAGAAACCCTTCAGCATAGGTCCTGGTACCATGTTTTATGAGTGATGGAGCAGGCAGAGGGAAACCAAGCCACTGGGGCAGTTTCACAGTACATAACCTAGTGTTGCCACACAGTCAGTTCTCTCTACAAGAGTTCCTTGTCCTTGTCAATTCTTCATTCCCCTCTGTGGGCCCTTCCCTGCCATTCGGGTACTGGGGACAGGACTCTGTTGTCACAGAGCACCCAGGGGGCTGTGCAAAGCTTTGCATGTCTGAGCTTGCCCTCTCACACATCCTCTTGGCTTCAGGCCAAGACCACACAACAAGCTACCTGCTGGGGTGGGAGCCCAGGTTCCCAAGCTCTCATCATCTCTCACGTTACATTTCCCTGCTGGATCTCAAATGGCAGTGCACCCCAAGTCACCTAGATGCCCTCGGAGTTCCAGATGGGCATGCATGGGGTCAGGAGCCAGGCACCTGCATTTCTACAAGGTCCCCAGAGTGGCCTGGACACAAGAGCTTGGCTTTTTCCTGTCCCTGCCATCCTCTGTGGCAGTATTTATACCAGCCTTTCCCACAATTCGCCTCTTCTTTTCAGGGCTGTGGTTGAGTGAAACCCTCCCTCCCTAGCTACACCATGTAGTCAATAGCCACGCCTGCATCCCACCCCAAACTAAATAAGTCAGGAGCTGTAGATGGGCCTGGGGCCTGGGTAGAAGCCAATAGGGCAAGTGGCTCATCCCGATGTGGTCAGGGTTGTCCAAACTTAAACACTGGAAAGTCTCCCTCATGAAGAATCTTCTCAACCCAGGCGAGATGAGCTAGCTGGCCACCTCACTAAGCTGGGACACAGAAACATCTGTCCAGGCCAGTCTAATCCAGAGGTACGTTGGCCAGCACTAGAAATATCCTAGTCATTCAGCCACTTCCGTTAAAGTCACAGCTCAGCAGCCTTTTGCTGTCACTTAGATCTGATTATTTCAAAGTGGGTCCTCAGACCTACAGTAGTGCCAGCCAGGCACTTGCTTGTTCAGAAAAAGCAAAGCTAGCTAGCTTAAATAATAATAAGCATCTTCGATTCCCCCATGTTCCTTCTATAAGTCATGGACCATCTTAGGTGCTTCGGGAGTCACAATTCAAATCAATATAGGCAAGGTCTCTGTTGCTGTGCTCTCTCAGTGACACCTGACAAAGTTGGATACAGAAAAAGAATCAACCAGGATTCACTGCTCATCCAGGGCAGCACCAGATCTAGCACCATGTACGCTCCACCAGGAACCTGTGTGCTTCTCACTTACACACTTCTCATCAATCCCCACCAGAAGGGCCTCACGTTGATCTCAGTGGCAATGAACAAGTTAACTGCCAAGCTTGAGCTGGTGGGAAAGGTCTGAGGCTGGGCGTTCATTTCCCCTGGGAGGGTGTAATGCAGCTCAGAAAGGGCTTGGTTATCAATCCCAGGCAGCAGTGTTTACTGACCACTAAGTAGCCAGCTTGAATAAGCCAGCTAATTAAATTCAACACTAGCTCTCTGTAAGGCACATGGTGTGTGGGGAGTGGAGATGTTGAAGCCCATACAAGAGAATGTCTTCCTCTTGCTTCAGTTCAGGGCCAGTGGGGAAATGCATCCAAGAAGCAGACACATGGATGTTGGAATAGCTGCCACGATTCCGAGAAAGCAGTCATGAGTCCAAGGCTTTCGATTTCTGAATTTCCTAAAGAGCAAGGCCACGTCCCAGTCACCGATGGTAACCCTCCGCACAGGAGTAGGTTCTTGAGCTCATCACCAAGATCTAACTAGATGCATCAGCCCTGCAGGTGGCAGATCCAAGAGAAGAGGAAAAGGGAGTTGACAGGACCAGCTCACAGCTCCTCCCAGAGTCATGGATGGGATGGGAGGGGAGGGGAGAGAATGAGCAGCCAGTCTTTCTTTACCAACTCCACAGGAGCCTGGGCACATCCTCAGAGATGCCCACAAGGCTTGGGGAAGAAAGCTGAGCAGCAGGGAAGAACCTCTTTTGGAAGCAAGAAGATTCCTCTACCAGGGGTTGGGATGCTCATGTGTTCCATCAGGGAAACAATTGCCCAGGAAACTGGTACATCTTGCCCTTTACCTGGAGCTCATAAACAGGAGGACAGGGATGAGTCAACAAGTAAGACTCCTTCAGATCCAATGTATATGGGAGAAGGCTTCTAACCAGGCTAGAGCCACGTCTACTACACTGCAGCAGCTCCTTGAGGGTAGGTGCAGCCAACCTTAGATTCAAAACTCTAGCAGAGAGAGAGGCTTTGGAAGGTTCTTGTTTTCTTGGTTTATTCATTCTGTCTGGGACTGTGTTTCATCCGGTGTCAGCTCAAGATCCTCATGACAATGACCTCACCTGTTCTTGTGACTTGCATGAAGGTAGCTGGGGCATGGAGGCTGGTGCCTGGTCCATAGTAGGACTCTAGATACACTCTAGAGTCTCCGCATCAGTGTTGTTTGGCGGTGTCGTCTTTGGGAAGACTGGAGGAAAGCTAAGGGGATGGGTAAGTTGGTAAAGTGTTTGCCCTACAGGATCTGAGTTTGATCCCTTGAAGCCATGTTACAAAAACAAGAAGCATGATGACACATATTGGGATCCCAGTGCTGGGAGGGTGGGGACAGGTGGATCCCTGGGAGGGGCAGACCAGCCACTCTATCCTACTTGGTAAATTCCAGGCCTGTTGGAGACTCAAAAATGATAGTATTTAATGCCAAGGGACAACATTCAAGGCTGTCCTCCAGCCTCCACATGCGTGTACTCACACACATGCACCTGCACACACATGAACAAATATGGACACACATGCACTGATGCGGTTTTTTTTAAAGAGAGAAGGCTGGAGAATGTTTTCAATGTAAGCAAAAGACAGAATAGCCCAGTACATGAACATCAGTTCCTAAGGCTGTGGGATGGCATGAGCCAGGACAGAAGCTGAAATGCGGGGAACACAGAGGAGGGGCAGAGTGCTGGAAAGAATGGCAGGGGTCTGTGCCATCTGTCTGGCAGAGTAGTGGAGACGCCCCTCCTCCCCTGCTTCCTGGGCTACACTCCACATGCCTGTGTCCAGACTCGTTTGTTTAAACTGCCCCCCCCCCACTCCTAGC